>CM038471.1:446549-630154 GCA_021464415.1 Lonicera japonica | reverse complement strand
AAAATGCTCTCCCAAGGTCATTTCGGGATGGGTAAAGGTTCCAATAACCCTGCAGGCTATCTCCGCTCAATTTTGTCTTGTTGGCAAATTAGGCAAGTTCTAACATAGCTCTCCACATCATCTTCCATTTGGGGCCAGTAGTACCCTTGCTTGAGGAGGGCCAACGTCCTTTCTTGACCAGGGTGTCTCGCCCATAACGTGTCATGACATTCTCGGATAAGAGTACGCCTTAACTCCGCTACTTGAGGAACGAAAACGCGATTTCCTTTTGTCAAAATGAACCCGTCATCCAACCAGAACTGTCGCGTCTTCCCCTTTTCGATCATCTTCAATAGCTGAGCAGAAACGGGATCTTGCGGTAGAGCATCTTTAATGTTTCTTCGAATTTCAGTGAAAACTTGACTGTCAATTCGAAGAATAGCATTGAGGAACGCATTGGCCTGTTGGTTGAACACAACTCTGCGGCTCATAGCATCGGCTACCTTGTTGGTCGAACCTGCTTTGTACTCTAGCCAAAAGTTGAATTCAGCTAGTAACTCCTGCCACCTTGCTTGTTTAGAGCTCAACTTCGATTGACTGAGGAAATGGCTCACTGCCATATTATCCATCTTCACCAGAAATTGAGAACCGAGGAGATAGTGCCTCCATAATCTCAAACAATGGACAACTGCGAGTAGCTCTTTCTTATGGGCCGAGTACTTTCTCTCCGTGTCGTTGAGCTTTCGACTCTCATAAGCCACTGGATGACTTTCTTGCATTAGGACCCCTCCTAGGGCTACATCCGATGTATCCGTGTGCACTTCAAATGGCTTGGTTACATCGGGCAGAGCAAGAACAGGATCTTCCGATATGGCCTTTTTCAAGAAACTGAAGGCAGCTTGGCACCCCACCGACCAGTCCCAAACTTTCGACTTCTTCAACAGTTCTGTTAAGGGCATTGCGATGCTGGAGTAACCTTTCACGAACTTCCTGTAGTAATTCGCCAGTCCCAGAAAGGAACGGAGTTCTGACACATTAGTGGGCGCTTACCATTCTTGGATAACTTAGACCTTAACTGGATCCATTTGTACTCTCCCTTGTTCAATGATGTGGCCAAGAAATATGATACGTTTCTGCGCAAAAGAGCACTTCGACAACTTGAGATACAACTCATGCTTTCGAAGTCTCTTAAATACCTTTTTCAGGTGCTCTTCGTGCTCTTCCATGCTTTCGCTGTACACAATGATGTCATCAAGATAAACCACGACAAAGTCATCCAAGTAGTCCCTAAGAACCTGATTCATCAAGGTGCTGAAGGTGGCTGGAGCATTGGTTAGCCCAAATGGCATAACAAGAAATTCATAAGCTCCATATCTAGTGATGCATGTGGTTTTCCCCTCATCTCCTGCCGCAATGCGAACTTGCCAATACCTAGATCTGAGATCGAGCTTCGTGAAAACTTTTGCCCGACTGAGTTGGTCAAAGCAATCGGCCACAAGAGGGATCGGATAGTTATTCTTGATGGTTACCTTGTTGAGAGCTCGGTAGTCGACACACATTCTCAAGGAACCGTCTTGTTTCTTCTGAAAGAGGACTGGGGCCCCGTACGGCGATTTGGCTGGTTGCACTAAACCTGCATCCAATAATTCCTTTAGCTGTTTTCGAAATTTGGCCAGTTCAGGCTGGGACATCCGATAAGCTGCGCGAACTGGAGGCTTGGCACCTGGCACTAATTCGATCTGGTGGTCCACTTCTCTAGGGGGAGGTAACTTCTTCGGAAGGTTGTCGGGCATTACATCTTTGAACTCGGCTAAAACCCGACGAATAGAATTTGGCAGAGGCCCTGACGTCTCCTGGATTTCATCCCATTTTAGTGCTGCCACAAAAGTGGGGTTATCATGCTTGAGGCCCTTCTTCAACTGGATTGCCGAGAGAAACTTCCCATTGCTAGATGGGGTCATCACCGGGATGATACACGGATTCTTGCCGAGCATCATGAGGCTATTAGTGCAGGGCATAACGCTCGCCTTGGTTTCTCTTAAGAACTCTAATAATAGGATAACCTTGAAGTCATCCATCACCACAACCGAGAAGTTGGTCCTCCCTTCATAAGGACCCACCTTCACTAACACCGACTTCGCCATTCCAACAACTGGTTGAGCAGCCGAGTTAATGGCCTTTACACGACCCACTCCTTTCTCCAAGATAAGGCCTAACCGCTCCACTTCAGTACTGGCCAAATAGTTGTGCGTTGCGCCTGTGTCCACCATGGCCCGAATTGGTTTCCCATTTATCTTGATATCAACATACATTAGGCCCTTTCCTTTGAGGCTCTTCCCAACATCTGTCCCCCCTTTTGAGATGGACTCCATTTTCTCTTTCTGTTGGCGTTCCTCTTCCACTGTCACCGCGTTGCAAGAATGCGTGAACTGTCCTTGGTAAGCGCCCAATGAGGCTCCCTCACACTCCTCACTTTCCTCTTCTGACTCTGCACGATCATTCGACTGAGTCCTGTTGGGTTGCCCCAAAGTGGATGGTGCCCTAGGAAATATGCCGCCACACCTAGCAACAAGAGCATTTAGGAGTTGCTTGTCTGGGCAATTGGCCATTAAATGGGCACCGTGGCACAAATGACAAGGTCCGAGGGAGAACGGCTTCTTCCCATTGTTGCTAGTTTGGGAGTTTCCCGTGAACTTGCTTCCATTTCTGAAAGTATTTTGCTGGTTGAAAGATCTAGAGAGCGCGTTGCCTCCCCCATCAGGTTTGGCTAGATAAGATTGCTTTTTTTCTCCCCCATTCTTCGCTTGTCCATTTCTTGGAGTGTTGACTTTGGGACCCGTACTATAATCTTGCAAACACTCGGCTGCTGATATGGCTTGGGGTAACGTCTTAACTTGTCTTCGATTCAGTTCATTCTTGGCCCACGGTTGCAATCCAATCATGAAAAAGAAAAGCCTATCGGCATCGTTCATGTCGTGGATATCTAACATAATTGTGGTGAATGCGTTCACATACTCCTTAATGCTTCCAGAGTGCTTTGTTTGCAAGAGTTCCTAACGAGCATTGTGTGAGGTGTTTTCCGGAAGGAATCGAGCATGTAATTCCCTTTTCAGGTCCTCCCAGGTGCTAATCTCGCAATCACCTGCTTGAATACTATTGTATTTGTTTCTCCACCACAACTTGGCATCCGCGGACAAATACATGGACGCGGTGGATACCTTTGTTTCCTTTACATCAACTTTGGTGGCGCGGAAATACTGTTCCATATCAAAGATAAAGTTCTCCAATTCCCTAGCATCACGAATACCAGTGAACGCCTTAGGTTCGGGCATTTTCATCTTCATTCGCTCCCCACCCCCAACTGGTGAGTTAGTAACCGCCATAGACACGAGAGTCAATTTCTGGTTGATCTGGATGATTTTATCTCTCATCTCATCGATCATCTCCCCAAAGTTTCCTCCCGGTAGGATTCCCTGAAGGTTTTGGAGGCCCTCCTCCAAATCTTGTATACGATTTATGAGCATGGACGAGCTACTCGACGCACCACCGGGTGGGACAGTTTGGGTGAGTGTCTCTAAACTTTGAACACGATCGACAAGAGAGGGTGTTCCACCCATCTTTTTCATTAGTATGCCAACATTCCTTTCGAGGGCTTCGAATCGCTGGCTATTAGTTCCCATCGTAACGCAGCAAGTAACACAAACTATGCTTCACAAGGCATCAATCGAAACAATCCCTCTGATACCAACTGTCACGGGGCGTCCTTTGATGGCACAAAGGAGGCCGCGTGAGCGACCGTGCTAACCGATAGCCTGGTCGAGTTCAATCGAATTTTATTTACAATCAACAAACAACACGCAACAACAGTAATTTGAAAAGAGCTTGAGCATAAATTGAAATCACTTCATTGCATTAAACTTGATTACATGGAAAGCTATTACAGTACGAAAGAAAGTAAGAGCTTGAAACAGAGTGCTAGACAACGTGCACTGGTACGCAACTCGGGTGTGCAGATAGTAATGAACTATGTCCACATATAACCACTTAATGAAAATACCAAAGTGGTAGCAATGCACGTTGGCTCACACAAGTTACAAGAACATGTTTACAACGGAAATGAAAATACAATTACAAAGGAAATTCCTAGATCTATTTACATGGACACAATATTTACATATGAGAATACACTTCTCCAAAAAACTAGCCTAAGCACAAGTCTAAAACTAAATGACGCTTGACGACCTGGTTGTGCTGGTACTGGATCTCCTGTTGGGCCGTGCTGCGCTTGGGCGCATGCACGGTGTTGATGAAGCGTAGTCAGTCACGAGTGCTGTTGGGAGGCAACCCGTGACACCTAGCCTAGTACGCAGCACGGTTGGGGCAGGCTTAGTTGGGATGCTATTCTAGGTAACAATTCTTTTTGGAATATATACTCAGGTCACTTTCAATATAGACTTGAAATTATACGTCTATTTACATATATCTATGCAAGTCAAAATATGGGATCACTAGAGTTGTTAACTGAACTAAAAAATAAATATTTAACTAATATGCAAAGGGAATTAATGATTATGTTAAAAACTGCTGATCCAAGATTAAGTAATAAAAATAAAATAAAAATTGCCCCATTAATAAAAGATGTGCTATTAATTATAAGACAGGTCAAACGAACAAATGACTTTTGAAAAAGTTGATGAATCCCGAGGTGGTTGTAATTACATGGGAACTTTACACTGTAATCTGAATTCATAAATTATCATCCAAGGGCAGAGTAATACAAGTAAAAATACACCTTAATGTAATGTAGTATAGTATTATTATTTTTTTGGTCTGAACCAAGCAGGGAGATACGTAGGAATTATTTTGAGGGGGTACAATATCAAAAAAAAATTATGTAACAACCTACATCATCTATCTGTAGTGTAATAGGGAGATCCTTATTAACTTATACGTGGATTCAAGAAACCTAACTTACACCTTGAGCTAGTCATACTGGAAGAAGTCATTGGTTATATACAGAAACATAAGTTCCTTAGTCCTACTATCATGTTGATGTGTAATAATCATGTGTTCTGACACTAACAACTCTCCCTCCCCCCTCCCCCCAACGAGAGTTTTTGACTAAACCAAGTGCTATATATTTTAACAAGTCATACTAATGTGTGTCCACAGTTGTATTGTTAGCTTTGCTAGTCAACAATTCTATTTAGCTTTGCCAAAATTCATGTTTTCTTTGGCCTTAGAATAAGTTAGGTGGATAAAAACTATTCTACATGTCTCAAATTAAGAGTTGCACATTTTTCTTCTAAACGTCTCAAATTAAAATTTTCATTCCATTTATGGGCATAACAATTAATGAATTAAATCTCTTAATAGAAAAATAAGTTTTAATATTTAACAAAATTTGATATTTTCTTAAGAAATATAAAAATCAACATGTGATGAATTGAACATCGTTAAATGCAATAGTATTTATTGTTTAATATAGTATCAAATACATAATATTTTTAAGGGGGAGTTTCAAGTTGTATCTGGTGTAAAACAATGAAGCTTTACACTCGCTAATAACTTTCGCTCGATCTAATTAATAATTCATTGATCTAACTGTTTAATGAGTTGATTATAATATCTCGAAGACACGTGCAAGAAAAACTAAATTAATCGGGGATGCAAAACTTTTTAATCTTACATAAATATAACTTGAACTTTCCCTCATATTCCTCTCCGCTATAGGATATCCTGACATTGCAGGGTAAAGAGCGTGGCCCTTGCTCAAGGTATAAACACTTGCATCTCGATGATCTACCATCAGGACAACCCCGGGGTTGTAGTATAGTATTTCATCATAATAAGTTTATGTGAAACCTAATAAGTGGAAGGGTACTAAGGCTAGCTTAGTGCCACAAATTAAACAACTCCGTGGGCGTGTTCGCCTTTGTGGGGGCCACCAAGTGGCGAAGATAGGAATCTAGGTAAGGGGGCGAAATTCAAAACATACAAAAATATATTTAAAGTCATAAAATTTGAACGTAAATATAAGTGTTAATAGTAATACTTTACACAACTCAAATAGTGAATGTGAACAATTACGAAAAATTATAACAATACAACGCAAATATAATAGTATTAAAAATATTATTGAATTAATCAAGAAATACAACTAATATTATGTAAGTAATTAGTAAATAAAATTATACCTAATATTAAAAAGTAGAACTAAGAAATGATTTACTTTGCTAGTATTTGAAAATGGGTAAAGTGAAGTTCCCGAGTCATTTTGAGGATAATTTTCAATTGGACTTCACACTCGATTGTAAAAGGTTATTATAGATTCGTGTTCTTCTTTGTGAATATATTGAAATCGTATATTTGTTTGCTCAAAATAGTTATACCCGCAAAGCCATGTTAGACCATCACGTCACCAAATTTAATGAATGATGATGGCTTATTCTGGGGACCCTTAATTTATTTTTCTTTTTTTTATTTCTTTAATTAATAATTACAGAGTCCTTTTACATTCCTTTCCCCCTCATATTTATTTCTCAAAATTAATAATTACCCTCCTATTCATATTCTTATCCCTTGGCCTGCCTCTCACATTATTTTTTCCTTTATTCTTAATTCAATTCATTTTATTTGAGAGATACTCTTCGTATATTAAGTAAGATATTTAAATTATGAAAGTAAGGTGTTATTTTATTAAATATAATTATAAAAAAAATACTCTTTTAATTCATTGTTTTTAAAAATAATCCATCACAAACTTTTAGAAAATTTACTAAAATTTTAGCTTAACTTATAAAATAATATCCATATGAGGCAATGAGTTAAAATGGTTTCCTCCATAATTATATTCAATGGAAGGATTCCTTATATTTTCATTTTAAAACAAGGACATTTTTTTCTTTACCTAAAATACTCTTCTTCCATTTTTTTTTCTTTTTTCTTTTTGTTAAATATTTTTTTAATCAGTACCACCATCCCCTACTGGCGGAACTATGACAATTACCACCGGAGCTCTGGCCAAGACCTCATCGGAACTCCAGCATAGGTAGTGCAAATATGTTTTTGTAGTAAAATAGGGTCCCAATTTGATAAGTAATTAGAAGCAAATCCACTTTTGCAATAAAACATGCTTTAGAAAGATTTAGGTGCAAATCCAGTTTTGCAGTAAATACAGGGTTCAAGTTTTGAGAAATAACTAGGTGTAAATCCATTTTTGTAGGGTCCAACTTTGAGAAATAACCAGATGCAAATCCACTTTTACAGTAAACACAAAGATCATTACGAAAAATTGGTATATCCTTTAAGTCAACAAATAATAAAAAATGTTCTTATGACTAAAACAAATTGTGAAGGAAGTCCTTTATCTAATACTAGGTATTGCCCGTGCCATACGGTACGGTGCAATGTTTAAAAGCAGACAATTTTTTTTTAGCTTTGACAGTTAAAAATAAATTGTAAATATCAACAACCATTTACGAATATTTTTTAAGACAGTGAATATAAAATTAACGAAATGGTAAGATACTCCTTTTACATTCTAAAACACATAGGAATAATACTTATTTTATAATTATAAGAAATTTTTTTATTTTATGTTTTTATTTTGAATTTAATGTTGAAATTGCAAAAAATTTACCCACTCAGTTAAAGCGTTATTGAAAACTTTTTTTAAAAAAAATTCCAAAGCCTTTTAATCCAAATTAATGGACATCATTAAGAAAGATAAATTCTTATTTGAAGTACTCCGAAAAAAAGGTTAGTTTTAGTTTGAGTTAGGATTAGTTTGCATAGGACAACACTTTTAAAGAGTTAGGTTAAGACCAAATTTGTACTCCATTTTCTTCTTAACGCTTGTGAAGGTGCATAACCCTTGTATTTCATTGGCGGATATGACAAAAGTGCAAGGACCCAAAAAAATGTTTCTATTCATTGTGAGTAAACATGTTGAAATAACACCCAATGCAATAACACGATATGAATTCATAAGAAGTTATAAGTTAATAAGTTAAGCCTTAAATAGTTTTGGGTTATATTAGTGCTGACCCAATAAAACATGATAAGTTAACAAGTCAAGTAAGTTCATTTGTAAACATTACGTGTGATGCCCGTGTTTCCCATAAAGAGGCAAAGACCCCCAGGAGTGGGCATCACGGATGCCGTCACTAACAACGGCAAAAAGTAAGTTGCTAAAGCGTAAATATAAGAAAATAAGGAAAATAATTTTTCCAAGTACGTTTGTTAGCACTGTCAATCCTCATCAACTTTTACTTTACAAAGTAATTTATTCCGTTGCGCGGACGGTTGACTACGGTGTAAGTTAGTTGTCAATGAGAGTTAAAGGGCATTAAATGTACATGTTCTCAATATAAATTACATCTCAACATAACTCACGGAGAAACAAACTTCAAATACTAAAATCAATATCATTTCATAATACCAGTCATAAGTAGTTAAAATACAACAGCTACAAATCCTCAAGAAAGCATTACAACGTCCAAAAGTACTTAATTATACAATAAAAATGAGTATATTATATTTAAAATATAACAACTCCAAAACTTAAAATCATGGCCTTTCCGTAATAAAAGGCCCTAGTAATATTAGAGGAAATCTAAGATTGCTTGCCCTTTTCCTTATCTGCTCTCCCCGTCCCAATCTTGGATGTACCTGCGTGGGAAAAATAGTGAGCCAACCGGGCCCAGTGGGAACTATGGAGTTTGTATATGAAAATACACCTAGACAATCACAGGCAACATTTAATACCATAGGCGAATGTATATATATATGTATATTATATACTTTGTAGCTTCTAATGTCATTCTAAAACATCATATGGTCCCTGCCCAATTAAGTAGTAAAACCATTAATCCTGTAGAAACCAAACGAAGAAATAACAATATATGTATATATATATGTTAACAGAGCACCCGTACCAGAACTAGACCAGTCATCCCACAGTGAACTACTATAACTACCATCCAGGATTTAAGTCAAGTGTGCACATCGATCGCGATCTAAAGCCCCCAAGGCTGGGTCCCCCCGTAGACCACCTAGATGTGCAGGGTATGCCGCCTTAGCGGGGTCCCCCTAGCTAGACCATATCTAAATGTATATCATCTATCCAGTATCAAGTGGTGCTAGCTATCAGTATCATAAATCCAAAATCAACTCAAAACATATATCCAAACTTGTACATATATGATCCACATGATATTAGGTTCAAATCTTATATAAAATCTCCTTTTCAAACCATAACAATATATATATAATTATAGAAGGGGGTATATGCGCATACGCGCTAGCAAAAGATGAATAAAGTAATGAGATTAACAACAAATCTTAACCTAATACCCCATGTATGTATGTATCAACCACTATATAAAGAAAACCCTCAATTTGTTATAAAAATGAAGATGCAACACGTAAACACTTGAAATTAAGTTTATATACTAGTATCCCCACCTAAATCAAGCCAAATCTTCAAGGTTTGAGTGGTGAATTTAAGCCACAACTGAGAAATTACGAAATCCCTACAAGCTTGGAACCCTAGCTATGGTGAAGAAGAACATGATGGTGATAATGATTTATGAGGGGTAACTTGATCCTATAGAAATCTCCCTCACAAAATTAAGCTTTCTACCTTAAAGATCTTCTCTTTAATGGTGGAGAAGTGAGGGACACGAATGAGGGAGAAGGGGAGGTTGTGTTGGCTTAAAAAAATGGGGTCAAGGGCATAATACACAAGTTTTGACCAGATCGACAGGCCATCAGTCGACTGATGGCTTTTCCTTAGTTGACTAATGGTGCCCACTGCCAGCGCACTTGGCAGTCAGTCACTTCACATGTAGTTTTGGTCCTCAAGATGCGAGAACTGAGTTTCGGCCAAAACACAAAAGTTTTTGGTTATTGAATTACCTTTCCAATGGCATAAACAAGGACTTATTTAGACTTCAGATGAGAAATTTATGGCTTTCCCAAGCCATAAAGGTCATTTTTCTGTAAAAGTAATCTAGGCGGTGAATTGCTGAATTTCACCCGGATCACTTGGAATAGGTTATAACTTAATAAAGGAGTGTAATGGTGTATACATGAAGTGTGGAAAATGTATAACCCACTAAAGTACCATTCAAACTCATATTAGTCCCCCGAACCAAAAATGCCTTTACGGGAATTGTGGAGGAATTTAATGAGGAAGTGGTAAAGTGTGCATTACATTACGCATGTTTTTATTAATCCAAAGTGTGCTTACATATATACATATAATATTATATAAATTTTTTTTATTATATATGTACGTAACAGGAGTCATATCATATAATTCATTAAGACCCAAAATGATAACATCCGATAAAAGAACCTTATTTAAACCCCCTAAACACGATAAAAATTGACACAAACAAGACCCGAATTGACCCCTTGCTGGGTGTAATTGTGGGCATTTTATCGTTATCTAAATTAAAGATGAGATAGGCATCTAATGTATCCTTATAAAATTAAGGTGATGATACTACTTTTAAAATTGTATATTACCTTGACAATAAATATAATTATTTTAATAATAGTATTACCTAAAATTATACCGTGATTAAAGAAGAAGAAGAAAAAATATTCAATCTTAAGTTTAATTGCAATTTGTTAGACTTTAGTTAGTCTCGCATCTAATTGGTGAATTAAATAAGATAATAACTAGACAGTATTCACACATTTGCCAACTTAAACACAAAGTGGACCAAGTCACACAAAAACCCTTATTTTTGGGCCTTAATAGTTTAACACAGTTAGGAGAAACATAATTTGTACAAAAATAGCCTTTAACACATTTTAAAGCAATTGGTGAATTTTTTATTTATTATTATTTTTTTAAGTTTTAAAGGGTCTATTAAACTTTGCATTTTTTTTATAATTTCTTCCTAAACAACCTAAATATCACTACAAAAGATTTATTCACTTATATATAGTTGCCTCCGTAAAACAAGAAATTGAGCACCATTTTAGTACTAGTTGAGGAGGACTTGAGGCGAAGACCAAAAATTTAACATTTTAAAACAACAGTTTTATTATAGGGAGTTGACAAAAGTATAAAGGGAGAGAGTGAATGTGGGAGATTTTAAGAGAAAAAAAAACTATTTCGGAAAAATAAATAAGGATATTGGAGAGAAGAAAGAGAAAGTATTTTCAAAAATATTAATAAACATAATTGATAATTTGAATTTCAAATTACAAATCTTGTAGCTAGCTAGAGAGGGAAAAGGAGAGAATTGAATGGAAAAATAGATTGTTATGTATAAATGTAAAATTGATTTGATGTTTGTTGATTTGATTTCCAAAAAACACATCTAAAGGTTCAAATTTGGTTTCTCCTTTATAATAAAATCTGGACCATTCATTGGGGAGACTAAAATAAATAAATAAAATGTGGACAAAGTGTGTCTTATAATATAGATGGAAGAAGAATGTCTCCTTAATTGGGTTAAATATAATTACGAAGAAAGTACTTAAAACTCATTTTCTATATCCACATGAGGATATTACATATAAAATTTACTAATTTTCTTTTTTTTTTTTTGGGTAAAAGGGCTTTTTTATACTATATAACTATATAAGAAAGACATGTATACACATGGAGTATTAGTATATGAAAATAGGAGTGGGTTTCCTACTCCACCTAAACAAAGGACACACATCTTTCTTTACCTAAAATAAAAGAAGGAAAATGATTTCCCGTCCAAAAGACAAAAAAAAAAAAAAAATCCCGCCCAATTAAACTAATTGTGTGAGCGATAGATGTGATTATATATATAGGGATAATTTTTGTGCTTTAATTATTATGATATTATATGTATTCTAATTAATTTCTACAATAACAAAAGAGAGTTATTTTTGAACCCACAAAATTAATCCCGCCCAAACTAAGATTCATCTGGACTGTTCAATTTTTGGGATATCCTTGGCCACTCATCTCTGCTAGATATTTTCTCTCTTATTAGACACTTTTTTTTTCTTATTCTCTCTATCTCTCAGACAAGCTTCTTCCTTTTCATTCCTCTCTTTATTGGTCTCGAAATTCGCAGGTAGAAAGGTCGATTTTCTCTTATCTATTTATTTTGTGCATTAGATTCTCTATCCATTTCAAATATGGGGCTTGATATTATGTTACATTGGGATTGATTTGGTTTTTGTTGGTGCGTAAAACTAGAAGAGTAGTTTAGACCACACAGTCAAATGATCAGATCAAGTGATTAAAGTAATAAATTTGATAAACTGGGAGAGTTATAGATGTGTAGAAGAGGTTGGCCTCATATGAAAATATGGGTTACTCATCCTCTGTGGAATAGAGCTAGGAGCTCGGTTTGCTTTGTATTGACAGTGATAGGATGACGATTACAAATTGACAAAAGTCTCTATAACTATTCTATCCTCACGAGATTACAGTAAGAGTATACTTGAGCTACACAAGTTCTATATTTCCTATGTTAGGAGCTCTGACATGTGCTCAGGAGTTCTACCTCTCTTTCTTTCTCTCTTTGCTGCTAACTGTTCTCTGGTTTTTCTCTCCTGAATTCGATTGTTAGGTTGTTAAGGGAAGTAAATGCTTTTTCTATATATATGAGACGGAGGAGATGATTAAGGGGAGCTTTGCAGAGCAGGTTCAAGGCCATCCATCACTCCCATCAACCTTGATCTTGCCTCCCTAGGGATTTCGGCGCATTAAATGAAGTGGATATGCATTTAATGAAGGTGAGGGAGGTTTTGCAGCATTTGGCGAAGTTAGCAGTAGTCGCCCATGCTGTCTGTGTTTTTCCTGACACAGTGGTCTGTTGGGAAGCTCGGAGCTCTTTGGGAGAGCTCTGTCCTCTGAGCTCCGCACTCTATTGCTAAAAAATAATTCTTTGAATTGGAATAATCGCTGGGAGAGCTCTGGCTCCTAAATATCTCCTGATCAGAGCTCCCAATCTCCATTAGCTAAACGGTGGTGATGCCGCTGACGTAGGAGACCACATATCTGCTCGTGGTTGGCGAGGTAAATTATGTCACTAATTTGCACCATCAATTGCCCCTATCCTTGCCATTCAGTTCAGAAGAGCTTAATGGGGAGGATAAACCCATAATTCAAAGTCGATGATAGCTCGGAGCTTTGACTGTTCAAGCTGTTCACGGAGCAAGCTCTTGACAACCGTTATGGGTTATCAATTTTGAAGGGTTGAATACTGGACTTCGAAAAACTCATTTATTTCCCACTACTTCGCTATTTAGAGCTCTTCATCTGGCAGTTGCCGTTTTGGAGAAATCGTGCCTACTAATTTCGTATTTCTTGAAGGACGTGCAAACCTGTGGTAGTGGATCTGTGAGTGGCAGTTAAGGCTTGAGTGGATAGTTAGCTTCTCCCACACACCTTATATAAACCCCTTTTGCCTTAGTAGAATTTTTACTTCATCTTTCTTAAACCCTAAGTACCTTGGAGCCCAGAAGCCTCGAATTGTTTCTTCTTCTTACTAATTTGGCCTACATAGCCCCTTCAGAACACTATTTTAAGAGATTTTCGAGTGTTTCTTTGGAGAACTTCATCAAATTCATTCCTTATTTTGCTCATTCCACCTCTCTTTATACCCTGGCCTTCCTCAAAGATCATTTCACTGAGCATGGCTAAAACCTAGAAATCGCAACCCAAGGGGAGACTAGCTCCTCGACAAACATGGCTCGGAGCATTGTTTCAACTTCACAGGCCCCACCGCTTATCAATACCGTCCGTTTCCTTGATAAAGACCTGAAAAAGGTCTCCATTTGCCTTTCTCCCACGATTGAAAATACTGAGGAGGCCATCAGGACGTACATAAAATATCTGAGCCCTATGTCCGTTTTTTCCATCCCTTCCATGTTCTCTGCACCAGACATTCCCGTGTTTAAGGATAGGTACCAAATCCCTAATAAGGTAAGAATCAGAGCTCCTGGCCCAAACGAGAGGGCTTGTTACTTCTTTCCCGGAGAGGTGTGTTTCTACGAGTTCGCCTTTAAGCACGGGTTCTACTTCCCAATGAACAATCACCTAAGGGAGCTCTTGGCCGTCCTAGACCTCGCTACGGTGCAAGTTCCCCCTAACATGTGGAGCTGCCTAATCGGGTCCATTCTGATATTCAAGGCCATTTCTGTAGAGAGTCACGAGATTTATATGGACGAGTTCTTGTCCTTATTCCAATGCAATGATGGAGGTGGCAGGAATAGGGGGACTCTCAGGTGTTCCTGCAGGCTGGGAGCTCTTAAGCTTATTCAAGACCTCCCTAGCAGCATATGCAACTGGAAGAGGAGATTCTTCTTCATGTCTGGCATAGGCTGGGAGCACGAGCCAGGGTGCCCTAGTGTCATTGACCTGAAGACTTGGTTCACTGAGCTGAACTCCCTTTGTAAGTGTTCAACTTTGCATCGTTCTTATTCCTTTTTTTATATTCAAGCTAACTATTTGTTTTGTTTCTTGTAGAAAACAAAGCTGCAGAAGCTCCCAAGGACTGGATTAATCACGCCAAACTGTTCTAACTGAAGAACTATACGAAGATCACAGCTCCAGAAATGCTATACGTGGCGATTCGGGCTAGGTCCTAGGCCTACAAACATGGACTCGGCCATCCAAACTCTCAAGGACCTCAAGCTCAACAGGCCCTTGACAGTGCTTGAGGAGGTTCCTACGTTCGTGATTACGGCCAAGGTCTCCAAGGAAGTGCCTGGAGCTACCACAACTACCGAAGAGCCAGAGGAGGAGGAAGAGGACGGGGGGCTCTATAAAAGAAAAACCAAATAGCCAGTAGGTGGCTCCACCAAGGATACTCCTCTGAGCATCCTCCCTATACGCCAAGTCCCTATCCTGCCTCCTTCTAGTAAGTTTTCTTCTCTTTGTGAGACTGTTCTTAGCTCATTCGAAGCTCCTCCCTTTATCGATAGATGACATTTTTCTTATGTATGTCGTAGATAGGCCAATGTTGATCAATCTAGACAGAGCTCCCAGGGAAAGAGAACTCTCCATAGGAGCTCCCAACCTACTAAGAGGCCCAAAACGACCAGTGGATCCATCGCCCCTCCTCTTCCTCCACCTCAGGCATCGACCACAGAGTAGGGTATTGAGGAGGAAAGGACCGTTGGCTCATACATTGAGCTGATGACGGGTCCTTTGTTAGATCTCCCGCCTCTTAACTTTCAAGGGTAAGGCTGGAGAGGGTTGGAGAGCTTCACGATGAAGACGTCATGCCCAACTCTCCTAGAGGGGCCTCATCCTCCAGAGCTGCATACAAGCAAGTGGTGTCTGAGGACGAGGACATACAGGAGATTGATCCAGTCATAGCCCATCGGCAGTCTGCCTTTAGAGGCGTAGCTAGTTCCACCGTTTTCAGAACCGATGGAGACGGTTTTAGGTTCTTCAAACTAGGGGTAACCCTGCCCCATTTAAGTGAGGGTATGCTCCAGAACACCAGGGAGGCAGGTACTAGCAAGGTAGCTGACGAGTTCGGCTTCTACATAAGTTAGGTAATTTGCCTTTGTATTGCCTTTCTCGTCTTTTTTTTTATTCCTCCCTTTTCCTTTGAGCTCTAATGGTAACATTAATTCTCGATCTTTAGGCCATTTCCCTCTTCTACTCCACTTTTCACGTGGCCAAGGAGGGTACCGACCATTGGCCCCTCACCATTGCCTTGGAGAAATCTCAAAACAATCTTAGGGAGTTACGAGCTGAGAGGGCTGAGTAGGAGTTCGCCAGTCTGAGAGCATCATTGGAGTTCAAGCGTAAGGGGAGGGAGGAAGAACAGAGGTTGGCATTGCTCGAACGTGAGGAAAGGGAGAAGGCCAGCAACGCCATTAAGGAGCTCTAAACTGAGTTGGCTGGCAAGAAGGAGGAGCTATCCAGCGCCCTTCATCAGAATGGGGCTTTGAGGGACCAAATTTCTGACGTGGGGAAGGAAATCCAGGATCTCAAGGACTCTATCCCGCTCTCGAGCTCCACGCAGTAGAGAACTTCTGCACACAGGGAGGACCACTTGTAAAGATCAGTGATGCGTATGTGGCTGGCTTCTTCAAGTGTTAAGAGCTCGCCTTGAACCAGCTCGACAATATTAAAGGGATTGAGCTCCCTGCTGACACATGTGTAACTCCCGAACTCTAGGCCAAAATTTTGGAGAAAAGGGGGAATGTCATCGCCATCCTTCAGCTGATCAAGGAGGAGGAGCCCGACCTCTTAGAAAAGTAGGAGACTGGCAAGCTTTCACCTTCTAGAGATGGAGCTGATGGTGATGACACATGAGGAACTCAGTAGCTCTAGTGGAGTAGTTGTAAGATTTCCTATTTTCTTATTTCTTTTTGTAATAGAAGCTTTATGACTCATGTAATCGTCTTTCTTTAATGAATAAAGAAATTTTGCTTGTTTTCTTGTTTTTTTCTTTTTGTCTAGGTTGTAATTTGAGATGTAATGAGCTCTGTGATACTCTAATGTCCCCATAACATAATTTTTTTTTAGCAAGATTAAGCAAGATAAAAAATTTGCCTCCAAAGAAGTCTTTACCATATTCACGAGAAGTCAATGACCTGTTTAAGCTCGTTGAACTGGCTATGTTTAGGTCTCTCAGTAAAAGCGGAATTCTTGTCACTTTGTTTAAGTTTATAAGAGTCATACCCCCTAGATTTTAAGCAAACTTCTGCACACAGGGAGGACCACTTGTAAAGATCAGTGATGCGTATGTGGCTGGCTTCTTCAAGTGTTAAGAGCTCGCCTTGAACCAGCCCGACAATATTAAAGGGATTGAGCTCCCTGCTGACACATGTGTAACTCCCGAACTCTAGGCCAAAATTTTGGAGAAAAGGGGGAATGTCATCGCCATCCTTCAGCTGATCAAGGAGGAGGAGCCCGACCTCTTAGAAAAGTAGGAGACTGGCAAGCTTTCACCTTCTAGAGATGGAGCTGATGGTGATGACACATGAGGAACTCAGTAGCTCTAGTGGAGTAGTTGTAAGATTTCCTATTTTCTTATTTCTTTTTGTAATAGAAGCTTTATGACCCATGTAATCGTCTTTCTTTAATGAATAAAGAAATTTTGCTTGTTTTCTTGTTTTTTTCTTTTTGTCTAGGTTGTAATTTGAGATGTAATGAGCTCTGTGATACTCTAATGTCCCCATAACATAATTTTTTTTTAGCAAGATTAAGCAAGATAAAAAATTTGCCTCCAAAGAAGTCTTTACCATATTCACGAGAAGTCAATGACCTGTTTAAGCTCGTTGAACTGGCTATGTTTAGGTCTCTCAGTAAAAGCGGAATTCTTGTCACTTTGTTTAAGTTTATAAGAGTCATACCCCCTAGATTTTAAGCAAAGTTTATTAAAAATTCTTAAGCATTAATTGGACTCCTTAGTGTGTAATTGTGCTCATTAAGCTAATTAGTTACTACACTAACCTCTTTGTAAGAGGAATTGGTCAATTCTCACTAGGCCTCTATTGAGGACCTTTCATGCTTGGTGATTGACCTATGTAGTGATAGGAATTTTTCGAAGTCTTTGAAGTGTTAAAAGGAAAACTTGCACTTTTTGGCTAGGTCTAGAATAAAGTTGTGCCCCTTTTTGACTTAGGCAAATTTTGAAAGTTTTCTCAGTCATCACCAGACCTCTTCGGTTATAGAACTGACCTCTTTTTGAAACGGTTTTGGTAGAGTGTAAGTGTTGTTTTGTGAGCTGGGCACTTACTAAACTGACCTAATCGTGAGAAGATTTTTCTTAGAGTGCAAGTGTTCTCTCTTGGTTACCGTGTTCAAAAATATTGGTTGATAGAATGACTTTTTGAAGTACTAAGTCACCAACATTCAAACTCGTTCTTTCTTTTCTTCAAGGAGGTCTAAGTTAGCCAATAGGCTTTCATTATTTCGAGCTGGGTCATGATGGTTAATTATGTACGTTGGTACTCCTATCTCCACTAGAATAATTGCTTCAGTTTCGTAGGTTAGGGAGAAAGGAGTTTCACCAGTTAGACCTCTGATGGTGGTCCTATAAGCCCACAGAATCGATGGGAGCTTTTCAGACCAATTTTCTTTGGCATCATTAAATATTTTCTTCAAAGAGCTCAGTAGGGTTATATCGGTGATCTTTAGTTGGCCGTTGGCTTGAGGATGGACAGGCAAGCTGTAATGGTTTTCAATTCCATGCCCTTTGTAGAAGTCTCTGAAAAGGTTGCAATTGAATTGTTTTCCATTGTCAGTGATCAGCACCTTTGGGAGACCAAAGTGGCAGATGACGTTCTTCCACACGAAGCTATGGATCTTCATGGTGGTGATCGTGATCAGTGCTTTTGCCTCAGCCCACTTGGTGAAGTAATCAATAGCTACAACTGCAAACCTGGTCTACACTTTGATAGAGTCGTAATTCATTGGTCTGTGTCACCAAACCACATTCTTCTTTACTTTTAAGAGGTTTTCTCATTGTTTGAGTAAGAGTCTTATGAGAAGTGTAGTGACAAAAATTACATTTTGTAAGAAGATTTGATTTTCACTTGAAAGAAAATCGATTATTGGAATTTCTCGAAGGCACTACTTGGGCCAGACATATAGTCAAAAACTGAACCGTGTGAATAAAATGTGATTGTGTTGTGGTTAAATCTCTCTATCCTTATCTCTTTATTTATCATCATTATTGTTTCATTTTATATCTTTTGATTGATTGTTCAAAATCCTTATTGATTAACTTAATTTATTTTGAAATACTTCTAATTTGACATAAACCCTATTCACCCCCTTCTAGGGTTGAAATCCGACCAACAGTATCAACTTCTAAAAAAATTTAGACTTTATGTTTTATATTATTTACATGAATATAATTTGCTTTTGTGATTTTTTAGTATTAAGGTTGTAGATCAATTATCATGAATTTGAGAAATCATAAATAGTAGTTTTTTCAATTAAAAAAATTGTTTAAAATATATTTACTCATAATTATTTATATTAGTGGTATTTGAGATTTTTTGGGCTGTTGTTGAAATAAATTCTCTTTTAATCCTTATCTGAACTTAAATTCTACTACTTAATAAATGCAAAGACATAAAATTTTAATTTATTTTTGTTATTTAAATATTCGATAGCCTATTAACTATTGCTAGTTGTTAATGCAATTAAAGTGTGTGTTGTTTTTTATTTGTCGCAAAAAATTTATAATAAAATTATATACATGTTGGATTTTGATCTAGTATCAACTGACCCTAGAACGAAAAATTTTCATTGCTAAAGAGCAGTCCTTATACAAATTGTTCGATACATCAAATCGTTTATGTAAAATGGCCTAAGAAAAGAGATTGCCTAGGACCCCTCAAAACTCAATGCCGGCCCTACATGTCCATAAAGAGGGATGGAGCTAGAAATTGACGTTTAGGAGGTTGGTGGGGGGGGGGTGTTCTAGGGGAGTAAAAATATATATCACTGATACTACAAAAAAGAAATAGATTTTATTGGTGGTATTTTGCACCATCACCCCCACATCATCATTAAAAACGTATTTTATATTAAAAAAATATCAATTTCTGTTATTTTATAACATAATTAATTTTATGCATTTGGTTACTTCTAATGTGACGTATAGTAACAAACATTGCTATTTTTTTTATTGTAATAAATATTAATACCATAAATTAGGTCATACTTAAAGTAGTCAAGAGAGAAGCAACTTAGTTATTATAGTAAAAAGTAGCAAAAGTAAAACTGATTCCTACACTTCTAGTCTCTTTTATAGTTAAATCCTATCTAGCAATCTTCCAATTCGTGTAGTAAAGCTTGAATATCCAGCATAAAAGATCGGTGAGTTTGGTTCTCCACCTTCATCCTACAAAGAATTTTAAATGAGTTTGAGTCAATTTCTATATGTAATCTTTTGATGTGCATTTTTCTTGCTAAGGACTAGGCCTTCACAGAATATTGCCCATAGCTCCGCCATCACATTTGTTGTTTCCCCTATGTTCACAGCCATGGCAACAATGAAATCCCCATCCTGCTGTTCTTGTTGCACTAGAAAAAGCTCCTTCCGTGTTCAACTTAAATTCTGTTTTTATTGAAGGCTCCCATCCGATCAATTGAGGAATCCTTTCACCGTGACTGCTTGGAATATCAATCTCTCCCCCCTTTGGAGAGATCTAGAAAACTGTTTTGTTCAATGCATCACTGTTGACCATTTTCAATTTGTTGTGCTGTATATAGTGAAACGGATTCTTCTTCCGTCAGCCTAGCTACCCGCCTAATATGCTTCGCGGCCTACCTTGCCAAACCCGCCTTAAGTACACACATTTAATGTCGACTATCCACCTTGCCAATTTTAACACCAACTAAAGACCTTAACAAGTAAATCAGCCAGGTGGACTTGGCTGGTGATTGGATTTGGTTGAAGAAGTGTCATATCGTCTATTCGCCAGAGTTACAGATTGGTCTCCTAGCCGACCCTCCCCTCCCCTTGAACACTGAGTCTATCTACCATTGTATAATAACAGGCTTTTAATTTTGAAGAGTGTGATATACACTGTTGGCTCATTACTTAATAGTTTAAACTTTTTGGAGAGATGGTTCCTAACATGGTGTCAGAGAAAAATTATATACATAAATCAAAAGCCCATGGCCAACACATAAACACACTCTGTGTCACCCAACGTAAGCGGTCCACATGTTAGGCTCAAAATTACGCCACACGTGAAGGGGCGTGTTGAGACTACATATCCCACATCGGGAAAAAGAATTCTCACATAGCAATATATAAGATGGAGGTGCTAATCCACCCATTGCCAATTGGTTTTGGGTCGGATGCTCCGAACTCTAATATGGTATCAGAGGAGAACTAAACTCTTTGTGTTTGTGCTCAAAGTGCGCCTTTGGTTTGGTTTCTTTCCATGTGCGAACAGAACTCTTTGTGTTTGTGCACAAAGTGCGCCTTTGGTTTGGTTTCTTTCCACGTGCTAGTGGGGTTCGCACATGAGGGGGAGTGTTGAAGAACATGATATACATAGTTTGGCCCGCCCATTATCTAACAGCTTAAACTTTTGGGAGAGATTGTTCGTAATAATTAATACTAAACTCAAGATACCCCATATTTTACTAATCCTTTGACTTACCCCCAGTTTTTGATAGACCTCTAACACTGTCTGAATTTTTTGTTTCTTGATCATTTTGCCCTTCACTATTCATCTTCTTCAAAAAATACTAACCCATATTTTCTTTCTCTAAATTTACAACAAATCTATCTCTCTTTAAAACTCAGTCACTAAAATTAAATACACTTCCTCTCTCCTTCTAATCCAATCTTAATAAAAACCCTCATTAACAAATACTCTTAACACTCTTTCTCCCTCCAATACTCAAACACATGCTTGCATAAAAGGGTATAGGGTTAAAAGAATATAGGGGATAAACCAAGTTTAATACCTCATTGTTCAATCGAAAAGCATTTCCAACAATAAACCCATTTTTATACCCAATTTTCAAATCCAAAATTGTTTCTATTAGTAAACCCATTTTCATACTCAATGTACAAATCCAAAATCATTTCTATTAATTTACCATTTTGATACCTTTTTTACTCAAGATGAATAATTGGCTAGGAGTTTGAAAATGGAGTGTATGGAGACTTGAGCTCGTGTTTATGAGAGAATATGTAAGAGACCAATACACACATATAAGTATATATACATTTAGGCCTCGTTTGATTCAGGTATTAGGGTAAGTGAGATTAATAATATCAGTATTAATCGTACTGGACTATTAATCCTGGTATTAATTTAATACCAATACCCTGTTTGATTCATGCAATATTAATACTGGAATATCTCATGCTGATGTTAATACCATGTTTGATTCTGTAACTCGTATACGGGATTATATTTTGGACTAACAAAATTTTTTTAAAAAAAAATTTAAAAATTTAAAAAATAAAAAACTAAAATAATAATAATATAGCATTTTTGAAAATATTATAGTAGTAATGGCATTTTTGAAAATATATGGTTCATTTTTCTTAATCTTGGATAAATAATATCACATCTCCCCTTGTATTAAATTATACCACAAAGAGTGATATTAAGTTAGTACCGGTATTAATAATCCCAGCACATTTGTGCGAATCAAACAACGTATTATTAAAAAAGTAGTATTAACAATCCTATCCCACTTTTTAATACCCGAATCAAACGAGGCCTTATAGTGTAACTAATTTAATTTGTTGTAATATTGGAGCAATTTGTTGAAATTACAAAGTAGGTATTGGATGAGATGGAAAAGGAAGAAGATGAAGTGCTGCCATTTATTAATGCAAACTAATTTTGGAGATTTAAAATTGTTCTGTTTAGTGTTTAGATAGAGAGAGAGAGAATGAAATTATATTTAGGATTCATAGATCTAATGAAGAAGATGAGGGAATTTCCGTCCACTTAATAAAATAATTAACTGTGTTAGATTTACAACAGTAACACAAGGCAACATTTTCTTCTCGCAATCACCTCGAACTCCAAATAAACCTAGCCAGCCTCCACAAATGGCTACCGCTCTTTTAGCTAACGACTTCCCCTTTTGAAGGGGTAAATGGTTGGATTTCAAAATGAAATTTGGCAGATTTCATCCAAAAAAATCAACTGAGAGGACCATTTAAAATTCAAAATTTTAAAATGCATACCAAAATTTTTGGTTGACCCATTTCTAGGTTGATGCTATATGAGATTTGGTAGAAATTATCTACTCATGACGTAGATCATCTCACCAAATTTCATCAAAGAATTCAATCATATACTCCCTCAAAAGTGGGAGTTTGTTCATTAACTAAAGAGTGAAGCCTTTCTGGAGCCTGGATAAGGAGAGACAAGAAACAAGGCGTCTAATTAAACAATCATGTACATTCAAAGGAACACCCGCTTTCCAAGTCACCATCAACATAATTCAGAACTTCAAGGGTTCAAAACTCAATTAGATTCCATTGAGCGAAAAAGATAATATCGGAATCCCCTAAAGTTTCAACAATGATTCTAAACCACAAGAAAACATACTTCCAAGGACAATGAAATGATGCATTTCAAGCTCCCACTAGAATCCCAACTATTCAAGAGAACTCCATATTTCCATAGATCCCGAACTCAAGCATTAACGTCATGTCAACTGCACATTGAAAATCATCCCTAGATCAAGCTGTTGGCATGAGTGGTATCGCAACCAACAGGACCCTCACTTTGGGTTTCAATCCAAGCTCCAGCAACCTAGTGCTCTTATATATCCCTTATTCCCCTCCCCCACAGCACTCCACCAGACCAAAGAAGAACACATGCGGCTCAGCACATATGGTAAAAATGAGCAGATAAGCATTGAACATATAACATATTGTGGACCAAGCCAAATTAATTCAATTTGCTAGCTCAATGACAGATCTGTAAATTAGAGTTAAGCAAATAAACCTACTGGTATTTTAACATGCTTCTTTGTCCCTAATTCAAGCATTAACAGCATTATCATCGACCAACCTAAAATCTGCTCGTCGACATGTACAAGGATGAGCAAAGTGGTCATAGTTTCAGGATTTCAACCATAAAAGAAGGGCCAGTATTTGTGCACGGGTTTGTACCACAAAGGCACAGGTTTGTACAACAGGCTTAACAAGACTCACAGCAAATAGTTAAATTCTTGAATGTTAAATTACACCATGCAATAAGTATGAAAAATGAATCAAATGAGCAAATAATACTTGCAAAGAGAATAAGAATAAATTATTCCTAGCCGCTGAATTCAACTTCAGTAATAGGCCAAGAATTAGTTTAAGAGGATGTAAAGTTGTAAAAAGAACACGAAAAAACAATAACAAAATAAAAATGGAAGAATGCTTCAACAAAGCATTGCTACTGTACTACTAATGTAAATAACAGAAAAGCGCATGTTTTAGTTTACCCGTGCCTTCAATAAAGACAACATATAAACATGAATTCGATTTGAACATCTGCATTAACTGCCTGCATCAGACTTCATCAAGCACATTAAATAAAACGTCATCAACTGATAGAAAATATCATAATATCGAACTTGATACTTCAACCTAGCTACTGAATTCAGCATAATATCCACAGAAAATAAACAATATTCACCAAGGCTTGGTTCCTTTTGATTGCAAAGTCGAGAAATTATTAGAAAACAATTAATTTTTGTGAGGAGTTGGAGAAAGATATTTATGATTTAGTGAGATGTTTTCCAATCTTTTCTATTTTTTCCCTGGAGTTCCATATTTCACCCATAATATATTTCTTCCCACTTCACTTAAATATAAAGGTTAAATATGTAATACTGATCGTGCACTCCGAAAATTAATATATTTAGATCCAATGTCAAAATCAAATACTATAATCATTTGGTCAATGAATTGAAATGTTAAATGTCGATTTTCTTGAGAAAAAGATTTGAAGAGGTTAGATAATTTAATATTTCATGATTCAATTGTGATTTTGGAACCAAAAATGTTATTATTTTGAGGGTTGGATTAGTATACTTGGCATTTTCAACTTGGTCTCTCTAAATTTCAAACACATCGCTCCTAAATCTAGCTAAATCGAAGTGCCATTTTGGTATCGTCTAGGCCAGATTTAACCTTTCCTCTTTAATATTTGATTTCCTTAATGCAATTTTTGCTTTGTTCATCAATTTTTTTCCTCTTAATGTTTTATTGCCCCCACTAAAATAATAAAATTCTAGCTACGTCCCATGTCCCACAGTTGTCAAAAGCCAAAGGTGGACCAAGGCGCCACGGTGTTTGGAGTCTAGGTGCAGGCGCGCACCTTTTCAAAGCGAGGCGCACCACGTACAAATACCTAAAATATATATTTCTAATCATAATTTACACCAACTACTCTAATGTCACATCATCTACAGCAAAGAACTAGGTGATGATGAAACTGTTGAGAAGCCAGCTTATATACACTATTAGGCTGCCAAACTTTTGCCAAAAGTTTAGTGATGATCAGAAAATTATCGGTGAGAAAAACAAAATCAGTATTTTCTTCAGAATTGAACAAGAACAAGAAGAGTAGAAGAAACCCAGAAAAAGAAATCATTCAATGAAGCAATATTATTTGCATCTCACTGAACAAAAGCAATTTATAACTAATAACATAGTAAACTAATTACTGAGAAAAAAAATCAGAAAGAGGAGTATGTACTATGTAGGAAGAAGAAGAAAGAAGGAGAAGCAAAGCTTGTGAGGAGAGAAATCATTGACCGAGTGAGGAGAGAAATCACATTGCACTGCCTAAAAACCAAAAATAAATAAAAATTGTTTTCACAATAAAAAATACAAATCTGCGCCTCACTTGAGAAAATCCCTTGCCCTGCGCCTGGAGCCTAGGCATAAGGTGCACTTAGTCGAACAGGATGCGCCTTGGAAGAAGTGACTGCCCTTGCCTACACCTGGATGCACCTTGAGCCTAATCATGCCTTTTACAACCATGCCTTGTCCAGCTCAACCAAATAAATGCTATTCGCAATGCACTAAACAACAAAAATGTAATCTATCCGAGTGTACTTCAGCTCACCCCTTTGTCTAATCCCAGGTTCAACCCTGTCCATAACTCCTTTGAAGTCAAAAGAAACAAGTTGAAAATGAAGGAAAGAAGTACCAATTGCACAAAAGTAACATAATAACATCATCTCTAATTTATGCAACAGTATCATCAATACTTGCTGCTACTGCTATTAAGATGTCAACCTTTAACATCATAATAACAACCTTAGTTTGCTCATACACAGATACACATACAGACATACAGTCCACAAGCATTTTCATCGGTTAAAGGCACAAATTGCGATGTACTCAGTTCAAAAGCCTTAACTAACTATTTCTCGGATAATTGGAAGTATGTAACATAAATTTATACCCACTTTGATTGTTGTACTTTTTATAAAAACAGTAATTTCAACCTAACCAATGGTCAAGAGTACAACTCATTTACTATGATGAAATTTGGTACATTGATTATGTCCCAGAAATGAAATGCGGCTAGTTTGACACACACCAAAAAGGGAAGTGGCACTCCTACTTTGAGATGGGAGTACAAAAATTGCACCAACACTAGACCAATATGCCACACAGGTATGACTAAAACTAATATAAATCGAACATTTGAATATAGCAAATCAAATCAATAAATAACCCAAAAACATTATTAATTACTCCTAGCCACTGAATGGTACCATATTAACAATATTCGCTATAGCAACAAATAATATCGAAGAACAATATTAAGCTGAAAGTCAACGAAAAGTATTATGATCCTAGATACGTTGATCATTGAGAAAATCCCAACACATATAAAAATATAACGCCAAAATATATTACCAATCCACCAGGGGCATGAAAAATATAACATCATTTAAAGACTCAAGCAAGTGGAATATAATTAAAATCTGAACATCAAAAGGTTAATACATAGTCTTGTAATAATACCAAATATTGACATTATTCTACATCAAGATGTAAATGATACAAAATATTTAGCAAGTACAGGCATTAGTCTACGTTTGCAAGGAAACGGTACCTCGTCGACTAGTAAAAAGAGCCCATTAATTCAACTCCATGACCCAAAATTCAACCCTCCTATCCAGACGAATGAGATTCAACTTCGCCCAACTACCTTCCGTAGATTTGGGTTTTTTCCCCTTCAAAGAGTAAAGCGAAGCTCTCCTGATAAGTATCCACAAAAAAGTTGTTGTTAATCCCACCAGTGATAAGGTCCATGCTTTCTCGGGTCTGCACATCATAATCTACCAGCTCTTCATTTCTTATCAATAATAGTTCACCGTCATAATCTACCAGCTCCTCACTTCTTGTTGTTAATAATACTTCACCGTTCCTCCGAACACCAAGCAGTCTTCCCAAACCAGCCTCTGTATCAATCTTATATTGCTTGGTCCAAGACTCAACCACACCGTAATCTTTCATGACCCAAACTGAAAGCACGTGAAGGAATTGACGGGATTTATCATTCTCTACAACAGAAAACGAATCTTGTATCACAACCATCCCCATGCACCAAGGGGATTCGCCCGCTAAACATTCAGGCAACTTAATCTCACGAAAGACCTCATCACACATATCAAAGGACAAAATCAAACTGTGATCTTGTCCGCAATTCTGAGTACAAGCGACCCAATGTGCAGCTCCATTAAAGAATCTCTGGCGCCAGAGATCCCCGCCGATATGACACAGAGGAGCAGGACTACTAATGCCCCTCCATGCCCCAGTTTTAACACTAAAAACCTCAACCGAAGGGGGCAACGAATGAATATTTTTGTAAGAAAGTTGCACGATCTTGTAATCGTTAGCCTTACAATCAAACCCAAATCCAAGAACATGAAGAGATCTCGGATTCCTTACTATAATGTTGGGCAGGGGAAGTGTCAATTTTCTCCTAATTGCAGGGTTCCATAGAACAGTTGTATATACGTCGTCCCACATGTTTTCATCTGAGAGGCAAATGAGACCATTACAAGAACCCACAATTCTATATTCGGTTGTGCTAGTAAAGGGGAAATCAATTTTGACATCATCGTCGCGGTCAAACGATGATTGGTTATCGAAAAACACTGAATAGACTTCTTGGCGAGGAGATGTAGTAGTGCAGTGGCGGATGAGTTTGCGAGTGTTGGTCACGTGAGGGAGGTTGCGTGTGTGGATATCAATGAAACTAGGGCTTGAAATTAGAGAGCACCAAGATTTAGAGACGCACCTCAATTGGAGAAGAGACTTTGGGGGTAACCATAAGAGGATCTGAATGAGGAGCTCTTGGGGAAGGTAGTACTCTCCTGACATAATTATTTCGTTTGTCTAATTTTTAGTCTTCCGATGAGAGAGGGGGAGAAAAATGCAGGTACCACCGAATATATATCAACTAGGGGTAATCCGTGCCGATGGCATTCGTGTAGTTATTGACTATTCCTTGCAGCTGGCAATCAAGTGATCAATAAAACATAAATAGAACAGACATAGCAAACCAACAATGATATAATAAAGCTTGAACAAAAAAAAAAAAAGGTTGAGGCAATCTAAAAACGGTCGACTTGTTTTTTAGAGCATCATGAGTTCGAAATAACCCAAAGTGAAAACATAGAATTGACAGAGATGCTTCGTGGAATTTGCAGAAAGTATGTGAAAGAAATTATGAATTTGAGAACTATCAAATACACCCAAATTTGCAGAACTATCAAATATTTCAAACAATTTAAAACACCCATATTTCAAACAATTTAAGAAGTATCAAATACACCCAAATTTGAGAAGTATAAAAAAACCTAGATTTTTTTGTTAAAACACACGCAAAACAAATTTGAGAACTATCAAACACCCAAATCAAAGAAATCCCATGGAAACATATTATAGAAAAAAAGCCCTAAATTCAAGTTTGAAACATATTCCATAAAGAAAAAGGGTGAGTGAAGGAAAGGAGAAATACCTCCGGAATCCCGCTTTGGAGTAATTCTGAGCGCTCGAGAGAGAATGTTGTGCCTGAGAGAGGGAGAGAGCGAGAGAGAGAAAGAGGGAGAGCGCGAGAGAGAGACGGGACTCGGGAGTGTGAGAATTGGAGTTTCGAGAGGAGAGGCACGGCCGGTAGTGGTGATGGTGGTGGATCTGTGCCGTGGCCAAGAGACGAGAGAGTGTGAGTGGGAGTGGGAGTGGGTTAGAGAGGCGAGAGATGCTGGGAGTTTTGAGATGAGAGAGAGATACTGAGAGTAGTGAGAGATTTGGTTTGCTCAAAACGTGTGCGCGAGTGCGACTGCGTAAGTTTATCATACAGATATACCGGGGGTAATCCGTATTTACGAGCATTTTGATGTAATTGAATGGTTTGATTTTTAGATTAATATGCGAAAGATAAGTGAAAAGGTTCAAAAGAGTGATAAAAAAATTATATATTTATTTGTCATAGAGAGAATGATGATTAATTTAAAATTTGAATTAAAAATTATATATTTATTGTTCAAATTATAATATTTAATTTGAGCCTTATAAAAAAAAATCCTTATATACTTTTTCTTTTTACTTTATTATATAGATTAGGGGTAAATCGTGCTTACGATACTATAGTGTAATTTTTTATTTTATCTTTTGTCGCCGGCGTAAGTCTCAAGTGAAATGAGAAGGTAAAATTCATATTTTCATACATTGAACTAGACCATATTAAACAAGATTTAATATAAATAATCCAGACAACTCAAGTCTCTAATATCTATATGTATATATAAAACCATTCACACTATGAATTTTTTTTCTTTTTCCGTTTTACTTTTGACAATTATATCGTTAGACAATTGATAATAATAGTGTTTTCCTAAAAATTTCTTACTCTAACAATTAGGTTGCCCAACCAATAGTGTTCTTTAATTAGTTATGTTAATTATGTTTTAGAGTTGATATTGGATTTAATAATTTGATCATAGTGAATTTAATTAAAACGAGAGTCTGTTTCTTTAATTACTTAATTTTTTAATATTTTTTTATTTGTCTTTTGCATGGCTAACAAATATATATATATTCGTGCTTACGGCACTATTGACCTTTAGTCGTCTTGGTTTTTTTGTTGTGCAAACCTATACTCAAAAATCTGTTCCAAACCTAATTCTTAGTATATTGAATATCTATGGTGCAGATTTTACTTTGAAAAATATGTACCCATACCGAATTTATATACACAAGTTTGAGCTAGACCAGCAAGATCTCAGCCCATCTTGACGCATTGTAATTATATGATCGTATAAAGTTATTTAAAGAAAGATATCCGAGGCAAGTTGAGTCAAAAAGGTCAATTTTTGCAAAACCTCAACCCGAACATGTGCTGAGTTTTTGTTGTGTAACACATACCCAACTTTATCTTAAAGTGTCTCAAACCCGGCCTATTAAAGAGATTTTAGTATGTAGGATATCTAGTGAAATTCAACACTTGTGACCCCCTGATTGGAAAGAACATGGCCTAACTGGTGTAGTGTAGGTTTTGTTTTAAAAATCTTGAACCCATACCTTTTACTGTATTCATTAGCCAAATATGATTTGTCATGTCTCAATCCACCCAATATTTTGTAATTATGTGATATTGTAATATGTTTGACGAAATGTTATTATATTTATATTGGGTCAACTCAAAACAGGTTATATGGGTTAATTTATTAAGTTTATTATTAAGAAATAAATATTAAAATTTTTTAATTAATCTAAATCCATTTATATAAGAATTGAAAAAAAATAATCCATCTTAGTTAATCTAAAAGAGTAGTTTGTAGAAAAAAGAATGGAAATTTTTTTGTGGCATACGGGGATTCATGTAAATGAGAATGCTTTTTTGATGAAATTAACCATCAGTGAAAAAAATAAAGAAGAGAGTGTACTTTTAAAAGTACACTTAATTAAAGGAAATGTTTTAGAGAAATAACTTTTAAGATGTAGGAATTGTAAATAAACTAAGGTATACCTGTGCCATCCGGCACGGTAAATTAAATAAGAACTGATAATAAGATAAAAAGAAGTAACGTGTAATGAATCTAAATCGACAAATTTAGGTTCAATATATCTTTATACTAGAAAAACTAAAAGTAGACCGGACTGGACTGACTTGTTTTTAATTTTTTTAAAAAAATTTAATAATATTTTTTTATCTTATTTTGATCTCGGCAAAATAAGTTTTTAACAAATTAAACTCAAGGCCTTATATGAAAATAATTCAATTACGCCTGTTGGTATGATGTGAAAATAGTTTAAAAATTTGATTGATATATTGTTATCATTCCTAAAAATGACATATTGAGATGTCCAATAATGTATGAGCACATAAAGTACGCCATTAAATGTTATTTAATAATTTTTATAATTTTTTTTTTACATAATTCTATATTCATTATGGATCTCGTTTAATTGATATTGATTAGTATATTTTAATTATTAAATTTTGAATTTTTTATTTTAAGTTATGACATTTTAAATATAGAAAAAATTATTGGTGTGTTAAAATTTATTGTGTGCATATTATTAGTGTTAAATGTTACTCAATAATTTATTTATTTTTACATAATTCTATAATCATGATGGATCTTGTTTAATTGATCTTGATTAGTAGATTTAAATATTAAATTTTTATTAAATTTCTTGATTAGTATATTTTAAATATTAAATATTTTTTTTTTATTTTAAGATGAATCTTGTTTAATTGATCTTGATTAGTATATTTAAATATTAATTTTTTTATAAATTTTCTTCATTAGTAGAGTTTAAATATTAAATTTTTTATTTTAAGTTATGACATTTTTAAATTATTTTATTTTAAATTATTGGTGTGTGAAAGTTTACTTTGTATATATTATTGGTGTTAAATATTACTTAATAATTTTTCTTGATTTTTTTTTGCATAATTATATAGTCAGGATGGATCTTGTTTAATTGATCTTAATTAGTAGATTTTAAATATTAAATTTTTATTAAATTTTGAATTTTTTATTTTAAGTTATGACATTTTTAATGTAGACAAAATTATTAGTATGTGAGAGTTTATTATGTGTATATTATTGGTGTGAGTGTTTTAACTTTGATGTGACATCTTGATGTGTGTATAAAACACATCTAATGGTGTAGAACTAATGCACACTATAACATGTGTATTTTTAACCATTAGATTCTTATATTTTTTGAAAAAAAATTTAGTCAAAGATGGTATTTTATAATATAGATGGTAGAAAGAGAGAGAGAGAGAGATGATGGGCAAAAAGCGGGGAGGAACCGGGGGGTTGGTGGGGTTTGGTTAGCACTTTTGACCGATGGATATTTTTTTTTTTAAAAATTTCTATTAATTTGTATGAGCCTACGTGACAGTCTAGGAAATTAGGAATTGTATTAAAAAAAGGTTGGTGAAGTTGGCACTCTATAAAATATATATTAACACTTCCGTCTTTATTAACATTCTTATTTTTATATTTTTATCTTAAAAACACTCTCATGTTATACTTACCACTCCCACAACTCCCACTTATTTTTGGGAATTAATCTCCTACTTAATTAATTAATAACATCATTAAATAATTAACTACATAATAACATAAAACAAAGGGGCTTTTAGTTTAAAGGACAAAAATAGAATTCTCTATCTACTCAAGGACGCGTCTTTTAGGTCAATTGTTTGAAGGACAAACTTCTTGCATAAGGACATATTTTAGTTTGAAGGACAATTATAAATATTGTAATTAATAAATAAGAAAAATATAAACTAAATTTAAAAATTCCAACAGTGCCCTTCACCCGAATTTAATTCTAATTTAAATTCAAATATTTAAAAGTGGAAAATATCTATAATATAATAAAAATTCAAATTCAAATTCAAATTTAGAAGATAAATGTCAAAACAATCAATTAAATTTAAAATTCAAATTATCTATAATCACAACAAACATTAAATGCATAGGATAAGTCAACCCATCCAAAAATATTCAAACAATAACAAGTTAATCCATCAAAAATTCAAAATTAAATACATGAAAAAGCAGCAGGCATACAAACGAAGAACAAGCATAGCAGACATTTTATACAACAAAGAACATGCATATAGACAGTACAACAGACATTTTATACAATAAAGAATATGCATAGAAGACATTACAAATTTTATCAGGCATATAAATAGATGAAAATTTTATCAGGCATATAAACAGGCATTTCTCCTCTAAGTTGAAAATTTTATCAAACATTACAAATCAAAATATATTTACACAGATGAAAAACTAAAATTATGAATTTTCTTAGGAAAACAAATTAAAACTAGGAAAAGGTGAAAAACATGCAATCTTTTTATACCTTGAATGCTATAAAATTCATCTCTTTGCCGCTCCTCGATCTCCTCCACAGCCAAGTATCGCACACGCATCGAAGGTTCCCGAAGCATCCTCCGGCTGTTGGCTCGCCAGAGGAAACGAGTGGCACCGCAAAGGCTCAGAGCTCGGCGGATTCTGAGGCTCTGGCCGGGGAAGTTGGTTTCAAATGTGTAGCTAGTGAGAAAGGGAGTGGTGTTGATGGCGTCGACAGGAAAATGAGAGGGTCTCGCCGTCGACATGGAGGGAAAAATCGCATTGAAGTGAGGTGAGGGAATTAAGATTGGTGTGTTTAGATTTGGGGAAACATGATAACTAAAAACCCTAGGTTTTGATTGGATTGGTTATGGGGGAGGGAGTTGTTTGAAATCGAGGGTGTGGGGGGGAGGGTGAGTTTTAATTGAGGTGGATGAATCTAGAAGAAGAGGAATTGAATTAGAATTTGGACTCTTTATATATTGAAAATAATAACTAATATATAAGAAGGGTAAAATTGATAAAGTACATGAAAATAATAATAGCATTATGATTAAAAATATCAAAAAATAAAATGTCTTTTAGACATAAAATTGTCCTAATTCCAAAAGATTGGATCTTAAACAATAACTCAAAACTTCTTGTCCTTTAGTAGATCGGTTTAAAAAATATTGGACCTGTGACGAATTTTCTATAAAACAAATGACCCTAAACGGCTAAACTAATCCCAAAATTTCTCCACTATCTCTACCATCTTCTCAAACAAGTAAAACTACATAATCACTTAATTTTGAAATAAAAAAAAAAGAAAACAAATAAAAAAAAATTAATAAAAGAGACATACATGCTTTTATTTTATTTCATTGTTTATGTTATTTTCATAACATACATATCAAATATATAAACAAAAAACACAATTTTCTGTTTGAAGCACGAAGAAGGTTTACTCGATTCTCCGTAATCGAGTTGCAGGCTTGTACACTCAGATGCTCTTAACCGAGTATGAAATCCCATAAAATGTCATGCTATTGGGACCTTCAATCGATTCAGAGCAACCGAGTGTTATTAGTGTAACTCGACTGCTTACAGCCAAACATAATATAGCAACACTCGACCGTTCTCAACCGAATGAAGGTCCCGAGAGTATGAAATTTTATGAGATTTCATACTCGGTTGAGAGTAATCGAGTGTATAAGCCTGCAACTCGGTTACGGAGAACCGCGTAAACCTTTTTCATGCTTCAAATAGAGATTGTGTTTTTTGTTTATATATTTAATGTGTATGTTATGAAAATAATATAAAACAATGAAATAAAATAAAAACATGTATGTCTCTCTTTCATTAACTTTTTCTTACTAGTTTTCCTTTCCTGATTTCAAAGTTTCTCTTTTTTCTACCATTATTCTTAAATTTTGAGTTTTGCATCAATGGGGATTTTGTTTATACCATTCTCCTCAATTTAGAGTTTTGCATTAATAGAGGTTTTGTTTGTTGTTTGGGTGCAACCAAAATTTGTTACTAGATAGATAAGAGATAATTATATAATTAGTGGGTTAATTAACTTTTGAGTTAAATTAAAACAAGTGGGGTGAAAATAACAATTAAAGTTCTTTTTTTAGTGGGAGTGTTACTAAGTGATTGTGGGGGTACCAATCACCACCCTAAAAAAAAACCTTTTGAGCCTTGTATGATGTGAGAGATATTTTTTAAATTGGTTATTAAAAAAAATACTTTCTGAGTAATAATTAATTTCATATTTTCTAAATTCGTTATTGAAAAAAAATAAAAATTTGACACATGCTTTTTAAATATATGATGTGAGAGATTTTTAAATGTTGATTTCTAGTTTTTTTAATCAAACACAATTTTTTTTAGAAAACACATTAAAATTTAGTTTTTAAAAAGTGAACTAAGGGTGTGTTTGATTACTATAATTTTTTATGAAAAATAGAATTTTTTTTCACCCAAATTGTCATTTTTATTGTGTTTGATTGACAAAATTTTCTAGGTAGTCAAATTCTATCTTTTGACAATCATGAGCTTTTTTTTTCACCAAAACCTTGAAAACATTTTTTAGGGGGGATTGCTTTTTATTTTCTAGGTTAAGTTGCACAAATTTCAAGACAAGCTTTACCCATTTTCCATATTAAAAATGCCATAACTTAAAATAAAAGATTTGAATTTTAATATTTAAAATCTTCTAATCAAGATTAATTAAACAAGATCCATTATGACTATAAAATTATGTAAAACAAATAAGACCAATATTTTTTTCTACATTAAGGTTTCGTTTGATTGCAAGGTGGAAAAGAAAAATAAATTGAGTTAATTTTGGTGAAAATATGAAAAATAAGTTGAGCGATAGATGTGATATCCTCTTGATTTTTAAGTTTTTTCTTGAAGAAATTTTTTTTACTTGGTGGTGAGTAAAAATTTTCTACCAAAACTATTGAAGAATGGAAGATATCTACTCTTAAAATGAGCAACATATGTCACATTATTTTATATCTTTTCACACAAACTAACTAAATTTATTTTCATTTTCCATCTTTGCAATCAAACGAAGCCTAAAAATGCCATATTTTTCGGGTATAATATTAAGGCAATCAAACGCATTTAATTGACATTTTTCATGCAATTCAATTATAGGTAATTCAACTGACTAGAACTTATTTTTTTCTATGCAAATTCCATACTTGCAATCAAACGCATCCTAAATAGTACCTCAACATCTTAAATCTCCTTGTCAGAGAGAAAACAAAGTTATACCATATGTCTAAATTTAATTCATACTGTTGTACTTTACTTGTATACGCTATACGTGTAACCTTTACTCGTACAAAAAAAATAATAATGCTTCTTCCAGTTGAATCACAGCCATATAGAACTTTTATAATTTTTTTTACTCATACGGTTGAACCACAATCGTATAAGAATTTGTTAACTTTTTTTATGCTAAAAAATCCTTGAAAATAGTTTTAAAAAAAAAAGGACAAACAAACAAGTACAATTGAATATGAAAAAGCTTTTCCCTCACTCTCATACGAGTATATTTCTGTTGTATGAGACTTTTTCACTCCTCTCATACAAGTGTACCTCATTTGCTTGAGATTTTTCTATTTATTAATAAAATATTCTTTAACACTATATTTTATGTCACATTCAGTACACTGCTCAAATTATTTTTACTATTCAAAAACCAACATATATATATATAATTGTGCCAACTGTTTGAGTTGGCGTGTTGTCTGAAGAAGTAGGTTAAAACATGTGGCGGGTTGCAGCTGGGAAGAGGGAGGGGGGGTTGTAGGGTGTGGGCGGGTAGGTTTTTCAAGACAAACACCTTGAATATGACAGACGAGAATAAATGAGCATCTCTAAAATACAAAGAGTCCTTTTTTTGTTTTTGCATTAAATGTTACGCGGTAACTACTTTAAATTAAGTTCGTTAATAATTTTCATTTTCATTTTACATAATCTATTTAATAAGGTTAAATATTAATTTTATCATTAACTTACAAAAATAATTTAACAATTTCATTTAAATGAATTCATGAAAAAGAGAAAGTCACACGCGGTGAAGAGAAAGAGAAATGATGGGCAAAAAGGGGAGCCATCTTTAAAAGTCTTTTGAGCAATGATATTTGTATTTTTCCAAGAAAATCGTGTAGAAATTGTACAAAAAAATTACTCTATGAGCTCTGTGTAGATTGAACCACGCTCTCATCAACTTTTGTAACACTTTTGGAAAAAACACCAATCTTCTGCATTGGATCCAACGAAAGTTTTGAAAGAAGAAGGTGAAACTAAAGTATCTTGATTTAGTGATATAAGGTATCACTAAAATAGTTTTGGAGTTGATCGATTGAGTTTATTCTCTAGGTTGATTAATGGGATTGTCAAAATAATGCTTGAATAAAAGTAGTCATGAACCGTGAACAAAAATTAATCAAAATGCGCAAAACTTGGTCCCGATACTTAGTGGATAAGACCCAAAAGAAAAAGAAGAAGCCAACACAAAATTTTCAACATCTAAAATCTCCTTTTCAAAATAAATTATTCTTACCATAAAAGATAATTATATAAAAGATGATCATATAGAACTGGAATTTGATCTTCTCCGTTAAATACTATTTGTTTCCATTAGAACTGGAATTCAAAATTGGAAACTAATTAGCTAAAATGCAAAAGAATTTGGTTTAAATTTAGAGCGTACCTCTACTCATTTATTTTTAAATTCATTTTGTAGAGTTTAAATAAATGAAAAATATTATTTATTTAAAATTAAATAAAGCAATGTTTATGGGTTTAGGTTTTATTATATACACTATCTTCATTAAATAGCCTTTTAAATTTGTCGGTCTTCATTGCATGGCTTGTTTGAAAAATAAAATTATGGCATGTTTCAAATGCTCCAATTTGTTTGCACGGCGTGTTTCAGTGACCAAATATTATTTTAACAACGTCAAAATTTATTTTGATCAACCTAAAATTATTCTAATGACAGTCTTATACCTTTAGAAAAAAGGGCCACAATTGAGATCGACCTAAGATTTGGCAAATATTTAATTTGTAAGTTTCACCATTGTCAACCAAATTTAAAAATAGCAACAACTTGATCTAAAATATGAAACGTTATAACTTCAAATACCTAAATTCTCTAAAAACTATATATATGTAGACAAAAAAAAAAAAACTATATAATAATAATAATAATAATAATAATAAAGTAGAAAGAATAAAATATATAAGAGATAAAACTTTGTATGGTTATAATTGAATAATATATTTGAATGTAGATCTACCAATTTTAAATCAAATTTAATTTAAAATAGTAAAATATTTCCTCTCTCTTTATTCTTTTACCCTCTCACTTCTCTCTTTTTCTGTGTTCGCGCCGGTGATGAAGGGAAAAAAAAAACCACCATAATATAGATATATATTTAAGGACCCTATAAAGATTGTAGGTACATATTACCTCTATTATATATATATATATATATTTAAGGACCCTATAAAGATTATACAAAAATCATAAAAAGATGGTGGTTTTGGTACTCAATTTCCATAGAGGATTCTGCATCCACAAACCACAGTTTGTTTTGTGTGTCTCGAGGAGAATGTCTTATAAAATTAAAGCAACTACAATGAATATGTTAAATTAATACCCTATTTCAAGGAAGAGGAATGTTAATGGACAAATTTAAGTTTATATGGTGAAAAGTGAGTAAATTTACTGTATACTTAAATTTTACTGATACGATTTTCATTTACTCGCATAACTTACAAAATTGCAATAAACTCGTAAAAAAAAAATACGAGTGTAGCTCACTCGTATGAACTATACGAGTGAAGCACACTCGTATGGAACTATATATATACTATCTTTCATTCTATCTCACAAAAATAAAATTACTCATACGAGTATGTCTCACTAGAATGAGACAATTTTTTTAGCTCAAAATGGATACGGACAAAGCATACTCGTATAATTGTTTTTTTATACTGTATCCGTTGTATCCTCTTCCAAACCCTAGTTTAATATTTGCAAATTTAGCTTTAAATTTTACAATCACGTTGTGGATGCTCTAAGAGCATCCATGGTGTATGTAATTTATCTATATTATATTTGACTAAAACTTTTTTCAAAAATAATAAAAATTTAATTGTTAAAAATATACATATCATAATATGCATTAATTTTATATCATTAGATGAATTTTATATATGCATCAAAATTTTACATCAAAATTTAAACACTCGTATTAATAATATATACAATAAACTCTTACACACCAATAATTTTGTTTACGTTCAAAATGTCATAACTAAAAATCATATAAAGATTATACACAAACCATAAAAAGATGGTGGTTTTGGTCCTCAATTTCCATCAAAGATTCTACGTCCACAGTTTTGTGTCTCGAGGAAAATTTTAGTATTTTTAACTCTATTGAGGTACTGTACTTGCACAATATAGTGGTTGTCTCATTAACTAAAGATGTTGAAATTGAACTATGCATAGATGAGCCATACGAAAGTATTTAATAGGGTAAAGAAGTACAACTAGAAATATGAGGCACTCTCATTGAAAGCTTTGCATGCATTAGTTATTTTCTTTTCACACGTGATATTTTTTGTTTTAGTACACTTCTTTATTAGAACATTCATAATGTATATAATTTATTTATATTATAAGATATTATATTTGATTAATTTTTTTTTTCAAAAATTATAAGAATTTAATAGTTAAAAATATACATATTATATGTGTATTAATTTTATATTACTAGATGAATTTTATATAAACATTAAGATGTCACATCAAAGTTAAAATACTCACATCAATAATATACACAATAAATAAGTAGGTCAAATGCGGTTTACTTTTAATTTTTTCAGAACGAAGATATATTGAAGCTATGTTTCTCAAAATGTTCAACTAATTTAGACAACGGACTCAAAATAGATTGATTAATATTTGTCTCACGTTACTCTTTTTTATCATATTATTATATCTTATTTATTTTATCATTCCGGATGGCACTAATATGTCATAATATAAAATAAATATGATATATTTATTCTATTCACTTTGTGTAAAAAATAATAGTATAGTACAATAAAGGAAAAGAGGGAAAAAAATAAATTAAAATTTTCTAAAGGAAAAATAAAGGCAAGCCGCACCAGCCGCACTTCTCTTGTGCGTAGGACTATACATGGGACGCACTCCTCTTGTACACGAGTAGTATGAAATGCGCATGGTAAAACAATTAAAGTAACTTAAATTTTTCATACATTAATTTTACGGAAGAGTGCTTTAATCTGTCATACATAATTATCGTAGGTACACGTAAAAAACAATTAACTTACTTACCCCACTTATTTTTATTATTGTGGATACTCTTAGTATTATCGCATACATAAATAATTAACTAAAAATTTAAATTGATTTTTTTTGTAAGAAAAGAGAAGGGTAGCAATATTGACAAATCAATTATAGTTATTATTAAAGTGATGTAAAACATTAAAAGTATAACAGTATAACATCTTAATGCAATAATTTGCTTTGACAAAGAGATTATTAATTTGGTAATATGTGATGTGATACAGGCTACCACAAGTACGGACTTGATTAAAGCATTGATTGGCAGGGTCCGTACTGGTATTGGATGACTTTGAAGCATACTAGTACGCACGCAGTTAGAATATTTAAGCATAGTCAAACATGGAAGTCATTGAGCGCGCGAAGTCAATTATTATTTTAAGTTTTTTAATTATTAGAATTATTATTATTTCACTATTCAATTAGGAGTTAGAGTGGTGGTTTTCTTTTTGAATAAGTTTCCTTATTATTAATTTTCTTATTGTATTAGGAATATTATATGAGTTATTATTTTTCTTTTCTAAGTAGGAATTAGTTTCCTTTTTTAATTAGGATTAGGGCTTTATTTACTCCTATTTAAAGGAGACCCATTATTGTTTTATTATTATTAGTTTTGATGATTAATTAAATTGAGAGTTTTCTCTTTGTGTTCTCTACGAGCATATTGAATATGTTGAATTGAATTAATTCAATGGTTCTTGACTTATCAATCTAGCAACCACACTAGATTGTGGTGTCATTCATTATATCGAGGTGCGCGCTTCTTTAAGCATTGAGTTGATGTTTCCGCTTTTCATCTTTCGACATATTACAAGACTCTTGCTACGTTTGTAGTTCAAAGATTGAGGATCCATTAACCTGGTTAGGAAAGACGGTCCGGGTTCGCGTCAATATGGGTACCCAAAAAGAAAGTTTTAAATCTCTCCCCTTTATTACAAGTCCAATACTACAGTTACCTACTATTCTTACCGGCATGTAAATGGGTTGTACTTTCACAAGATACAACTAGTGTACAACTCATGTAATGCATCTATGAAGAAAAACATTTTTCTTATTAAAAATAACTAAGGAAACCTTCTCATTCCGGGTGAAATTTGAATCCGAGATCTACTGGATCCGAATTACGCCTTTCTCACTAGGCTAACCCACTCATTCTAAAAATTTGATTTGATTACATATGGTTATTGACATTTTAAAATGTTATTTTTGTATTTTAGTGGTACTTTATGAAAATATTTGAAGATACACATTTATTAAAATATATTTTCCCCCTGAATTAATAATTGGACCTTATTTATTAGTTGTGAGCAGGACTCATAAATTGAATATATCCTATGTTCGAGTCTCATTAGAGAAGATAATTTTCGTTCTTTGCGGTTAAAAAATGAAATTTAGATTTCCCTTTTAAAGAACAAAATCACATATTTATTTCTTGAACATCACTTAATAACTTTTTATATTGTGTAATTAACCTTATTGTTCCTTTAATACCCTTATGAAAAACCAATAGAGACTTTTATAAAAATAACAGAGTTTTGTATAATATTTATATACAAGATCCATATTGTATATAAAGTTATTAATTTTATCTTCATAAATTTTTTAATAGACAATCTTTTAGATAATTGTATCGAAAAAATAATTTTTTTAAGACTTATCCAACAATAATTTTTAATTTTTTTTATCGCATAAGAAAGATATACTTACATGTCTATGGTTTGAAGCTCTCCAACCATTTGTACGTTGGAGATGCTCTTAGGTGAAGGTCAATAAATTTAGATTAGTAAATTTGTCATACTTATTATAAACCTAAGTTTGCATTGTGAATTCTCTAAGGCCTCGTTTGATTCAGGTATTAGGGTCAGTAAGATTAATAATACTGGATTATTAATCCTGATATTAATTTAATACTAATACCTTGTTTGATTTATGCAGTATTAATACTGTGATATTTAATGCCGATGTTAATATCATGTTTGGTTCTGTAACTCGTATACGGGATTATATTTTGGACTAACAAATTAAAAAAAATTTAAAATTTAAAAAAAAAATTAAATTTGTTTTTTAAAAATAATAATAATATAGTAGTAGTAGTAGTAGTAGTAGTAGTGGCATTTTTGAAAATATATGGTTCATTTTTTCTAATTCTGGATAAACAATAACACCTCCCCCCTGGTATTAAATTATACCACAAAGAGTGGTATTAAGTTAGTACCGGTATTAGTAATCCCAGCACATTTGTGCGAATCAAACAAAGTATTATAAAAAAGTGATATTAATAATCCCATTCCACTTTTTAATACCAGAATCAAACGAGGTCTAAGAGTATTCACACTTCTTGTGTATGGTGTATTAATTGGGTAATTTGCAAAATGTGCTTTAAAGTTTGGATAGACTTGTTAGTGTGACTAAAACTTAAGCAGATATAGGCATACATAATATAATTGTGAGTTTTTACCATGCAAAGGTAAATTTGCTCATTTACCCGTGCAAATTTGGCATACGTAGTGTGGATGTTCTAAAAAATCACAAGTCGACAACTTTTCTCTGTACTTATTTCACCCAATTAATAAATGAAATTTATTTATTTACAAATAAATTAATTAAAAGAGTATGGACAAATGACTCTTCAACTAATACTCGATAGATTAATAATCTCTTTTATATAATAAATTTGTCTAGTCTGGACTCAAAACTAACTAATTTAATAATATCGATAAAATTATAATATAATACACTTAAAATATTTTCGTAGGAAGTTTTGATTGCATGATTATTATACTTTAGGGGTAATATGAATTAATTGAAACATTGAGGGAGAAATTGGAATTAAACCCTTCTTTTGTGTCATCTCATACTAGCTTTCCACGTAGTGATCATACAACTTCTGCAGTGATATATAATGCAAGTGAGAAAGCTTTTTGCGTGCACTAGTCTTTTCTCCTGATGTTTTTGTTTTATTAAATATATATATGTATATAAATATATATGTCTTTTACCGACAAAGAAAAATTTATTTTATTTAAGAAATTTTTTTTTTCAATACCAGTCTTCTTTATTCATGTTACAGCGTCCATTAGAAAATTTGTTGGATTTAATTAAATAAAGTATAATTATTAGCATTTTAAAATAAATATAATATAACTAAGGTAGCATTTATTTTTATCTTATCACTACGTGCATTAATATGTATTTAAATACAATGTACAACTACTAATATATATATATATATAATCTTCATCAATTTAATAGTATAATAGTGATCCTGAGTGATTTTTTCTCATAAATATTCAAAATTATGTATTCTTTGTTTCTTTCATTACGCGTTAAATACGAGTCTTATATATTTTTTAGGATATATAAGATGAATATATAATTTATTCTTTATTTAATGAATCTCTATATTTAAATTTGTCGAATGTAAATTTATACTCATTGTTAAATCAAATAACTTTATCTTATTTACTAAAACTATAATTTTATGGTAGCTTTATATGATAAATAAATATGAATAAAAAAAACTTCATTCTTCAACCTCGGGATAATGGAAAGTTCTTCTAAGGTATTCACAGAAGAGAAATCAATTACTTTATCATTCTCACGGGGGTGAAAAAATTAAAGGTACCGTCAAATTTTCCTTCATATGTTTGGTAAATAATGAAAATTATTAAAGAAATATTATTTGATTTCCCTTCCCATGTTGGTTGTTATAGGAAAGCAAAGTAAAAATATAACAATATATTAATATTTGAATACTATTCTTGTATTTTAATAGATAAAATTGGCAATAGTACATTTAGATAAAGGTATTATTATTTACATTTTTTATAATAAATATTGAAAAATAAAAAAAATTATGAGATTTGAGTAGAATAATTTTTCTTCCTACTTTTTTTTTTATCAAAAAAGTATTTTTAAAATTTATATTTATTATATATATAAAAAAATTAGTGTTTGAATACGCAATTCAAACGAGAATGGCCGGGTTAATATAAAAGGGGTCAGTGATTTTTAACGTTTTGATTTTGACAAAATCTCTCAAAATCTGAGCTCTTGTCGTCTGCACTGATGCATGGCCCCACCATTCCTGCAACTCTGCACACGGGAAACCTGCAAATTTTCTCCAAAGAAATAAAATCAAAGTAGAAAAAATCACCAAACTTTCAACCTGCAAGAATCGAAGAATCGGAGGAAAATCTTTATGATTTATTGATCTTTATATATATTCGATTATGATTGACATTGTGCTCTTTTCTTTTCTTTTTTTTCTTTTGTGAAATTTAAAATAATAATTTTATGCGTAAAGTTGAAAGATTATCTATATATAATTCAAAAGATATAAAATATAAAAAATTATTACTATAAATTTACTTTTAATTTTAGGATTTTAAGAACGAAGATGAATTTAAACTAAACGAAACATTATCAATATATAATTCAACATTTTTTATATAAATTCTAAAAAAATTATTGCTAAAATTTACTATTAATTTTGGGATTTTAAGAACGAAGATAAACTTAAGCTAAACGAATATTAAATGTAAAATAAAATTATTTTATTTTATTTTATTATCTTAGCAGCAAACCTTACAAGTTTTGGTTCAATTTTGAGTCCACGTTCTAGATCAATAATTGAATTCTTTTGGTTTAGTTTGTTGGATTGGATCTTTTCCCAAATTCTAGGAACAAAATTGCATTGAAGGCTGAATTATTTTGCTCCTAATAATTGCGTAGTAATAATTAGAAGTCGTGCAAATGGTGATCCCAGGTGATATTTTTATTAGAGAGAGTATGTTGATGAATTCACTACTCTCACCTTAGAAATTCCCCATTTATCGGACAAAAACTCTCTCCTCTTTTTTATAAAGTTTGTTATTGCTTGGTGGACTTAAAATCTTTTTGGTTTTACTTTGTAAAAATTTTAGTTTGATTTTTTTTTGAAAATCTATATTTTAAATCTTGACTTTTCCTATTTCATAATTTTCATTTAAAAAGAGTAAAAAACAAACGAAATGCCAAAAAGTAAGTAAGGTCCAAAAATTATTATTCACCACTTTTTTATGTTAAATAATTTTTTAATTGCACAAAATATATTTTATTATAAATTTTTATTTTTATAATAGTGTCGGATGGTATGGGTATACCCTAGTATATATATATTATAAGACCCACCTTGTAATTTCTTTCTTAAACTCCCTAATTGTTCGTGTTGTGCCAAGTCTTAAATTCGGGTGGTGAAAATTTAATTCGGGTAGTGTTTTCGTAGTTTAAACCTTTATAATACTCTATAATAAGTTAATTATAGTTGCATAATAGGTAGCAACACAATCCGAGTGGTCTTAATGAAATTCAGACAATTAATCAATTATATTTTATTAATAAACCGACCTTTCTTACTTCGAAAAATCATAACTTATTCATATAATATCCAAATGAATCCAAACTAGCGTCATTGGAAAGGTAATTTGATTATCTAAAACATTCCATTTTATTGTTAAGTAATATTCTAAGAGAGAGATATCACCAATTTATCAATTCAATGGATCACATTTAGTGACAATAAATAAGATAGTTTTTTGGCAATTAGATTTGTTTTTCAAATATCAAATAAAAGAAGTCAACAATTCTCTCTCTCTCTCTCTCTCTCTCTCTCTCTCTCTCTTATTTTACCAATCTACTCTCTCTCCCACTTTTGTCTCTCATTAACTTCTTTTTAAAATTTAAAATAAATTAACTTTAAATACAAAAATTATAAAATATTAAAATTTGCATATTTGAAATTTACTAATCGATACCTATAAAATAAGATCCACGTAAAAAAAAAATTAAAGAAAATTATTGTAAAATGCTTTTCTCTCTTTAAACATATTTTTTTTTTCATATACTTACATTCAAATCACTTTACAAATTTATTTATTTTTAAATCCAGTTCTAACCTAATTCTTTCTTTAATTTAAAAATATAAAAAAATATATGTTTTTATTTAACCTTTTATAAACTTAAATATTTTTTTATATTTTTTTTAAAAAAATATATTACTTTTGTAAACCAATGTTATTACCAATAGTACCATATATTTACAATTAAAATTTAAAATTTGAAAATATGTAATACTGTTTTATGGTACCAATAGTTTTTTAATTAAAGCACGTTACTTTTTGTAAATCAGTGTTATTTCCAATGGTACCAAACAGATTTGTTAACATAATTATCCCTACCAGTGGGAGTACATCAACTTAGCAATCAATAAATTCGTTGATAGAACTATCCTAACTAGTAGGAATATATCAGCTTGACACCCGATCAATTAATAAGTTTTCTTGAAATTATTTTATACATCTTTTAATAATCACAATAAATTTTATTTTGTCGATCTTGATTAACATATTTCAAATATATAAATTTTAAAAAAGTTGGATTTGTGGATTTAATATTTTTTTTTAAACTCTAATGTTAAAAATTGATTAACATAAAAGAATTTTTAAACACTAATCTTGTTCGTATAGGAGAGTGGAGGGCACATGGTAGGTAACCTCTACTTTTAATTTTTTTTAAAATTAAAGAAAAGACTTAGATCTCTCTTAATTTAAAATAAATAAATATTGTTTGTATCTATTTATATATTTGCTCCTAAAAATTAATTAGTTCCACACCCTATGCTTTCTCATCTACCCGTCTCCACCCCAGACTAAATTTTCCTCCCCTATAAACTGAAGATTTTACTGTTCATGTATTTAAACCACCGGCTTTATAATCCACTTGCTAAGAATATAATTTGTGAATTTAAAGTTAAAGCATTTAAAAGATTTTTGTAAAATTTGATTAGAGAAAAGTAAAAAAGAGGTAAGAATCATTTTTGTAGATACATTTAGTGTGTAAATAAATATTGAATTAGTGTGATATTTTTTTACGAGTGTAAAGTGATTTAATGGTTTAAAAATTTTAATACCATTTAAAATTAAAATAAATAACTATTAATATTTGAATTGTTAAATATATTTTTGGCTATTGAATTCTAAAGCCTGTGGTCTAAATGAATGAAGAGTAAAGTCTTTAATTTGACTGGGGGAGAACTTAAGTTTGGCGTGGCGGGAGGGGGGATGGTTTGAGAAAGTTTTGGCAGACATTAACTCGATCAATCTCCCAAGAGAAAATTGTTTAAGGGAGAGATAAGAAGTGGGGCCCGTCACTTAAAAAATAAAATTAAGGTGGGTTATATTTATGTTTTATCAAATATTTGATAATATTTTATTTTTTATTTGTTCGATAATAATAAGATAATAAGTGCATATTATTAGTTTGATGACATGCGAGTAAAAAATTTAATATCTTATTTGCTTGTTATTGAGCGAGTAACATGCACTTAATCGTTTGTCATTAGGTGAATAAAACATAGAATAAAATTAAATACTTAATAGTGTGCAAATAGTAGCCACCAAAATTAATGCAAAATTTGAATACTACATTTGTATAAGGGAGAGATTTGATTTGACTTGATTATGAGCCAAAATTAACCATCCACCCTTAGATTTACTACAATTTTGTGTGACCACACGAATTTAAAGTTTGTGGTTAGAAAACATTGTTAGCTATGTATTGTATTGTAGATAGATAGATTGTTCAAACTTCTAGATTTACTTGGAATTTAATATTTGAACTCAAAATTAAGTGTTTATTATAGTGACCACGATCATGTCTGTCTAAAAACTAACATGTTCTCTCGCATAAATTTAGAAAACTTGTGTCACATCTATATTTTTACACTAAGGCCTTGTTTGGTTCACGGAGGGAAATCAATTCCCTTATCTTTCCCATGGAGGTGGGAAATTAAATTTCTTGTCAAATTTCCTTTCTTGTGTTTGGTAAAAACCATGGAAAGTATTTAGGTAAGAGTATTATTGTCTAAAATTTGTGTAATAAATGCTTGAAAATCACATGGGAAAATCAATCCCATATGTTTTGGGAGGAATAATTTTACCCCCTACTTTCCCCTCTCTCGGGAAAGTGTTTCCGGAATTTGTACTTACCAAACAAATGAAAGGAACGATTTTCCTTTTTTGAGTACTAAAATCTGTGAACCAAACGAGGCCTAAGAGCATTCTCACTGGGTATGTTAAATGGCCAAATTTAGCTTACCCTAACCTACAGCGGAAAAACTTGTGTTGTAAATATTAGGTTTCTATAGTATAGAACGAGTAAACTTACCATGCTCCTAAATTTTACTCATACGACTTTTCTTCGTTCGTATCAACTATACGAATTTAAATCACTCACATGGAAATAAAAAAAAATCATACAGATGTGGGACACTCGTATGATACTAGATAGTTATAATTTTTTTATTATTTTTCATTCTATCTTATCTCAAAAAAAATTCTAAATAAATAAATGTTTATACGAGTGAAGCGCACACTTGTATAAGCTCATACGAGTGTGCTCACTCATATGAAGCATTTTTTTTTTCATAACTCAAAATTGAAACGAGCGAAGTATACTCGTATAACTATTTTTTATACCATATCTATTGTGTCTTTTCTTAATCCTTAATTAATATTTACAAATTTTACTCTAAATTTTAATAATTATACTATAAATGCTCTAACAATAATAGCTAAAACGCTTGAAATAACATATAAAAAAGGGACAATTAAAAAAAAGGTCTTATTAAAAAAAAAAAATTCATACTAAAGCCAATGAATAATTTTTTTGTAAATAAAGAGCCTATTTTTTATTTTCTTAATAATATGACATGTGTTTTTTTTTTCATTATAAAATGACATCCCAACCCTTAACATAAACTAAAAAATACCAATATGCATTAAAATATGGATTGCAATATGAACTATACAGTCTATATTTCACTGCAATATGAACTTTGCAGTCCATATTTTACTGCAATATGAACTTTGCAGTCCATATTTTACTGCAATATGAACTTTGCAGTCCATATTTTACTGCAATATGAACTTTGCAGTCCATATTTTTGGTGCAAAGTTCATATTGCAATCCATATTTTACTGCAATGTGAACTTTGCAGTCCATATTTCTAGTGCAAAGTTCATATTGCAGTCCATATTTCACTGCAATATTCATATTTTTTGTGCAAATTTCATAAAGAATGGGTAATTTAGATAATATATAATATGTTTTTATTAATTAAATGATATTTAAATTTATTCAAATACCTTCATTTAAAATATAAAATAAAAGAGGCCTCTTACACTAATTACCAATTAAAAATAGGCCCTTCATTCAAAAAAATATTATTCATTAGAGTTTTGGTAAAAATCAATGTATAGTAAGACCTTCTACCTAATTTCTATATAAAAAAGGAGGGAAAAACTCCTCCCCGGGATAATGATGGATTTATGGTTTGCGTGCATTGGAAAACTAAGCCCATGTTTGGTAGCTTTCTTTTTTATTTATTTTTTCAAATTTTTAAAAACTCAACTCAAAAACAACTATACTTTTACACTTTCTAAAAAAACTTTAACTTTATTCTCTCTCTTTGAATTTTTTTTAAAACACTATAACTCTAAATTTAAAAATCAAAATTAAATAAAAATATATATTTAAAATATACTCGTCGATATCTATAAAATAAGATCCATTTTGACTATTTTTTTAAAAAAAATTATAAAATTTTTAATTGGTTGAAAAAAACTAAAAAAAAAAAACCAAATTCACTTTTCAACATATTTCTAAATTCTACCAAACATCATATTTTAAAAACTCAACTTAAAAACTCAACTCAAAACATTTACCAAACAACCTCTTAAGTATTTGAGTTGTTGTTTACTTGTTTTTACCATGAGAGGGAGAGTCAAAAGAAATAAATTAAATGTAGACGAAAATGCATAAAGAGACGGAGGAAGAGGGAGTAACTGGGGGAAGTAATATTCTGATACAGAGAGAGAAAGCCCTTGTTTGGTGCCTATCTTTTTTTTTTCCTTTAAATTTTAAAAATTCAACTCAAAAACACCTCTACTTTTACACTTTTTAAAAAAACTTTAACTTTATTTTCTCTCTCTAAAAAAACTTTTAAAACACCATAACTTTAAATTCAAAAATCAAAATTAAATAAAAAATATATATCCAAAAAACTAAAATTTGAATTAATGATTTCACTAGGGTTGAGACCGATTCGGTTATTTAACAAATTTTTAAGAATCGTTAACCGAACCGATTAATATAATAACGGTTCGGTTTTAACTATGAAAAAGTGAAGAACCGGCTTAAGAATCGATTATGTTCTAATGGTTCGGTTCTTCCGATTTATTGGTTAACTGTTATCAAGAAAAAACTCAAAATATTAACGGTTATTATGTTCTTTTGGTTTATTGGTTAACTGTTAATAAGATAAATCAAAATATTAACGATTATTAGAAAGAAATAACGGTTATTGGAAAGAAATAACGGTTCTAACGGTTTTGGTTCGTAAACAGTGGAATATAGCTTAAAAAGGAAACTCAATAACGATTCTTGTAAAGAAATTATATTAAGAACCGATAATTGAACTGTTTACAATTTATAAGAATCGAACCGTTAACAAATTTAACATAATTTTTAAGAACCAAATTGAGCTGGGTTTTATCGGTTCGTTTGAACTAATTCTTCGATTCTCAGTTTTTTCCAACCCTAGATTTGACAATTCGAAAATTGAATGGTTAAGATGATAATTAAGAAAGAAATTCTACGGGCAAGTGAGTTCGAGAACTTTTTTTGATGAATATCATCATCTCATCATTCAAGTTGTTTAGAGAGGTTTGTAGACTAAAAAAAAATCTTTGAATTTTATGACAACTATTTAATTTTTAAAAAAATGTAACATTGCATAGTAGGATATATTTCTAGAGCACGACATTAATAATAAAAATAAACACAAATTGGAAGGCGGTTAACACTCATCCCCAAAGTACAATAAAGTAAAAAAATAATAATAATTATATTTGGTTTTAAATCTCATGGCTTCATTTTAGACTTAAAACCTATACAATTTGATTATTCCGAGACTGTTTGAGAAAATATAGTTGACTCGCTTATGCGTTAGCTAATCTCTCAACAACAAGGTTCATTAAGCTTCCTTTAAAACTCAATTCTTTAAGAATATTATAGCAAGTCATAGAATTTTTTGTTAAGCTTTATACTTTCGATCAGATTGAACGTCTATGCTTAAAAGTTCTAAAATAGACATTTTTGCTGGTTCGGATGTTTGGGTCCTCTTTGAAGAATGACTATTATACATATTGTTGCTTGCATCTTTGTCGTAAAGAACACTAAGCGAATTAATATTAAAAATTATAAAGAGATTTTTGTTATAAGGTAATTTTTTAAAAATTTTGAGTAATTTCGTCATATTTTCTCAATTTTTTTTTAGAGAGCAGCTCGTCAACGTTCTAAAATTCCATTGAAAATTTTCATCATCAATTAATTTGTCAAATAATTTGGTCTGTTTTTTTAAATTTTTTATTTTTCGCTTCACAAATTTTTTAGAAAATCTAATTTTATATTTTTTTATATAATTTTGTAGAATTTTTTTTTATTTGTAAATTGTTGAAAGTATTATCTGTCATATTTCATGAATTATATACTTTATTCATTAATTTTATAATAAAATATAGATGTTCTTCTTCCAATAATTATTAATTAGCTGCTTGATTGACATGATTACTATCTTCTTCTTCCTATAATAAAATTTTAAAAACAAATAAAAAAAATTAGATAAATATATAATGCAATATATTAAGGTTAACTAAATTCAAAAAATAAAACAATCAAACGTAAAATTATTAATTTTGTTATTACCTATAATTCTATCATTTTTATAACTAAATTTTAAAAGAGGAAAATATAAGATTGTATATAAAGAAAGTTAAAATTCATAAGGGAGATGAAGAAATGAAGTTAATATTTTATATAAAATGAGTAAGAGAGACAGAGATATATAGAAAAAAATAAAAATTAATTTTTAAGGGATAGATTAGGAGAAAGAGATAATATTGTATGTAAGGAAAAACATCCTCATCTATAATTCTATCTCTCTCCTCATCTAGCCACAAGAAAATATTTTTTTTATATAGATCGATATCTCTCCCACTCACTTTATAGATAATATTATTTTCATCTTTTATTTTATTTTTCATCTTTTTGAATTTTAATTCTCTTTATATATAATCTTATATTCACATTTTTTAAATTTTAGTTGTAAAAATGGTAATATCACAAGTAATAACAATTTTTTGAATTTTTTTTTTAGAATTTAGTTAACCCTAATATATTGTATTATGTATTTATTTAAATTATTTTTATTTGTTATTTGAATTTTATTATAGACATGTCAATCAACCAGCCAATCAAGAATTGTGAGAAGAGGAACATTCGAATTTTATTATAAAATTAATGGATAAATTATGTAATTCAGGAAATATGATTGACAATACTTTCAATAATTTAAAATTTTTTACAAAATTATATAAAAAATTTAAAATTAGATTTTCTTAAAAATATTTGAAGCAAAAAATAAAAAATTTAAATAAATAGGCTAAATTATTTAGCAAACTAATTGATAATGAAAGTTTTTAATGGGATTTTAAGACGGAGCCGTTTTGCGCTTTAAAAAATTGGAGAAAATACGACGAAATTATTCAAAGTTTTAAAAAGACTACCTTACTACAAAATTTCTTTAGAATTTTTGATATTAATTCGGTTAATATTTGTTATGACGAAAGTTCGAGTAACAATATATATAATAATCATTCTTCAAAGAGGACCCAAACTTCCGGATTAACAAACATGTCTATTTCAGAATTTCTAATCATAGAAGTTCAATCTAATCGAGAGTATAGAATCTTAATAAGAAATTTTATGACTTGTTAAAATATTCTTGAAGAACTGGGTTTTAAAGGAATCTGAATAAATTTTGTCGTTGAGAAATAAGTTAATTCAAAAGCGAGTTAACTGTTTTGTTTTTTCTCAGACAGTCTTAGAAGGATTAAATTATATGAATTTTAAGTTTAGAATAAATGCACGAGATTTAAAACTAAATATAATTATTTTGTTTTACTTTATTGTACTTTGGGGGTGAATCTTCACCGGCTTCTAATTTGTGCTTATTTTTTATTATTAATGTCATGTTCTTAAATTATGCTCTACTATGTAGTGTTTCACTATTTTTTTAAATTAAATAGTTGGCATAAAATTTGAAAGATTTTTATTTTTGATCTACAGACATTTCTAAAAACTTGGATGATGAGATGATAGTATTCATCAAAATTCAATGTCACATAACAAGCCAAAAATGTTTTCGAGCTCACCTGCTTTTCGGATTCCTTTATGTGTTATATAACCTTTAACCATTCAACGCTCGAATTGTCAAATCATTATTTCAAATTTTAGTTTTTTGGACCGACAATCATTTATATTAAAGTTGATCTTTCTTTCAGGTCTTAGTTCACAAAGAAATCTCTAAATTTTTTTTAACGAAAATATTGTAAATTGTGATTATATTTTGGTTAACAAAATATATAATATTGTACGATTACTAAAGTTATTATTATTATTTTTTAAATAGTATAAATTATTAGAAAATTGTAACATCAAAAACAAAATTTGTTAAAATTATGCTACACACGACGTGGCATGATAAAAGAGTTAATAAAAAAAAAATTAAGAAAATGGTCATATGAGTTCCAATAGTGATACAAACTTTCAAAGTTAAATTGTGAATTGTATATATATTTATTTATTTTATCCTAATCTTGATACACATACCACTAGTGACACTTGATGTTTGCGAAACTCTTATACATTTATTTTAAAGAGAATAATCACCCAAAATTATAAATGTGTCATTTGCTTATTTTTATGAAAAAAATAAAATTGATTGCATATAATTATCAAGCATGTCTAGATAATCGCTTCCCTACATTTCATACACTTAAAATAATTGTATAGTATAACTATATTTTATTGGGAAAAAAACAAAGAAAACCCCGAAGTTTGGGGGTATTTGCAATCTTGACTCCGAAATTTGAAATTTTGCAATTGTGCCTCCAAAGTAATTTTTCACTGCAATTTGGACCCTCCGTCTAACTTCCCAGTTAAAGTTAATGGAACACTGACGTGGCAACCAAACTTTAGGTTTTTTTTTTTTTTCTGAAACTTCTCATTTTCTATTAAAATGAGAAAATATGTAGGCAATGAAAACACATTAAAAAGCCAAAAAAAAAGTACCTAAAATTTCTATTGCTTCGCAAAAATAACGTAAAAAAAACACTATTGATTTTCTAACTAAAAAGGCAAAATATTTTTTTTTACTAAATTTACATGCTTCTAACTAACACAATCACTTAAAAAAAATTAAGTGTTATTTAAAGAGGGTTCAAATTCGTGGCTTCCTTGCATGTGTTTATTTATTGTGTTATTTGAGAATTGTTTTATTAGGTTTGGAAATTCAAATTGCAAAAAATATTTATATTACATATAAAAATATTGGATTTTGTGGTGTGCCTATAAACGATTTTGTCGCAATTTTTTTTTTCGCTCCCACGTCGACATTAAGAGTTATTTAAAAAAAATTTAAAAAATAAACATAATAATACATTTTATGGTGAGAACATCCATTTCTATTATTTTACAATAATTGCATTCACGTATTTGTTTGTTTCTAAGGATTTTTCTATTAAATTTTACCTAAAATAATAAATATCAAAATTTCTCTTAAATATTTATTCATTTAAAATTAAACCAATTCTCTTATTGTCATTGATATCAATATTATATATATCAGACCATATATATAGTAATTTATTTCTATTTTTTTGAGGGGGGGCCTTTGGCCAAGGTGCGTGGGGAGATAACATCTACAACTTTGACATTTTTATAACTGAATGCTAGTACACCAATAAGAATTTTTAAAATTTTCTAGTTACCATATTTTTTTGCTTTTTAGGTACTTTTTTTTCTTGACTTTTTGATGTGTTTTCATTGCCTACATATTTTCTCATTTTAATAGAAAATGAGAAGTTTCAGGAAAAAAAAAAAAAACCCTAAAGTTTGGTTGCCACGTCAGCGTTCTGTTAACTTTAACCGGGAAGTTAGATGGAGGGTCCAAATTGCAGTAAAAAATTACTTTGGAGGCACGATTGCAAAGTTTTAAATTTCGGAGTTAAGATTGCAAATACCCCCAAACTTCGGGGTTTTCTTTGTTTTTTTCCCTATTTTATTGTATGCATACATAAAGGTTAAAAGAGGATTCTATTTACGACATTGCACTTGTTTCTCATGCTATAACTTTTTAACTAAAATAATTGTACATATTATGTCTATGTTTTGTTGCGATATTTAAAAAAGAAAAAGCTTCTTAGAGCATCAAAATAGCAGAACGGCTAAATATTAGGCTTAAATTAAGTTTAGCATTCACATCGGATAAACTAAAATTTAAGGTAAAATTAACAATTGCTTAATAAGTTTTAAAGCATGTGCAAAAAAGATTAGTCACCCCACTCTGGTATTTTATTTTTCCTTTCAAAAAATATTTTTTTTTTAACAATACGATGCTGCCACCCTCAAATGACTTGTTTTAATTTCTTTTTCACTCATGAATAAAAAAAATTAAAAAATTGAGAAAAGCCGTACGAGGCTCTTGGACCCGTATGGGTTTTAGAAAGAAAAAAATATTTTGAAAAAAGATTTGGACACGTATGGAATTCCTTTTACAACCCAAGTGAGCGAGGAGTACTATTTGACTAGCTGTGAAAAGTATTCTGACACCATCATCACCTCACACACGTACCACCTCAACGCCTGATCAAAGCAAAATTTAGGGTTTAATCCCATTAATTAGGGCAGCCGTTATTTACAGATCAAAAAATATTTAGTAACACTTCACTTTTTATTTGCCCAATATTAAATGAATAAGTATATATTCATCGCTCGATGACAAGCGAGTAAGTGCATCTTACTCGCTTGATGACAAGCGAGTAAAAACTTCAATGCCTTACTCGCTTGTCATTGAGCGAATAACATGCATTTATTCGCTTACCATTAAGTGAGTAATATACACTTATTCACTTATCATCGAGCGAATGAAACATGGAGTAAAACCAAGTAATTGTTGGTGTGTAAATAGCGGCTGCCTTAATTAGGAGTATACATAGTCTGGTTGATCGGACCGTTAATTATTAAACCGGATCGAACGAGCACTTCGGTCTTAAAAATTTTGGGACCGGATCGGACCAAATTACTAGCTAAGACCGGAATGGACCAGACCGATTTAAACGGTCCAGTTTCGGTCGGTCCAATCAGTCTAGGCTTTTTTAATGGGTCAATTTGATTTAGGCTTTTTATCAAATTTTCACACTTATTCAGCCTATTTTTCATAGCATATTTATATATATATGTGAAGCCCAATTTATTGACCAATGCTTTCTACACACAAATAAAAGTACATAAGTCCAAAATATAACAAACTCATGTATATTTTTACACAAATAAGTATATATATTTAAAAAAAATAAAATTATATATATATATAAATATATCGGTCCGGTCCGGTTTTTGGGTAATTTTTTTGAGTCGGACCGTAGACCGGACCGAATAGTAACGGTCCAAGATTTTTTGGACCTGACCGAACCGTTGTACTTATAAAATCCGAAAAAAATCCTGTATTTCGGTCTGTTCCGGTCGTTCCGTTCGGTCCGGGTCGGTTTCTACACACCCCTACCATTAACCATCAAATCCCTACCCATACACCATTGCAGCCGCTCTCAATACCAATCTCAAACAGAAAAATGTATTGTAAATTGGTTTAATGACAATTATATATTATTAATGTTGAAGTTGAAATTCTTAATGGATCTACCAACAATTATCAAAGGAAATTCTTAATAAAACAGTAACAGTAATAGCATGGGCGATATTAGATGCTGATGGAATGGCTTTTTTTTCTGCCACAGATTTGACAGATGCCTCTTTTTTGAAGCTTGTGCAAGTTGTATTGCTCTCAGTTTTGCTTGTACTGGTGGGTAAGAGAGTTGGTTGAATCAAAGTCAAGAAAAAAGAAAATTCAAAGAGATACAAATATTAATGGTTTTTATAGTTGCAGGCTGTGTTTCTGGGTAGCCTTTTTTTTTAGGTGCAGTTTTTATGGAGTTGTTGCATCAGTCACAAGATTTTATCAGAGTTGTTGCATTAGTTACAAGATTTTATGGATTTTATAATGGAACGAAACATAATTTTAAAAACTAGAAACCCCTTTGTTACTAACCCATAAATGGAACTTTCCATTATTCCCTAGGTTGATATTTGATGATGAAATACAGGGAATAATTTTTTAATTATATAAAGCTACCATAAAGCTATAGTTTTATTAAATAAGATAAAGTTATTTTATTTGACAATGAGTATAAATTTCCATTCAACAAATTTAAATGCAAAGACTCATTAAATAAAGAATAAGTCCTATATTCATTTTATGTATCTTAAGAAGTATATAAGACTTTTATTATTGCATAATGAAAGAAATGTAGAATATAAAATTTTGGATATTTATGTTAAAAATATAAAAAATGATTGCTTGGAGCATTAACACAGCAGAATGGCTAAAAATGAGGCTTAAATTAAGTTTAGCATCCACAATCAATACTCCAAAATTTAGGAAAAATTTAGCAATCGCTTAAAAAGCCTGTGCAAAACAATTTAGTCACGACATTATTTTTTTTCTTTTTTAAATAAAAAATAAAAGTAAGTAAATAAATAAATATAAGAGGCTATGTCACTTGTATGAGTTAGAATAAAAAAAAATAAAAATTAACAGTATGAGGCTGCCACTCTCGTATGGCTTGTTTTGAAATATATATATATATATATATTAAGTTTTGTCACTCATATGAGAAGTGTTTTGGTTGTTTATTAACTTTTTATGGAGTTTTTCATTACTTTTTGATAATAATATTATAATTGTTGACTAGTGTATAAAGTCTTTTAGCAATACTTAATTATATTGTATGGGTCAGCCTGAATTCTGGATTAAAATATGATTTGGTAATTTTAATACGGGTCGAGCTTGATCTTGAGCATGTTCAATTTAATTTGGGTTGAGCTTGAACAACACCAAGCCCAATTTCATAAGCCTTGCTTTCACATATATTGACTAATCATTTAATTCTCACCCACAACTTGTGACTCCGCTGACCAACAATTATTTTGACAACCCCATTAATTGAATCAAGAAGCTTGATTCTATTGGGTGGATGAAGTATTCATTTCGTTGGTTACAGGATCCTTCATGCCTCTAGACCAGATCAAACTACTTGGGTCCGTTATTAGAAAAGATCCACACATTGTCTGTCTTTATTTCGATTTAATAGGTTTATCCACGGGCTCTACCTACATGTGTACTAAAATATTTATTATTTCTTCAATTTACAAACACATAGTTACATTTGATCTAATCATAAATTCATAATTAAAATCACATGCTCACGCTAGAACATTCACCCTAAGCAACACTTTTAGACTACAAAATTATGTGCAATTTTTTTTTGTTGAAGAAAACGATTGCATAAAAACCAAGTTTTTTTTAAAGAAAAAACTATTTTGTATAGTTGGGGTCTAAAGGTGTGTGTAAGGTGATCAATTTTGTTTTTGGAGCATTTTTTGGACAAGACCGACATTATTACTTTTGAAGTACTAAATATCAAACCATTCCAATTTATTGCTAGACACACCAAAACACTTTAGTTCTTGCACGATCAATTCAATTGGTTTGTCGGATCGACTTGAACTGCTTTCTTGTTTGACCCATCAAGTTTAGGTTTATTGCAGTAAAGGAAAGAGACTTGCTTTCCCTTTTTTTTTTTTGATTAAAAAAATTTATCCATAAAATTTTGTATTTTTTTATCAAGAAAAAAGAAAAGAAGCTATTTCTATAGTCACATATACAAATAAGAAAAGGTATGGCCATAGTTTGTTAAAAGAAATATGTCATATTCTGCTAAAAGAAAAAGGAATGCTATACCTAGATTAATATGAAGGAAAAATAATAATATGTTTCTTTTTTAAAATTTACTTCAAATTCGACTGCCGCGGTCAAATTTTATTTGTCTCACTGTGCATTACATAATAAATTATATAATAACACCCAGTTCAATGCGTATACAACAGCATGCACAATTTACTTTTATCCTCAAAATGGGGGACTTACGACCACACATATATACCACATTAATTCACCTCAGCCAAACAATATTGTGGGGCAAACACTCATAATATATATAGCTTCCTAACACCTAATGCAACCACTTACCACTCCAAGTTACATACAATAATCCGTCCATGACATTTTGCTTGTTATTTCTTTACAAGGTCTATAAAACATTGAAGCATAGTAATATCAAAAAAAACTAAGTCAATGGAGATATACTATATTACATCCCAGCATGGAAGTTAACTAATCCCTTACATATGACGATTTAAATATCTTAATTCTTCGTAATAGAACAAAATCTTAACATAGTGATTCAGGGTTCTTTCGCAGAACATAATCACAGGTGCAATATCAAAATTGATTTTTGGTTGGTTTGATTGAGTAGAAGAATTGTCCCTTGCCCCCCCCCCCCCTCCCACACCAAAAATAAAATAAAATCTCTCTGGTAGTTATGCTCTTTATTTGTGGTCATGTGAAAAAAAAAACCAAATGAATAATGTGACAATGATAAATTATTTGTATTTATGCAAAACTATTGCCAACGATAATGTGACAAAGACAATATTTATGCAATAAGCTAATGAATAATGTGACGACGACAATGCAATATTGGCTAATGAATAATGTGACGACGACGATGAATATGCTCTAATAAGGGGTCTTACCACTGCAGGCTGGACTATGAGTCCAATTAATTAGAAAAAGTTTATGCAAGGAGTCGTACATGCCTTTGTAATTTTGGGACTATGCAAGTCCCAAAATTATCATGGAAAAGAAAAAAGCGACCAATCGTACTTAGCAGATATTATATTAAGGAACTGTATGCAGGAGGGTGTTAGAGAGCTTCTGCTTGGTTCTAATATTTTTTTTTTCTTTTGGGGTGGGGGGGAACCTAATAGAGTCTTCTCAATTATACTGTGATAATAAATATGATCCGTCAAGCTTGTGTTTGTTCTAGGCTTCATGAGACAACCAAGCATATACTAAAAATGAATTTTGAGTAAAACAGGTTACAAATTACAAAAGCAATAAAAGATCTAGAACTTATGCCTACAAATCAAGCCCAAAAATCTGACCAACTAATCAAGCCTAAAAAATCGTGGTCCGTAAATCACGGGGTCCAATAATCCCACTTTAGGAACAAGAAGCAAAAAGGCAGCTTGTGTTTGATCAGTCAGGTCAGCAAGAAAGATACCAGAAGAAGATGCCCATAGTTGGCAGATCACAGGCTCGCAGGCCCTTTGTTAGGAAATATTATATGTTGGTTATACTCCAAAATAATTTATGCGAAGTTGTTCAAAAAAAATACTTCAAAGTGGCAAGTCAGTCGGTGCTTTTGCCATTTTTCTTTATCAAACTTTCGTTGTATTGATTAAAATGAGCAAAAATCCCCCCTTCTTTTTGTGGAATATTTAGGGTAAAAATTAATTTTGACCACTAAACTTTCAAATTGTTTCATTCTGCCCATTCCGTCCATTTCTGTCCATAAATGTGCTATTAGTGGGGGTATTTTCGTCATTTCACACGAAAAAAACCTTCCCTCCCTTCTCCCAACCAATTTGGCACCTAGATACACCTATATACTTCTTCACCAGGTGCCATTTTACTATTTTGTACCAACTGAAGAGGCGAATAAGATTAGAAGAAGAGGAGTAAGCATACATGTCCAAATTGAAGAGGAGAGTATGTTTACTATTGTTATGTTCTTCAATAACCCCTCCCCCCTACTACTCTGTTCTTCAACACCATTGCCCCCACATCTCAGTTCATCTTCAGTAGACATAACGACTAATTCTTCAGCATTAGAACTCCCCCCATTATTCTCATTGTCTTCTTCATTATCATCAAAATCCCCCCCCCCCCCCCCCCCCCCCCCCCCCCCAAATTACTCTCATTGCTCTACATTTTTTCTACATTGACATCTATCACGTTCTCAACATATACTTCAATAACTTTATAAGCAGGAACCCACTTTGTCATTGACAGCACATCTTTGTCACTTACAAGTGCCCTCAAACCATTTTCAAATTCAGAGTAAAGATCCTAAAGTACAATCTACCTACACTAACACAACCCATAAATTTAGCCATATCTTCAATATCGATAATATAAATTCTATTAGGATCCAAATCTTCATTATAATCAACTTGTCCACCACAATATATCTTGTCTGCCTTATAATCCCTAATTTCACCCCCATGATGATACACACATTGAATGAGAGGGAAAAATACAAAGCAACAACATTAAGAAAACAAAAATGACGACCATCAACAATACTAAGAGAGAAGATATACACTTACGATCATGCATTTCCATTTGATGCTTTACGATCCACCAAGAATACTCGTTGAGAGAAGAAGATTTGGGATGGCTAGCTTGAGTTTATATTATGGATTTTTTTTATCAATGTGAATGAGATAAAATAACGAATAAAGTGATATACTCTTGTCTCAAGAAGAATGAGAGAATGGGGAATCTGTGTTTAAGAGGAGAATAACAAAAATAACCCCACTAATCGCGCATTTATGGACAGAAGTGGACAGAGTGGGCGGAATGAAATAATTAGAAAGTTTAGTGGGTGAAATGAAACAAAAGAAAGTTTAGAGGGCAAAATGAAATTGAGAGATAGTTCAGTGGCCAAAATTGTTGTTTACTGAATATTTAATTGAAGTTTGATAAGAATGTATGCTAGATTTACCAATCATATTAGTTCAACCAGGACGAACTGGCTGCATACCCTGGTCAAACATTTTCCTCTGTTGTGTTTCCAACATAACAATATTATTTCGCTTCTCGTCAACAAAGAGAAAGGAGAAACAAAAAAGAAAGTGAAAGTCACATTTGGCAGATATTAACAAAAGTGCACTAAAAGTTCCAAGATGGTTGCAAGATGAAGATTTTGAATTGTCGCACTAAAAATGACTTTGCTTAGAAAGATCTCAATATTTTACAATAGAACAAATTGTAATCATCTGCATGTATGTAAGTGTCACATGGGTGTTACCACCTATCTAAGATATATGTATAGTGAAAAGAGAGAAAATTGTACATGATTAAGAACCAAGTCTGCAAAATGGTCTTACAGGCCTTGGCAGCTCGAGAGAATTTTTACTAACATCATGGGATTCTCCTCAATTTATCTTAGAAATCATTTTCTGATTTCTTTTTTAAACTGCTATATGTTCTTTTTATGCAAATTCCTGCGGATGCTATGATGGGGGTTCTGGTAATAGTTTTCTCAATTTGCATTTCTTACTATTAAGGAGAAAGTTAGCATAATCATGATCATTATACATAATATTTTGCATCAGGCAAGTTTCAAGACCATGGACAATGGATTTGGCAGTGGAATGGAACAGCAGTAAACAGCACACACAGAAAATAAGGCAAAAGAGATTTATGTGGTTCGGTTCATCGGAACAAGTTTGAGAAGAATTTGGCGAGTTGAAACAGAAATAACTAACTGTAGCATTAGATTTTGTACCACTATTACCTTCTTCTCAAGTCCAAAAACATGATTAACAAATACACTTACCTAGATCTGTGGCTCCAAAAAATAAAATTTTGATGGTTGCATGAAATTTTGCAATGAACGTCGTCGAGAAGACCATGTAAGGAATGCGAACGGGAAGATACATTCATATGTAACCGCAAGACTAATGATAGCTTCATACTTCTCTTAGATTAAGTCTTGACCCAAAATCTCTCTTGGCATATACTCAACAAGAAAATCACTCCAAATATGGTGTATCATTCAACATACAGGCTGTTAGGAGAAGGAACTGTAATGAATATCATGCTTAACACCCTCTCTCACGTGCAACCCCATAACAAATGGGGAATGGAGGTGCCAAGGCTTGAACCTTGGACCTCCCAGAAAACGAATATCTGATATCATGTTAAGAACCATCTCTCTAAAAAACATAAGCTGTTATGAGAAGGAACCGTAATGAATATCATGCTTAACATAGGCTATCAAGATTAAATGTAATCAAGTTCGAAAGCCTCACGTATGTATATATTGAAGAATGCTAACACGAACGAACAAGAATCTCATAGAAAGGATACTCATTTTTAAAAAGGAATGCCACAAAATACCCTTCCACTATCCCCACTTCGAAACCTTGACACTAAGGATCAATTAGGACTTCAGTTAGGTTATAATGGGGCTAGGGGTAGTGGCTATATATTTTTTCTTCGCCTTTTTTTTTTGGCATAATCCTTTAGCTAATTTTTTTTTTGCACGATAGAACACATCTTTCTTTCAAGCACACTCAACAATTAAGCCTTAGTTAGCTCACCTAACATTCACATACGAATCACAGGGTAAGAGGGATAACTTTTGTAAGGGGTTAGGTTTAGTGTGGCTTAATCAAGAAGGCTCAAAAGGCCCAACTAAGGCAAATGATTCCGTTAGGTAAGGGCTATGGGGACAAACAAAGATGGCCTATGTCACTTCCCTAGTTATAAGCTTCTAAGATCAAAAAGCCTTAGAGTATCATAATTTGAGCATTTCATGGACATACCTTTTTAAAAGCCAAGCCAAGCCAAATGAATGATTTAAAGATACATAACAAAAAATTCCTTTCAAAGTTAAAGAGTTCATGTACAACTCTCACAATGGGATGAGTTCTAGTTCTACACTCATGGGCCATAGTAGTCTCCACTTTTATATGTTGAGCTTAGTAGTGTTTATGAAAGATTTAGAATTGTTTTGTATATTCTTCTCTCTAAGAGGATGTGTTTAAATATAAGAAAAGAAATTATAAATAAGGAAAGGATATAATGATATGAGAATAATACAATTAAATGAAAGAATATACAAAGATATACATAAAAATCGTAGCATATATATATGTAGATCTGTAGAGATATGCAGAAGATATCCTGAGATATTCAGAGAATATCTAGAGATATTAAGCATCTCTAACATTCCCCCTCAAACTCGGCGGTCGATGATGGACGAGTTTGGACTTGAGAGAAAAAAAGCGAGACTTGTGGAGACCATTGGTGAAGATGTCTGCTATTTGATCAGCTGAGGGTACAAATTGCACACGATGAGTCCCTGAAGCATCACGCTCTCGAATGAAATGATAATCTAGCTCAATGTGCTTGGTGCGAGCATGGAACACGGGATTAGTAGCCATGTATGTAGCACTAAGATTGTCATAGTTAAGTATTCCGGGGGAAAATACTAGAAGGTGAAGCTCATGAAGTAGATGGAAAACCCAAATAGATTCAGTGCATGCAGTAGCAAGAGAGCAGTATTCTGACTCAGCACTTGAACGGGAAACCGTAGGTTGTTTCTTTGCACTCCGTGAGATTAGATTAGAGCCGAGAAACACACAATAACCAGAGGTAGAGCGACGACTATCAAGATAGCCAGCCCAGTTTGCATCAAAATAAATTTCAATATAAGGAAGGCCATGACAGGGAGGGAACAATAGGCTAATATCAAGACTATCCTTTAGGTAATGCAAGATAGGTTTGACAACAGTCATGTGGAATGCGAGGAGCACTTATGAACTGGCCAACATACTGAACGGCAAAGGCAATATCCGGTCGGGTGAGAGTAAGATATTGCAGTCTGCCAACAATTTGTCAAAACTTTGTGGCATCAAGAAGAAGTACACCCTCTAATTTGGAAAGCTGAGATTTTCCACTATTAGGGATAAAGCTTGGTTTACACTTGATCATGTGCAAACACTTCAAAAGATCCAAAATGTATTATGTTTGAGTAAGATGAAGGCCGTTATCAACAAGTGAAACTTCCAAGAAAAGGAAATAATGTAAGGGGCCTAGGTCTTTGATTTCAAACTTCTTAGCTAATGTATGAATGAATTTTTCCAAACTAGATGGATTGTTGCCTGTTAAAATTAATTATCTACATATAGTAGTAGGACCATGACATTGTTCGAGCGATGCAAAACAAACATGGACTGATCAACTGTACTTTGAACAAATCCAAGATGAATAATGAAAGAGCTGAAACGTTGTAACCATGCACAAAGTGCTTGTTTAAGTCCGTAAATAGCCTTCTGGAGACGACAAACGTGATGAGGACTTTCAGGATCGATAAACCTAGGAGGTTGAGTCATGTAAACTATTTCATTTAGGTGACCATGAAGGAAAGCATTCTTTACATCAAGTTGACGAAGCGGCCAAGCGAAGGATGTGGAAATACTAAGAATTATCCGGATAGTTGTAGGTTTGACAACCGGACTAAAAGTCCTCGTAATCAAGACCTTGTTGTTGATGAAAGCCCTTGGCAACAAGGCGGGTTTTATATCGTTCAATGGAACCGTCGGACTGTGTTTTGAGAGGATGAAGGAGGCACAAGGGACCAGGTTTGATTTTTTAGGAGAGCATTAAATTCTTCTGCCATGGCAACACGCCATTCAGGGAATTTGACCGCCTGAGAGTAACAAGTGGGCTCATCGAGGGGAGTCGACAATTGAGCTGCGTAGGCCCGTGGAAGAGGGTACCGTACTGTACCATCGATACGCTGAAGTTGACGTCTAGTTCCATCTTGAAGTCGAGTACCATATCGGTGTGGCCGTTGAGTTGGCTGAAAGTCAACTTGTGAATGTGTGGCTGTAGTAGTTGGTGGAATTGTAGAAATATTAGGGGAAACTACATGCATGTGAGGAGCCCAATGCATCAATTGGATCTGTGGTGGAAAGTCCTGGAGTGGATCGCTTATAGGTGCGACTAAAGTAAGGCTCAAAACGACTAAGTGGAATGCTTGGAACTGGATTGGAAGGTTGAACCGATGCAGAAACAAGAGGAACAAATTCCAATTCCACATATTCATCTGTGCTAGAAGGCGATGAGGATTGTAAGTAACGAGCAAATGGAAATACTTCCTCGTTAAATCGTACATGGCGTGAAATGTATACCCTATTTGTCATCAGATCAAGGCACCTGTAGCCCTTATGCTGTAAGCTGTAACCTAAGAAAACACACTCAATGGAACGTGGTAAAAGTTTATTAGTAACATAGTCCCTTGAGTGTGGGAAGCAACATAGTCCCTTGAGTGTGGGAAGCATGCACAACCAAAGGTGCGAAGATCAACATAGGTAGGAGTCCTTCCAAACAGGTGAGAGAATGGAGATGACCATTGCAACAAAGGAGTGGGAAGGCGATTAATAAGATAAATTGCTGTAGAGACTGCTTCAACCCATAAATTAAGCGGAGCATGAGAAGTAACAACTCAAACTACAATGGAAATCAACACACCAATTACAATGGAACCTAGTATAATAACAATGGCAGTTGGCATGTTAATCAAGGTTCCACTAGTATTCTTGGCGCTCCTCCGACGTGTCAACTTTGCTCAAATTCCGGTCACCTTGCTCCCACATGTCCGAGCCCGAAGATCTTGAAATGCCGGTAAAGGTGGGAAGTTCAAAATAGCTGTCATGATCATGGAGTAAACAAGACCCAAGCCAAGGACGATAGCTGAGACTAAATCAACATTGGAAACAGGTTCATGAATGGCAGCCAGCGAATCTGCCAAACTCTTGGCATTTTGAAGATATTCTGAGATAGACTTGTTGCCCTTTGTAATGGACATGTGTTGGAATTGAATATTCGATGCATTAGTAATAGGTTTTTGCGCAAAATGGTGATGAAGGCATTCCCAAGTCTCAGAAGATGTAGAAGTACCAACAACCAAAGCCAAAATTGAATCGGAGAGAGTGGAAGTAAGTAGATATTCGGGAGGGGCAGGGTATAAACCATAAACCATCAACATACTTCATAAAATCATTACCAATGAGGAAGGAGGTCATTTGTCGCATCCAAAGGAGATAGTTATGGTCATTACACTTCAAAAAGTGAGAGACATTCGGTGCAGAAAGAGAGATCTGCAGTGGTCCAGAACTTGAGGGAGTAGATGTGGTACCAGACATGGTAGACATAGTGCTAGTAGCAGTTGCCATGGAGAAATGGGAGAATAAAAGGGTTCAGGGTTTATGAGTAAAGCCTTTTGTAGAGAGGCAGGAAGCAACACAGAAAAGAAGAGAGGCTTCTAAAAAGGCAGCAGGGGAAGGAGGTAAGGCTCTGATACCATGAAAGATTTAGAATTGTTTTGTATATTCTTCTCTTTAGGAGGATGTGTTTAAATACAAGAAGAGAAACAAATAAGGAAAGGATGTAATGATATGAGAATAATACAATTAAATGAAAGAATATACAAATATATACATAGAAATCATAGCATATATCTGTGCAGATCTGTAGAGATATGCAAAAGATATCCTGAGATATTCAGAGAATATCTAGAGATATTATGCTTCTCTAACAGTTTAACTAATTCTTAGTCTCATGGTTTTCAAAACTAATTGCCTTAAGTGCACAAGAGGTAGGTTAAAATATAATGTAAATTACACAAATATATTTAAAGCTACACCACAAATTAGCTCACTTATGAATGCGTCATTGCGAACAAAGCGGAAAGCGGAAAAACCAAACAGCAAGGACTTGAATGTATTACAATCTAATTTTTTATTTTTTGTTTAGGGAAAAATTAATTTAATGAAATTTTGGAATTAATATTGAATAAAAAATGGCAACTTGCATGCAAGACCAGTTTGGAAAAGGAAAACTAGTTCATAAAAGAATTGAGCTGAACTGAGGGGATAAAAGAATTGTTCTAATAGGGATCTTACCTCTACATTCTGAATCTTTAGGCAGGGATTATGCATGTAAAGACAAAGTGTGAAAAGGAATCTGACCTTTTGCAATGAAAGTCATCTAAAGGTTCAAGAAGTTTAGACGGTATATTGCTTGTCTTAATTTGCCCTTCGCACAACTGAATCTTCGATCTAACTTTGCTTTGATCAAGATGGAGCTGTAGTCAAAAGAGTAACCAATTAGAAAATGGAAAAAAACACATGCAATGAAATAACAGTTCAGATAAGGCACTTTAAAATAATTTCAAAGCCAAAAACAAAAAAAGGGGACTACAAAAGATGTCATTCATTTTTCCTGATTTAAAATTCATAGCTTACAATCTTGTCTACGTCATGATCATTGTCATTCAAACAAATACGAATGAAAAGGTTAGCAAAAGTGGGAATGGTTCACAAAAAAAAGTTAAAAAGGGGAATGTGGGAAAAGTAGGGATATTTTCATAAAAATATGTCATTTTGACTCACTGAGATGGCCTTTACTGTCACTGATATATATACACACTAGAAGTAACCCATGCCTACAACACTACGGATACAAAAAGAGTAACCCATGCCTACTGTGAGAGTGAGAGATGTGAGAATGAATTGATGAATATTATTGAAGAGAGAACCTCTCTATGTATACAAGAGAAAAGCAATAAATTAGGGTTAGGGTTTCATCCCGTTAGTGACAATTACCTATCTAGCCCTTAGCCTACATTATATACAATACATAGATATATAACTTAACACTCCCCCTCAAGCTGGAGCATACAAGTCATATGTTCCAAGCTTGTTACAAATATAATTGACTCGAGGTCCACTGAGAGACTTAGTGAAGATATCAGCTAGTTGATCATTTGATTTCACATAGCTAGTAGTGATATCTCCTGAAAGGATCTTTTCTCTAATAAAGTGACAGTCGATCTCGATGTGCTTGGTCCTTTCGTGAAAGACAGGATTGGATGCAATGTGGAGAGCCGCTTGATTATCACATATCAACTGCATTTGTTGAATCTTTGTAAACTTTAGTTCCTGGAGTAACTGTTTCATCCAAACAAGCTCACACGTTGCTTTTGCCATGGCCCGATATTCCGCCTCGGCAGTGGATAATGAAACAACTGATTGTTTCTTGCTCTTCCATGAGACCAAATTTCCTCCAATGAAGATACAATACCCACTTGTTGAATGTCTATCATAGGGGCACCCTGCCCAATCAGCATCAGAATAGCCAATAATTTCAGTGTGGCCTCTACTTTCATATAGCAGGCCTTTGCCCGGCGCCTTCTTTATGTATTTCAGAACATGAATAGCTGCCTCCCAATGACTATCATACGGAGCACTTAAGAATTGGCTAAGTACACTCATCATGAACGCAATGTCAGGCCGTGTTACAGTGAGGTAGTTGAGTCTCCCAACAAGTCTCCGATATTTACTAGGGTCTGATAATGGCTCCCCCTGATTAGGTAGGAGTTTGACGTTTGGATCCATCGGAGTTTCTACGGGTTTGCAATTTATCATGCCCGTTTCTTCCAAGATATCTAGGGCATATTTCCGCTGCGAGATACTGATACCTTGTTGAGATTGAGCAACTTCTATTCCCAGAAAATACTTAAGTTTCCCTAAGTCTTTTGTCTGAAAGTGGTGAAATAGATGTTGCTTAAGTCTCTGTATGCCCTTCTGATCATTTCCCGTAATCACAATATCATCCACATAAACGACTAAGTAGATGCATTGGTTAGGAGACGAATGAGAATAAAATACTGAGTGATCAGCCTCACTACGAGTCATACCGAACTGATGAATAACCGAAGTAAAGCGTCCAAACCAAGCCCGTGGAGATTGTTTTAGGCCATAAAGAGAGCGACGGAGGTGACACACCAGATTAGACTCCCCCTGAGCAACAAATCCAGGAGGTTGCTCCATATTTACCTCTTCTTGTAATTCGCCATGAAGAAAGGCATTCTTGATGTCCAACTGATAAAGTGGCCATTGACGAACAGCCGCCATTGAAATAAATAAGCGAACGGAAGACATTTTAGCCACTGGAGAAAACGTATCACCATAATCAAGCCCATAGATCTGGGTATATCCTTTTGCAACTAACCGTGCTTTCAGACGATCAACCTTCCCATCGGGCCCAACTTTGATGGTATAAAGCCAACGACACCCAACTGTGGATTTACCAGGAGGGAGAGGCACAAGATCCCATGTGCCACTAGAGTGTAAGGCAGACATTTCCTCAACCATAGCCTGCCGCCAACCTGGATCAGAAAGAGCATCTCCTATATTTCTTGAAGTAAAAATAGGAGATAAAGATGATACAAAGGCAGTATATTGTGGAGATAAGCGATGATAACTCACAAAATTGTAGATGGGATGAGGGTTGCGTGTAGAACGAATACCTTTGCGTTCGGCAATGGAAAGATCCAAGTCAGAAGCTGGAGCCGGGACCGGAGGCATAATAGGAGTAGGAGATGAAGCCATGGGATTCGTTGAAGACTCTGATATAGGGTCAGCGGGAGAGTCAGGCTCGGTGGTCTCAACAGATATAGGTCGAGACCGACGATGGTAGGTTAGTATTGGTGGTGGGTGGAGTTGAGGACTAGAGTTATCATAGGATATGGAAGGCTCATTAATAGGAGAATGAGGACATGTAGCGGGTTCTAAGGAGAAGAAAGGTGTTGTTTCAAAGAAGGTGACGTCGGCAGACACGAGGTATCGTTTAAGGACTGGCAAAAAACAACGATAACCTTTTTGCAAGCGAGAATACCCTAAAAAGATACACTTGAGAGACTTTGGATGTAATTTATCTTTCCCAGGAGTGAGGTCGTGAACGAAACAAGTGCAGCCAAAGATACGAGGTTGGACTAAATAAAGAGGTTGGTCGGGAAACAACAAAGAATGGGGCACTTTATTTTCCAAAACAGATGACGGCATTCTATTAATTAAATAACAAGCGGTTAGAACAGCGTCTCCCCAGAAACGTTGTGGAACATGATTGTGAATATGGAGAGTACGAGCAGTTTCAATCAGGTGTCTATTTTTCCGCTCAGCCACTCCATTTTGTTGAGGAGTATGAGCACATGAAGATTGATGAAGTATACCCTGAGAATTCGTAAAAGATTGAAATGGGGCAGAAAAATATTCCCGTGCATTGTCACTGCGGAGAGTACGAATAGTGACACCAAATTGGGTTTTAATTTCGGAACAAAAGGTGTGAAATATGGAAAAAATTTCAAAACGACTTTTCATTAGAAATAACCAAGTACACCGAGAAAAATCATCAACAAATGTAACAAAATATTGATAACCCAAAGTAGTTTGAACACGACTAGGACCCCAAACATCGGAATGAACAAAAGAAAAAGCAGACTCAGCCTGTTTATTCACACGACTCGGAAAAGAACTTCGAACATGCTTTCCTAACTGACATGACTCACATTCTAAATTCGATAGACTCGCTAGACTTGGCACCATCTTTTGTAATTTCTGGAGATTAGGATGTCCCAAGCGTTGATGAAGAATGATGGGGGGGTCAATAGCAACACAGGTAACAGGGGTTGGTGGTGGGGTGAGATAGTATAATCCACGGTACTCACGTCCTACTCCAATCGTCCTCCCAGTTTCCCGGTCCTGCAAAAGAACTGAATTAGCGATAAAGATAACAGAACAGGGCAATGTTTGGGTTAATTTACTGATGGAAATTAGATTAAAAGGACGATTTGGTATAAAGAGAACCGAATTTAGGGATAAAGAAGGCAAAGGTGTAGCTTGTCCAATTCCTCTAACTTTAGTTTGTGAGCCGTCAGCTAAGGTAACATTAGAGAATGTACTAGAGTAATGAATACGGGAAAACAGATCTTTGTTACCAGACATATGATCGGAAGCCCCAGAATCAAGGACCCATGGCCCAATTGAGGATGACTGAGAGATGCATGCAGTATAATTGCCAGTTTGACTGGTTGATGCTACGGCAGATGTCTGGTTATTTGCTTGAAATCTCTGAAATTTAGCATACTCAGAAGCGGAGATAGTCATAGTTCCAGAGGGATCCCCAGAGAAAGAATCATACTGCGAAACGTTCGCCACTTTAGGCGGATAACCATGGAGTTTGTAACAGCGATCGACAGTGTGACCCAGAGTATCGCAATGAGTACATCTGGGACGAGAGCGATTACGATTTCTCTGCCCGCCATTGCCATCTCGCCGATGAGTAACGTGAGAAGCCAAGATGGCAGAATCAGTGGGAGCAGTAAGGTCCCTAGGGACGCTTAGAGGCGCGGAGATGCGAATTAACTGTTCAAATATCGTATCTATGGTAGGAACCTCAGGATTGGCCAGAATTTGATTACGAACAGAGTCGAGTTCGCTAGGTAAGCCGGCAAGAGCAAGAACCATAAAGAATTTTCCACGATCAGCTTCTTGTTGCTCAATATTAGTTGAGAGAGGCATCATTTCATTAAACTCCTGCTGAAGAGTTTCAATTTGGCCCAAGTACTCTTGCATATCATGATCCTGCTTTTTGATCGTCTTCATACGAGAGACAACAGTATAGAGACGATTAATATCATTTGAATAGAGTCTCTTAGCCTTTTGCCAAACTTCAAAACAAGTATGATACGGTTGGTATTGATTCACGATAGTACGATCAATAGACTGCCAGAGGATATTGCATAAAAAGGCATCTATCTGTTTCCATTGTGGGCGGTCTTTTTCCGTGATATCAATAATGCGTTTGAGCAAATGTTCTTCAAAACCCTGACCAACAAACCATAACTCTACCGAGGCAGACCATGACATATAATTTTCCGAACCCGTTAATTTTTTCGAGCAAATAGTGGGTGTATTTGTAAAATTGATGAGAGATTTGTTGGGTAACACAGTATTTTGAGCAGCCATTAGAAATAAGTACGAGTAAGGGTAGTAGAAATACCAGAACAATATGAATCTCTGTAAGAAATGACCCCAAAATAAATCTGGAACTTCTGGACAGGGAGTTAAAGCTTTGAATAGTTCCAAACAGATACGAACTCGTAACAGTCCCGAAACAAAGCACACAAACGAGTGATTCTGGACTGAGAAGTAGCAAACTGAGCTTGGAAAGGTGTGCGGAACAGTGAGGCGACCTGGACTGGAAGATTTGGGCTTGGTTTGATCTGCCACGCGCGGTGGTTGTGGCGGCGCGTGGATCTGATGCGCGTGGTGACGGTGGCGCGTGGGCTGTCGTCCGGCGGTGTGCTTTCGGGGTGGGGCTCGTCTAGGGATTCCGAGCACGTCTGTGTCGTTGGTTCTGGGAACGGATAAGTGTTTGGATGCGTTTTGAGATAAAGAAGGGCGGCGGCTAGGGTTTTGTGTAAGGAAAAAAGAGCGACGGCTAGGGTTCAGATTTCTCACTGCTGGAGTGGATACACAGCAGGAATTTACTCACAAAATGTGCTCTGATACCATGTGAGAGAGAGATGTGAGAATGAATTGATGAATTTTATTGAAGAGAGAACCTCTCTATGTATACAAGAGAAAAGCAATAAATTAGGGTTAGGGTTTCATTCCTTTAGTGACAATTACCTATCTAGCCCTTAGCCTACATTATATACAATACATAGATATATAACTTAACACCTACAACACTATGGATACAAAAAGAGGGATATTAATAATTTGCAATGGATCTCATCAAAGGCATTTGATATGAAGGTCAACAAAAGGGTTAGAACTGTGTAAAAAAAATATAGATAAAGAGTGTGAGCAACAAAACATTCAACCATGACAAAAAGTTCCATCTAGCATTAAAATGAAGAGTGAAAATCACACAAATAGTTATTTAAATGGAGTGTTGCTGCAATTTGTGGCTTAATATTTATATGTATGCACAAAATCATAAACATTGGAATAAGCTTCCGTCCCAAATTAAGAATCCGTTCTTCTTTTCTACGTCCAAAGTCTGGTTGATTGTATGCAGATTGATTAACTGGTAGTGCTAAAAAAGTTTTTACACACATTAAGAGTTCTAGTTTAAACAAAAATTTCCAGAAAATATAAATGATTAACAAAAAAACTAAAATACTAAGCATCAGCTAATAATATATCAAAAAAATGGTAAAACAAGATTCTAAAACAATAAATAGAACAAAGAACTACAAAGTTAAAACAAAGCTTAACAGTAAATAAGTTGGAAAAGTTAACAGAAGAGGCAGTAAGTACGAGAAAAAGTTAAATTAGAGATATAGGGAAGGAGTGGTTATATTTTAGTTTGCTACACAAACCTTTGAGATGGTGGCAGCACCTCCAGCGCATGTTGCAAATATCTCTGGATAATGGCAGCAATGAATACAAGAAGTTGCAGATCGAGACGAATTTTCTAATGGGTGAGAGATTCATTTATGCTTTGAGTCCTAACAATTTTATGGATGGAATGACTGAAATCGATGTGTAAAAGCTAAAATAGGTACGAATCTGAACTTTCCAGCACTTCTGTGCAAGATAAGATGTTTATTTTTGACAATATTTACTGTGATATCGCCTGTTTTGGCAGAAATTTTAGGGATTAAAGCCAATTCCAGGTGGTCTCGCCATTTACCTGAAATTGACTGAGTCAACTCCGTTTCAACCAAAGCTTTGAAATTGACTATGGACAGATTTAGGGCAGGAACACATCACAAGACTCATAACACTAACACGCCGACACGACAAGATCTAAAGAAGTAGGACATGTTGAAGCTTTGAAACTGACTATGGACAGATTCAGGGCAGGAACGCTTCACAAGACTCATAACATTAACACGCTGACACGACAAGATCTAAAGAAGTAGGACATGTTGAAGCTTTGAAACATGACTACCTAATTTTTTATATGTATAAAAGAGAAATAAGTATGTGTTGTCAAAAAAATATATGCAATTTCATATGGATACAGGTGTAATAAGATATATGTAACTTTATCAGTGTAGGAAAATTATAACTCAACGTTTACCTTTTCTTGGACCAAATACCATAAAATGTAGCTCTGTTGCTCTTATCAAACTACAACAATTGCTTGTGGTTGCATTTTGAGTCAATAGGAAGAGAACCATCAAATTTTCTATGACAAGATCTGCCGCCAATATTTGTTTAATCTCATCCATCAACAAGTTTTTCCAAGTTCAAGTCATCATCATAAGGCATTTCTTTACTTGTAGTCAGCTTAAGTTCCTCGAATTGGTTCTGTTTTAGGCTTCTGACGATCACCCAAGTGCTGTTTCCAGTTTGAACAAATGGATCGACCCAAATTATGCCAAGAAATCGAATGCATCCTGAGAAATGTAAAATGATAACAAAAGTTACAACCGAGTTCCAGAAACCAAAATTGATGTCAAGAATGAAGGTCCGTTTATTAAAATATGGAAAATGATTGAAAACATTACTAATTTTAATGAGAAGTTGGAGGGAAAAAAAAAGGAGTTATTTGGTGAGATGATCTTCATCTTTTCATTATTTTCCATGGAAAAAAATTTCTTACCCACCACCCAAAAAATAATAGCACATTTCACTATATCACTTCTCTCTTTTTCAAATTTCAAATTTCAAATTAGTGTCTTCAATTTTTTTCAGACTTGTTTATCAAACGCACCTGAAGATTATTAAAAAAAGAGAAGAAAATCACTTCCACATGTCCTCTATTTTAATCCCATTTTTTCTGTGAAAGAGCAGAGTCCATTGAAAAAACTAATGGAATGTTCCTTTTTGTCACATGATGAGAATCAGGAGATGTTAATTTTGTTGAAGAATTATGGGAATTGGAGCTTGAATTTTTGCTTCTTTTGTGAAAGCGTTCCATAAGGGATGCTTGCTTTTGCAAAGCAAGTTGCTTTCTCAAAGCCGCTTCTTCCTTATCCTGGCGATATTGTTCTTTCTCTGCCTCATCTTGCAATTGCTTTGCCTATTTTTCCTGCAGAATTGGTATGATGACTTCAAAATAAAGATCTCACCAACTACTACTGATTCAACAACACCTACACAACATGGACCAAAAGTTATGGAATTTTTATGTTTAAAATTGGGTGCTTGAATTTTGCAGATTCAATATACCTTGTAGGGAAATTTTGTTATCTTGTTGACTGAACAGAAATATATCCTACCAATGAAAATAAGGCTTATGCTCAATACGATTTCAAAAACCTGTGAGAAATGTTACAACGATTTTTCACAACGAATTTCCCTAATCAAAACAGTGGAAAACTTGGCTCATCCACTGTGTCCCTTTTTCTAGACTGTAGGTAATTAACAATAGCCTATGAGCTTATTTAAAGGAATGATAATTATAATTATCTTTTAAATACAGATGTAAAGATACTACAGAGCATATATTACATGCCACGGCTCAATTTTAATACGATAGATACTAGTAGTCAAAAGTAGGGCTTACAGCTTGGCATTTTCCCTTCTGAAGTTCCAGATCCATTCTCTTTTTTTTTCCTTCTCAACTTCTCGTTGGTTTTTCTCCCATTCCTTGACCAAAAGTTTATTTTCTCATTTCACTTCCCTCTCAGCCCTATACCCATGAATAAATATATCCAATGAACAAAAGGGTGAACTAAAGCAACAAACAAACCTATTAACAACAAAGCTACTGTAGTCGGATACATACATGTCAGCACCATTTTTCTGCACCATGCTTCCAACTAACTGGTGGATAATCTTCCTCAGGCAAAACTTTACCGAGCCTTTCAAATGCTTTCAGCAGTTCTTGCTTTCCGTTCCGCCGGCTTTCTGACTTCCGTAGCACACACATTGACTACACAATCTGTTACAATTGACATTGTTGCCCCTCAAAACAGAACAGACCATGCACTTCAAAACCCTTCAGATAGAGAGAAGAAGGGGGAAGGAGGGCGGGGGGATGGTCTTGTCACAACTAAATGCGTTCACTAGACTGTTTCACTTGTTATCAGGACATGTTCATGAAGAGGTCTCAATGGTCTTTGCCTACTATAGGCTATCTCCCATTCAAACCCCTTCCCCATTTTGTAACCAATTATAATAATTTGGTGCATTGGTGTCCACAAAGGAAACATGAATCTTAATTTGTGACATCCCATCAGAGAAAGTCTATCTTTTTTTTCTTTTTCCTTTTGGAGGACTACAAACAACAGACTTTACTTTCGTACATTAGGTTACCATATATATAGAAGGTTATATATATAAACAGCTCCCTTATTTCTCATTTTTCTATTCTTGTAAGCATCCCTCATAGACATCTTATTCTCTAGCTTTTCTACTCTTTTTCACTTTTATATTAAATACAACTATAAGCATTTTTTCTTATCAAAAAAGAATTGAAGCTTGAGAGTAAATTTACTTGTATGTACAACTATTAGAGGAAATCTTTAACTATTTTCTTAGGAGTACAAATAGTGTTGAATGACAGCACACCTTGTAAGTAGAATTACAAAGAACATAGAGCTAGAAATTTTTTCCCCTGCTAATTCTAAAATTACTTAAATTGATTGGAAACAGCATAAATCCTCTCATAGATCTTTTCCGACAAGTCCTCCAAATTGTCAGAGCACTGCACTCAGATTTGGGCAGCAATTTTAGATCTCTTGTCTACATAATAAAATTTAGCTTAACGTGCTGTAAATGGGATTAGCAACTGCCTATTGGCACCATGTTTAATAAAAGAACATATTGAATACAGTCAAAGGCAAGTAAGAGCATAACCAACAAAAATTCAACATATCAAAGATCGAAATCCTTATCTACTTTAGTAAGTGAAAATATAACATTTTATAAAAAGTAGAAAATGTATATTTCATGGATATGTAACCTGAACATTTGTAAGCTTTTGTTGTTGATACCAATTTCAAAGTAAGGAATCCGCAAAGAGTCAAAAGTAATTGAGAAAGGTGGAGATAAACAGTAAAAAATTACTGGACTCCATAAGTCGAGGTACTATTAACAGTTCAGATAAGGCACTTTAAAATAATTTGAAAACCAGAAAACAAAAATAGAAGGGATCCATAAACATGGAATTTTGATGAGTGCTTCATCGGTAAACCCTAAAATTAAGCAATTCAAGAAGGGCAGTTTTCAGTCAACCAAACACAGATATAAAGGAGAATCCGACAGCCACCACCACACTGAATCCTAAACTAGATGCATCAAACACAAGCAGAAAAACAACAATTTCAACATATACGGAAAACAAATCAAAACCAAATAAAGAAACAAATTAGCATCCAAAACCATGTTTTCGCATACATCATATACGTATCAGTGTGCATATAAATATTATCATACCTTTCATGGCTCAAAAACATTGAATCTCCCATCCTGCCCTGGTACAGCAGCTTCCATTACGATTTCCCTCAAAACAAACACTCGAGCTATATCACTCCACGAATCAGATTTTCCAATCTAAAGGCAAAACGTGACAATCTGACTTAAATCACTTGCACAATTAAAATATCATAATTAACCAATCACACAGCTAGATGATTCAAATTCAACATTTACAAAATTTGCAGAAAAACTTAGAACTCGTGTATACATGCGAAATTCAGGGTATAATAAAATATGGGAACAGTTTCATCACAATGCATTACATTCCATTTGAAATTTTGAACAATCCAAAAGAAGATTGACAAGTATATATTTAGAAACAAAGAGAAGCACAATTTATAATAGAAACTAGGGTTTTGAGTTTTACAATATCCGATTAGAGGATAACTACTGCGATCCATCTAGAGAATCTAGCTATCAATCTTCTATAACAATCAATCAAGCAATATTAATGGAGATTTGGCTGATTACAATTTGGTTCAAACTTGATTGAACTAAGAATTTGGCGAAGAGTAAATGCAAGAGAGTTTTAGAACTTGGCTAATAACGATCATATATGTCTAGCCCAGCTGGTGCACCTTTCTCTCTCTCTCTCTCTCAGTCATCAATTCAGCTTCTACAGAGTTAAGTGCTACTCGTTTTTACTTCAATTCCTTTGTGTATTCTTTGGTTTCTTGAGCAACATTAGCGTTTCATTGCTATGTCAGAAGCATGACTTACGAAAGTAAGCATAATAGTTACTCGGTAGCAAATGTTAAAGAGAAATCATTTTCTCACTCACAATAAATGAAACACAGTTAGCACTCTACAATTCCAATTTGATCTGGATGTATTCACAAGTTGTTAAAGAAAGTTATTGACTAGAGAAACTAATGAGCCATAATAATATCAAAATTTCCTTCCGACCCAACAACTAGGAATCCTGAGAAAGAGCTTGGAAAGATAGTCTGGCACTGTCAAAAACATGATTAACATATATACATACCTAAACCTGTGCCTACAAAAACATGAAATTTTGATGATTGCTTGATATATGTCTATTTTTTGCTCCGGTTTTTCTTCTTCCTTTTCTCCAACTATATACTATTAATGATCTCCTAAAGTATATTTGAGCAGAACTAGTCTAGATAATCAAAATAACATATTCGGAGAAGTCATCGAGAAGAAATAAAACTATCATAATTACCCAATCACACAGCAAGATGATTCAAATTCAACATTTAATAAATCTGGAAAACAACTTAGAACTCTAGTATATATGTGAAATTCAGAGTATAATAAAATAGGGGAACAGTTCCATCACAATACATTACATTTCATATGAAATTTGATGAACAATCCAATAGATGATTGACAAGGATAGTATTTAGTTACAAACAAAAGGAGGCACAATTGATAATAGAAACTAGGGTTTTGAGCTTACCTTTAAATTTGTATCACAGATTCGAGATTAACACTGCTGCGATCGATCCATAGAATCTTGTGATCATGGTTATATAATAATCAATCAAGCAATATTAATGGAGATTTGGTTCATTATTGGGGAAGAGTTAATTAACGCGAGAGAGAGTTTTAGAATCTGGGGAAGAGAGAACATGTATAGAGAGAAAGAGTGGAGCAACGGTCGAAATTACGTTTAATTTTGATATATATGCACGTTTAATTTTGAGATTCAATGGTCGAAATCTGTTAGCAGGGGGCTAGTGAACTTTGGTTAAAAAATTTGGATTCAACCGAAAGTTTCTTAGGTCGAATTTCAAAATCTCCGGGTGCGAAAGTTGGCATAAATATCTCTGGTAGTTGTGTGCACGGTTCGGTTTGCACGGTTCGGTTAACCGAACCGTGCTGATTAACCGGCAACCGAACCGACCAAGTCGGTTTTTCAAAATTAGCAACCGAAGCATAACCGAAAAAGGAAGAAACTGGTCGGTTTCGGGCAAGGTCGGTTGTGTCGGTTTCGGTTCGGTTTCGGTTTTAGCGTAAGAGGATTTTTTATGAAGAATTTTATTTTCAAAACCCATTTAACTTGTTATGGAAATCTTACTTTCATAAATCACAACATAATATGTAATAGAGATGAAGATTTTTAATTTCAAAACCCATTTAACTCAAGAAAAAAAATAGGACATAAAAAAAGGGGTGGTATGTAAATAAAAACCTAGGGTCTTTTCATGTAATTTATATATCTCGGTTCGGTTCGGTTTTGGGATGGTATTCTTGACCGAGAACCGCCAACCGAACCGATGGCAGTCGGTTCTTTAAGCAACAAACCGAAAATGAACCGCAAGTTAACAAAACCGTCGGTTTCGGTCCGGTTCGGGTCGGTTCGGGCCGGTTTTTCGGTTATTTTGCACACCCCTAATCTCTGGTACAGACCGATAAAAAAAAAAAAGGGTGACGTTATATACACTTCTTTTTTATATAGTCAAAACATTATAAATTTGAAATAAGGTTTTTTTTTTTTATAAGGGCAATCCAAATATTAATCATTCGGTGTTGTGGTTACAAATTAAAAGTTGGGTGTCCCCAATACATAACATACAAGTCGGCAGCAATTTGCCGACTTAAATGTCAACATTCGGTGACAGTTTACCGAGTTTGAGATTAAAATTTGGTAACCTTTTACCGAGATCAAATGTTAGTGAAATATTTTTATAAATTGACTAGGCCAAAGATTGCCGAATGTCAAGTCGGTGGAAGGTTACCGAATCGAATGTCGAAATTCGGTAACAAGACACTGACTCGGTACTTAAATTTGGGGTGTCACCATACGGGGTTGGTTGCCCAAATACAAAACATATAAGTCGGTAGCAAGTTGCCGACTTCAAGGTCAACATTCGGTGGCAATTCACCAAGTTAGAAGTTAAAATTCGGTAACCTTTTGCCGAGATCAAATGTCAATGAAATATTTTTAAAAATTGACTCGGCCAAACTTTGTCGAATGTTAAGTCGGTGGAAGGTTACCGAATCAAATATCGAAATTCAGCAACAAGACACCGACTCGGTGCTGAAATTTGGGGTGTCACCATATGGTTGCCATGATCATTATTGTAGTGTTAAGGATAACATCACCCTAAAAAAAAAAGAGAAAAAAATTAGGGCCCGTTTGGTTGAGTTCTTTAATTGAATTTTTAGAAAGTGTGAAAGTAAATTGAAAAATTAATTTAATTTTTGTTAGAGGTTTTTTTCAACCAATTTTAAAAAACTCATGAAAAAAATTAAAGAAATAGTTACAATGGATTTTATTTTATAGATCTTAATAAGTAGGTTTCAAATATATTTTTCTTATCTAATTCAAATATATTTTATAATAGAAAATGAAATTAGAAAAGATTCAGAAGTCAAAATCTGAATCGAACGTGAATGTGTATCTCATACTGATATTTGTATATAAAATATTCCTCCCCCTTCCCACCCAAACACTCTGCAAAACTACTCGCTTCCCAAAATTTGACCCTCCACCATTTATTTTTTAATTTGTGGATGTAACTACAATGCCAGTAAGTCTTCCACCATGCGCAAAGGCATCTAAGGATCCACATCACCAAGACGAAGATCAAAGGCAAGCATATACCTACTTTGCACCGAATACAAACCGGACTTGTCAAAATGCCACACCATGCGATCACCATATTAAATATATGAAGTTTTTTCTTGATTCAATAACAAACTATCTTAAGAAATATGCATTTTGTCTAAAATATAGGTATACTTTAATCACAAATTAGTTATATATATATGAGTAGAACTTTAAGGGAAAAAAATGGAGTCACTACTAGCAAAAAGAATCACCCACACTCACATGAAAAGCCTACAGGAATTTTAGTATATTAATTACTAGAGTAAAACGTTTACAAAAATTATAAATGTTGTAGTAAAAATTTTAATTTGGAAAATATTTTTTAACATTTTTCTGGTTGATATTGTTTTAAATTTTTTCTTCAAAAATAAGACGGTAAAAAATCCAAAACTAAAGGGTCGGTAATCTAAAAGATGGTGCATAGATCAGTAATATCACCCATTAGAGAGTTTAAGTTCATGAAATCATATAACTAAATATAATAATGAAAGAATTCACTATAATTCTGACACGTCTCCTCTTTGTCTCTCTTTACCCTTTCCTTAATTTTCTCCCATGCCTCTCTCTTCAAATCTCACGTGTTTCCCTTCTCTCCTGTCTTTCAATTTTGAATCTCTTTTCTCACTTCTTTTATTGACGGGCCTTCTTTCTCTCTCCCTTCTCCCTCACATGTGCAATCTCCTCTTTTCTCATTCCTAAAAAAAAAAACCTAAATTGCTTCTCATTAATTTTTATTAAAAGGCTTCAACAACACTTCAAACATTCATCTATCTCTTCAAATATTGATTATAATATCTCCAAATTTAACCTCTTTCTACTACAATTTATTTTACTCAAAATCAAGTTTGTCTTCACCAATTTGGACTCTTTTTTTCCTCTCCCCCATGTTATAGGACTTATATGAGATGTGTTATGTTTACGCCTCTTTAATTTAATTTCATATCTCAAATGAAAAGATATGAATTTTGAAAGTTTACAACTCGTTACATAAACCCCCAAAAAAATCCCCCACTTTAAACCATAAACCGATTTTCAATTTCTTCCTCTATTTTGTTATCCATTCATTTGAATATATACTCAATAAGTCCTTATGACAATTACACTTTCTCTTTGTTTCTCTGCATAGTAATTTTTTATTCATATATGCTATTTCAATTATGTATTATAGTTTTTTGATATTTTTTCTATTTTTTGGTGCCTTTGACTTTAGGGCTCATTTGGTTCGAGTTTTTAAAGATTCCTAGAATCTTAAATTCCATTTCATGAGCATTATTTTGTTTGATTGGAGTTTTAGGTAGGAATTTAGGATTCTTAGGAATCCTAAATTCCCCTATTTTGCCAAAATCTATTCCCTTATAAATTGGGAGGAATCTTGGATTCCCAATTTGAGGAATTCTTTTTTTTTTTTCCAGAAAATGAAAAAAATAAATTTTCCCAAAAAATGAAAAAGAAAATTCCAGAAAATTTTAAAAAATATTTTTTTCCCAGAAAGTGAAAAAATTTATTTTTTCCCAAAAAATGAAAATTTTTATTTTTTTCCCAGAAAATGAAAAAAAAAAATTCCCAAAAAATGAAAAAAAAAATCCAGAAAATTTTAAAAAATATTTTTTTCCCAGAAAATGAAAAAAATTATTTTTCCCCAGAAAATGAAAAAAAAATATTTTTCCCAGTAAATGAAAAAAAAATCCAGAAAATAAAAAAAAAAATTTGCCGAGTTCATTCCTAAAACTCCAACCAAACGAGCATTAATGGAATCCAATAAAGGATGTCAGAAATAAAGGTTTCCTGGCATCTAGAATGCTAATTCTATTCCTAAAGCTCGAACCAAACGAGCCCTAAGATGCATTTGTTTATGTGTATGTATTGTCTTTTAATTAAGAAGAAACTTAGAATTTTTTTGATGACATGCTTCCTTTAAGAGCTTTTTATTATTTTATCAATATTTTGTAATGTTAGTCCTTTTTTTGTTTTTATTTTTGTTGGAGAGGGGTTTCATTCATTTTAACTTTAGATTAGATATTTAGAAGATGGTCATATTAAAATATTTTTGCCACAGTAAATTTATATACAAAAGTAATGCATATGTTTTTACGTCTATTGGATTTCTTATTTTAATTGAGAACAAATAAATAATATTTTACTAGTGCAAAATGTATATCAGATATGTTCGTTTCATAATTGCTTATATGATATATACTATATTCTAATAATTTATATAAAATTGGTTACTTTATTAAGTCTTACTCAAACATGTTATACTAATTTACATGTTGATATATTTGATTGGCTTCTAATTTTTCAATTTTTCGAATAGATTGATCCTTCTCCCTTTTCCTATTGCTACTTTTTTTGTATAACCGGTCCACCATCATTCAATTCCTTCAGGTTTGTTCTCTTTACTTCTCTCAATTTCTCCAATTTATATTATTTATTTACTTTGTTCACAATAAATGAAAATAAAATAATTACGAAAATTAAAATTTGAAAATTCCATTGTACAAAGGCTGTTATTTGGAATATTGTAGTGGTTTGTGACTCACTTTTTTCATATTCTGTTTTTAATTTATTTACGCATATACGCGCGCACACACACACATATATATATATATATATAAAGAAATGTGTAAATTAACTGTTAGTTGGTTACATCATCATACTTTATCCAAACAAATTATATATATAGTTCTAATTAATTGTATCTATCTGTATATTAAATTTGTAAATACTAATGTTAGATCTATAAATATACTAATATTTTGTATACATATATATACTAATAGTTTGTATATAGTACCTATATTAGTTGTTTCTTAAACATTACATATCAAAGGCCTGTTAATGTTCACTATAAATACTAATATTTTGTATACACTCACACACATATATTAATAGTTTTTATATAATTAGTTACTATATTAGTTGTTACTCAAACATTCCATATCAAAGGCCTGTTAGTCCCTGTTGCTTATAATTTTTTTTTTTCTCTTTAATTAATATCTTACAAAATCTTCTCTTTATTATAAACATATATTTAAGTTCATTACGTACGGAGAACATTTGTAGATCCTTCTCTTTATATATTCTAGGCTTGAAAACTATTAAAGATATTATTTATTTATTTATTTATTTCCTTATTGTCTTTGTTTCCTTGTTAGATTAGTTTTCCTTTTCCTTGTTAGACTATGTTTTTCTTTTGTCTTGTTCATCTCTATAAATAGAGCATCTTTCTTATGTAATGATTCATTCATTAATATTTTATATTTTCTCTCTTCTCTAAACTTAACATGGTATCAGAGGAAGGTTGAATCACCACCACCAGCCACCAGCCACCAGCCACCAGCCGCAGTCATCACCAATCAGATCCGCACCGTTTTATCGATAAATATATCAAACCTCGATAACCAAGACACCAAAACCTTCGTCTTTCAAAGACGATTCTGCCGCCGCAAAAACCATCCCGAAAAACGCCTCCACGCGCTCTCACGCGCCGAGAGTGCAAAACCACGTCCGTCCCGTTGAATCCACGCTCCGTCACCGTCGCCGCCAGTCCGTTACCGTTAACTTTAACGGCGTTAAGTCTTTTACGTTAAAGTTAACGGCGTCAGTGATTTTTCGTCAAATATAATGGCCGTCAGAGTTCTGTTAACGCCGTAATCGTCCGTCAACGCCGTCAGAATTTCCGTTAACGCCGTCAGTCAGTCAGTCAACTCAGACCGGTTTAGCCAACAGTTTTTTTTTTGCTCGGTTTTGATATTTTTAGACCGGTTTTCAACCAAGTCAAACCGGTTCCCTAGGTTTTCAACCGTTCCAGACGCAACTGCAGTTTTTGTTTCTCCAGATTCTGTCTTCAAGTTACAAAACCAGATCTAGTGCACTCCTCTTAACACCGTTTGCTTATTTTTCTGACCGGTTCTCTGACAACCAAGACTGGTTCCCGAGGTTTTCAAGCATTCTGAACACAACCGCAGTCTCCGTCTCTCCAAATTCAATCTCTAAGATACAAGATTAGGTCAAGTGCACTATTTCTTACATCGTTTGCTTAATTCTTATTCAGTTTTATGTTATGAAAACCTCAAAAATTCCTATCACCATCAAATTGGATGGAAACAATTATAATCACTGGTCTATTTTGTTCCTAAATTTCTTGAAAGGAAAGGGCCTTTGGAATTATGTTAATGGCAAAGCAACTTGTCCTACTGAAACCGATGAAAAGTATGCTGATTGGGATATTAATAACAACAAAATTTTAACCTAGATTGCCAACACTGTCATTCCATCAATCAGTCTTCAGCTTGAAAAGTGTGATACCGCAAAGAAAGCTTAGAATTTCTTAGCACACAGATATGTTCAAACCAATTTTGCCAAGAAATATAAACTTGAACAAGATATACGTGGGCTACTACAACAACCAGGCCAATCCGTGTCTGATTTTCACTCTAGCATGTGTGTTATCTGGGATCAATTGGAACTCATGGAACCTCCATGGACAACAGACTTTGGTTTATGGGAAACCTTCCGTGAAGAAACGCGACTTGTACAATTTCTCATGGTACTACGAGATGAATTTGAACCGATCAGGGCGTCTATTCTTCATCGCAAGCCCCTCCCCTCTGTTGAATCAGCATTAACAGAATTAATTACTGAAGAAACTTGAAAGGGTATCACTCCGAATATTTCATCAATTTTTGTTGCACCACCGGCCTCGAATACCTCGTATGCTGCATCTCCTCGCCCGCAAAATCAGAATTACAGACCACCTCATAATACCTTTTCACCACGCCCTCATCAGACATCACATCGCCCTCCTCATAATACCCAGACGGCACCACCTCGAGATTATTCCCAGGTTCAATGTAACTACTGCAAGGGTTTTGGGCATGTAGTCAAGAATTGTCCCTCTCCTACATCTCGGTACATGCGGGGATTACAAAATTCAACTGGATCGTCTGCTGCCGTACTTGCTCCATAATCTCCTCAAACTGGTAATAATCATACCATTGCCTCTGCTTTTTTAGTCTTATCAGGTACATCTTCTTCTCCTTGGTTCCTTGATTCTGGAGCATCAAATCACATGACTTTTGATCCTACACACTTTGACTCATTCAGTCTTATGCATTCATCTCTCAAAATTCACACAGCTGATGGTTCTGTTATTACTGCTAGTCACATTGGTTCCATTACAAACACTCTTAACTTGTCTATTCCTGATGTCTTCTTTGTCCCTCAACTTTCAATGCAACTGTTATCTGTCGGGCAATTATGTGATCTTGGGCTAATCATTACATTTCATTCATTGGGTTTTATTGTGCAGGATCGCTCGACGGGCACGCAAGTTGGGACAGGCCATAGAGTTGGACGCTTATATGTTACAGACACACTTCACATTCCCCCCACAACCAATACATCCTTAACAGCATCTACCTCACACCCATCATCTTTTTGGCACTCTAGATTAGGACATGTTTCTTTTTCTCGTCTTAAATATATGATTAATCAAGGGTTGTTAGGACCAGTTACATTAGATAAAGATTTTTCTTGTGTTGCTTGTAAACTAGCCAAACAACTAGCTCTACCTTTTAATAATAGTACTACAGTTTCATCTTCTCCTTTTGATCTTGTGCATTCTGATGTGTGGGGTAAAGCTCCTATTGCTTCTATGGGGGGTGCCTTATATTATGTGATTTTTGTTGATGATTACTCTCGCTATAGTTGGACTTATTTGCTTCACTCTCGTTCCGATTTTCTTAAAATTTATATTGAATTTGCCACCATGATTAAAACTCAGTTTTCTAAATCTATCAAACTTTTTCGTTCTGATTATGGAGGCGAATATCTGTCCAAACCTTTCCTTGACTTTCTCAAATCTAAAGGGACTCTTCCTCAATTATCTTGTCCTGACACTCCACAACAAAATGGCATTGCAGAACGTAAGCACCGTCATCTTGTCGAAACTGCCCGTACTCTCCTTGTGTCGTCCTCTGTCCCTTCCACTTTTTGGGGAGAAGCCATCCATACTTCTATATTCATTATAAACCGCATTCCCTCTCTTGTTACAAATGGTGTTTCTCCCTTTGAGCGTCTTTATGAAACTCGTCCTGATTATTCTGAATTTCGTGTCTTTGGATCTACCTGTTTTGTATTACTTCCTAAAAGACAGCGTACCAAACTCACACCAAAAACCTCTATGTGTGTTTTCTTAGGATATGGAATTCAACAAAAGGGTTATCGCTGTTACGATCCTATTGCCAAAAGACTTTGCATTTCTCGACATGTTACCTTTTAGGAAAATACTCTATATTGCACTCTGGCCCAAAATACCACCTTATCCACTGAACCTGCTCTGCCTATTGATCCATTCCTTGAGTCCTCGCCAATAGAAGCCTCTCATCTTTCACCCACTCAAGTATATGTCCCTGATCCAATACCGGCTAACCCCATTCCCTTAGTGTCTGATAGCTCCACTGCTGACAACTTTATGTCTTGCCCTGACTCTGCATTTCCCGACAGCGATCCTCCACTTCGACCAACTCGAGATCGTCGACCGCCAGCTAAGTTATCAGATTATCACTGTTTTCTTTCCGCCCTGCTGTCTTTACATGAGTCATCCTCTTATCGCGAAACATCCACCGATCCTCTTTGGCAACAAGTTATGGCCGATGAACTTGCTGCCTTAAAGCAAACCAATACATGGGACCTTGTTCCCTTACCTGTTGGAAAATCCATTGTTGGGAGCAAATGGGTATACAAGATTAAAACCAACGCCGATGGTTCCGTTGATCGTTACAAAGCTCGTCTTGTTGCAAAAGGTTTTACCCAGGAATATGGTATTGATTATGAAGAAACTTTTGCTCCTGTAGCTCGTATGACCACAATTCGCACACTTATTTTAGTTGCTTCTATTCGTAAGTTAGCGATTCACCAGATGGATGTCAAAAATGCCTTCCTTCACGGCGACCTATCTGAAGAAGTAAATATGCAGCCTCTTAATGGGCTACCTCACTCTCCTGGGCAAGTCTGTAAACTTCGTCGTGCTCTTTATGGTCTTAAGCAAGCACCCAGAGCCTGGTTTGAAAAGTTCTCCACAGCCGTTATTCACCATGGTTTTTCACAAAGTGCTCATGATTCAGCAATGTTTACCTGTTCCTCTCCACAAGGCATTGTTGTTCTTCTCATTTATGTCGATGATATGATTATCACTGGGGATGATTTCGATGGAATATGCAATTAAGCTCAAGACCTATCTGTGCTCTTGTTTTAACATGAAAGATCTAGGAATTCTTCGCTATTTTCTTGGTATTGAGGTTGATCGTTTGTCTACCGGTTACTTTATTTCTCAGGTAAAATATGCTTCTGATATTGTTCAGCGAGCTACTTTAACTGACAACAAGATTGCCGATACTCCACTTGAAATGAATGTCAAACTATGTGCTTCTGACGGGACTTTGCTACCTAATCCTACTTTATATCGTCAACTTGTTGGCAGTCTTAACTACCTCACCATCACACGGCCATATATTAGTTATGCTGTTCATATTGTAAGCCAATTTATGTCTGCACCACGCTCTGTTCATTTTGCTGCTGTTCTTCGCATCATTCGGTACCTTAAAGGGACACTATTCCAGGGATTACATCTTTCATCCGCTTCCAGTCTTGTGCTACAAGGATATTCCGACTCTGATTGGGCGGGTGACATAACTGATCGCCGATCTACAACAGGATTCTGTGTTTTTCTAGGTGATTCTCTCATTGTGTGAAAAAATAAGAAACAAACTGTGATTGCTCGTTCTAGTGCTGAAGCTGAGTATCGCGCCCTTGCACATGCGACTTCTGAAATTGTTTGGCTTCGCTGGTTGCTTCAAGACATGGGAATTGCCATTCCTACTCCTACGCCATTATTTTGTGACAGTCGAAGTGCCATTCAGATAGCCCACAATGATGTCTTTCATGAACGCACCAAGCATATTGAGGTTGACTGCCACTTTGTTCGACATCACTACACTCATGGCACTATTCGCTTGCCTTTCGTCTCGTCTGAGTATCATGCTGATCTGTTTACCAAGTCTCATGTGACCGCCCGCTTTCACTTTCTCGTTTCCAAACTCCAAATGTTTTCTAAGCCTTCTTGGGTTTGAGGGGGGGTGTTAAAGATATTATTTATTTATTTCTTTATTGTCTTTGTTTCCTTGTTAGATTAGTTTTCCTTTTCCTTGTTAGACTAGGTTTTTCTTTTGTCTTGTTCAGCTCTATAAATAAAGCCTCTTTCTTATGTAATGATTCATTCATTAATATTTTATATTTTCTCTCTTCTCTAAACTTAACAAAAACAACATTTGATCATTGTAATTGACATACTTTGAAGTATGATGATATTAAATTTAGAATATTTTACTAGAACTAGGATTAGGACCATCTTCTTTTTTGTTTTCCCTTTATTTCTACTTGGATTTTAATTATGAATATTAAATATATCCATAGATTTTTAACACATTATGTGGATGTTAAGTATATTGCGTTTTCATTTCCTCTTTTTTCCACATATAAACAAAAACTGCATATATGCATTTGTATTTGCCGTCAATGATTTTATATTTTTCTCATTTCTCTAGATAAGGTAATTGTTGTTCGATATTTGTCAATCAACATTTTCACGCAGCAACTCTCATTTCAAGGTAAGATCCTTACTTTAAATATTAATGTTTTCATTAGTTTTGTGGTTGCAAATTGTTTTAAAATTGATAGTTGAATATAAAAAATTGCAATTACATATATTACGTACAAAATTGAATTTAAGATAAAAGAAAATTAAAAAAATATAAGGTTTTATAATAAATGTGAATACAATCGTGACTGAATTTAAAAATTTTGGTTAAAGAAATTAATAAACATGTTAATGAAATCATCTATTTAAATTTTTAACTTCCCTACATCTTTTTCTAATTCTTTTAACTCAGTCAAATATTTATGGATTTTTTTCCTTTTCTGTCTTTTATTTTGCCGGTAACTAACAATATTAAATTTCTTGATTTTCTAGAAAACATGAATTCTCTGTTTCTCATTACCATCGAATACTTAAAGAATTAAACCTTCCTCCAGTAGTATATGGACGTGTGATCGAAGGTGATTTTTACATATCATGTGTCGAGATAAAACACTTTCTTGGAGATGAGGATTCGGTGGCATACTGGGGGCTTCACTAAAACAATATTACGTGCCGAAAAAACATCAACTAGAGCTGCATTAAACTTTTTTAAATTCAATAATAACTTTGCTATAGAAGACGATAATTTCAAAGAAATGAAATTATACAAATGGAATTACGAGAGAAGACACTGCTTATAATGAATTGTGCGAATAATACGATAAACTGAAGAAGAGAATAGAAGAAAATGATGCAAAATCGGCAATTAATGGCAATCTTTATCTATATGTATAATTAATATGTTTAATTTTTTTTTGAAACTTTATTTAGTAATTTGAAGTACATTGTTTGTTTTAATTTATGTGGTGAACTACATTGTCACTTATTAATTTCAACTATGAACTACATCATCTCTTTTAGCAAACTTCTACGGATGATACAAACTCCTCCAATACTTAATTTACTTATTTATTGATTTTTTATTTTTAAATGAAACAATAAAAATAGCAATTAGCTAAAATGATGATATATGAACAGTTGTATGACATATTCACTAATTCTTCATATGTTAAATATATACTATGTGCTTATGCCTATGCTTATTTTTACAATGTCTTCAAAAATAACAACATTAATTTTTGCTATTTCACCAATCACTTAATAACCATGTTAGCAATTTTTTTGTTCAAACCTCTAGCTATTTGTTAAATAGATTCATTTGATTCTAATATTATATTGATTTTGTTATTCTTGTTTTTTTTTGTTTTTGTTTTTTTTTTTTTTTTTTACTTTTTCTACCAAGCAACCTATTTCAAGAAAAGGCTCATGTTACTTTAAAAGGCAATTGACTATTTTATAAAGATCATTTATTATATTAAAAACAATTTTGATAACAAGCAAGATAACCTTTAATTATATCTAAATTATTATTTAACAAAATGGCAAACTTTGATATTTAAATAAAATGTAATCTTACGAATTTGTAAAACTAGTTTATAGGAAGAATTGAAAAATATTAGAAAATGATAAACCAATAGTGTAAAAGTTTTAAAACGAGAATGTTATACAAAACATAAAGACTAAAATATATTTTATGATAGGCGTGTGAATAGTATTTACAAAGGTCATGAATGGTGAAGTCCTATGCGTAAAGAAAAACAAAGCCATTGCTTGCATCCATGGGTAGAGTTTGGTGGGAGGGGGGCGGGTTAGGAGGGCTACAAGTTTTTTTCTCAACGTTAATTAGAATATTAATAAAGGTTTAGCCCAACTCTAATATAAAATCTTAGTTTATCAATATTAAACTTATATTATGATCTTGAAGCTTAAGTTATAAATAATTTTTGTTTTAAATGGGAGGTTGTGAGTTCTAGTTCCTTAAGTAACATTAACTTATTTTCAAACTACCCTCACTTTTTAGTATATATGTATATAATATAATATGTATAATATTACACATACGTATTTGTTAAATTGAGGAAAACTTACAATATATACGTATAATATTATATATTATCATAATATATGTAGTTAATTGATTGTGTTGGATAAGTCATAAATATAACCGATAACACTAAAAACATGATAAAAACTGACACGAACACGACCTGCACCTCTCGATTGCCAAGTCTACTTCTTAATATCCAATATTATTCCATTTATCAATAAGAATTTGATGTAAAATAACACCCTAATATATAAATTATTTTTTTTTCTTTTTTTTTTTCTAATTTTTCTAGTACAAGCGATTAATAGATTTTGGTGGTTCTAAGAAAAGAGACGGGGGGATTTCAGGTTCGGCGATCTAACCATAGAGCTTGTAATTTTGTATGAATAGTCACACTCTTGGCCTGAGCTAAGCCTATATCTTTTTCTATATGGTGGGCCAAAAAATTTATGTTGTTAATGCAATTTCTAATCAACAACAACCAAAAAAGAAAATAAAAAAGAAATAAAAAAAATCTATACTATATAATATTATGGAGGAAGTAGATACATTAATCACTCATTAACTATTTTTCTTATATTCTTAATGATAGTAGCATTAATTACTTTTTTTTATTCTTAACGCATAATAAAATAATAATTATAATATTTTTTTTTGGGGCTTTTAGTTTAAAGGACTAATGTCGTATTCTCTATCTACTAAAGGACATGCACAAGTTTTAGTGCAATAGTTTGAAGACCAAACTTTTTAATAATGGACGGTATTTTGGCGGAAGGATAAGTATAATATTTATTATTAATAAATCCATAAATTGTTAAAAAATACATAATGTTCCTAAACTACTCTTGCAACGGAATTTAAATTTTGAAACTTAACTCCTAAAATCTAGCTAGCCTAAAGTCAAATTCAAAATTTTAAATACAAAGCAATCCAAAAAATTAAAATTAAAAACATAAATCGGAACTATTGAAATTTAAATCCCTAGAATTAAGTGATTTCTATAAACTTAATCTCTAAAATCTTGTGCAGGTAGAAATTCGGTTCAACCTACAATTCAAAAAAAATTAAACCAACATAATTTAATGGTGGACAAAACTCAATAAGTGCAAGACAATGTGAAATATATTTACATGCAGCATAAAAAAGTACAATAACAACCCAACACAGCCAAGTTATAGGTGAAACGCTAATTAAAATATCACAAAGTTATGTTTTTCAACAAATTATATCTAGCAGCAAATTAAACATTTAATTTCTATTTCTATATATTGAAGGAAATGCAAAAAAATCTGTACAGATGTAATATTAATATAATATATTTTCAAATCAGAATACTAGAGTTCAAAAAAATAAAATAATATATATATTTGGATTTGATTTTTTCTACCAAACAATCCAAAAATAATAACAAAAAAGAAATCAGACACGAGGAATCGCATAAAAAATAAACTTTAAAAGATAAGAAAAAAAACCCATAAGATATGAAGAACTTGGTTGACATAAGTTACAAATAAATATATATCATCTTTTTCGACTTCTAGCTTCTACTTCTTGATAGTGGATCTTTAATTCCACCAACCAACCCATGTTTCCTTTGCAATATCAAATGAGATTTTGTAAAAATTATTATTGTTGTTGTTGTTGTTGTTATTATAATATCTCATCACCACCAAATTCTTGCTCTTTTTTTTCTTCATAATCTCTACCTCTCTGTTCTATTTGACCACAATGTGAAAGTTTGTGTGTGAACCCTAGCAATGCATGACATAATCCTTCTAACGCATACAAAGTAACACAAGGCTCTCTTACAGTAAACAACTAAAAGAGAGATATGCCGAAAGAAGTAATTGCCCCCTTTTTTTTAGTATGAGAAGTAATTACCTTTTAACAAGGGTGATTTTATTTCTATCCACCAAATCTTGCAGTTAATCCACATTGTTAAGTTAATCCGCATTACATATTAAGTTAATCCGCGAGCGTGGATGAACTAACAAAAAAAATTATGAATTTAATTTTATAAATATTATTTTAGATAATAATTTAATATGGAAATATCTACTAAATTAATAAGTATAACCACTTTAAAAATTTAGATGGGTAAATTTTAATTAACTTTGCTGTTAAATAACTAAAACAAAATTTAACCCCTTTCCAATTACGGTTTTAACGATTCTCCCAGTATCTCTTCTTCTTCTTCTTCTTCTTCTTCTTCTTCTTCTTCTTCTTACTATCACTCTTTTCCCAGCCTTCTTCTTCTTCTTCTTCTTTTTCATCCTATCACAAACCCTAGATTAGTTTCATATTCTTTAAATCACCAAATCTGTATTCCAACCTTAGAAACCCACACCCACAATTTCGAAAATCTTGAACTAATTTGAATTTTGTATTATGTAAGTCTAACTCACAATACGGAAGATTAAAAATTTCAATTATACCAAGTTTCTTATATCATGTCTAACTTTCACACTAAATAATTATATTATTAATTATAATGTTGGGAGTTCCAAAAAATTATTGAATAAAAAAATTATAAATTATTAATTATAATGTTAGGGGTTCCAAAAGATTAATAAATAAAAAAATTGTAAATTACTGGACAAGTCTATTTGCAACGTAAACTGAAAAAGTTGGTCATCCCCTCTTATATATATATAATACACACTATATATACTTGGTCATTCTTCTATTTTCGTGTGTGTGTGTGAGAGAGAGAGAGAGAGAGAAAGAATGGCGTCTATTCGATCAACACAAGCGCAGAAGTAACCCTAAACTGTTCAAACTTTTTTAAACGTAAAGATGAAGTTAATTAAAAGGAATTATATTTAGATTAGGAATGTTAATTAGAAGGAATTATATTTAGATTAGGAAAGTTAATTAAAAGGAATTATATTTAGATTAGGAATGTTAATAAAAAAGGAATCTAAAGTTATACAATTATAATTTAATTAAAATTGGTGGATATACTAATCGATTTTAAAAAGAGTAATTTTGTGAAACTTCATTTAAAATTTTCATAATTTAAGGGTGGAGTAACTTCAAGATTTGGTGGATAGAAACAAAATCATCCTTTAACAAACCATAATGAAAAAAATTGTATGTGGTTCTCTTTAATATGGGCTTTTAATGAGATGGCCCAATATTCTTTTGAATAGGTAATAATAATGCTGGCCACAAAAAATAAGAAGGTCTCCAGAATTCGATTCGGCTTGAGGAGAAATTATTCTATGCGACTTGAGGATCGTGGTGACGAATGAATTTCGGGATTTCACTGAACAGGGTTTCGGTTATCATCTTTTCCTCTCCTTTTCGGCTTATTAATTCAAGGTAGGGGTTTTACTTGTTTTCAAAACCCGATAATATTGTTTATTCTATAATAATCAAAATTTTTAATTTATATTCGTTCTAAAAATTACAACATGATGAAGATAATTATGTTTTGTGATTTGTAAAGCCATGAGTATGTGATTTGAAGTAAAAATTGCCATTTACACTTCATATACATGCTTTACTTGAATCATATGAGATATCCCTTGGATGTATGGATATTGCATATTGATAAAATTGATTAATTGATGAATTATATGCATTAAGGGTTATGAATTGATACTTGTTGAAGTTTATATGGCATAAGTTGTTTCAAATGTTCATTCATTAGCATGCTATGCATATTGTTCATCATTATTGTGCTAACCAAAAATCTTGAAAACCCCTTGGCAAGCTCAAAATATTCTTATGGCATATATCTCTTATCTATGATACCGAAAGTTTTTTTATGTTCATTGTAATATTCTAGGATGTTATATGATCTTGTGATGGACTCGATTATGATTCTATTATGGCCGTTCGATGGTGAAGGGTGATGAGCCCAAGGATAGTACTGGCGCTGGATCATGGAGTGAAGACTATGCCGATCTCATCCGGGTTCCAAGTGGCCCGGCCAATCACTCGAGCTAGAGCCAAGAAAATCAAGGAGGCACTTATGACCATGGTCCAAGAGATGATGAGCAAAGCTGAAGTATGGAGGAGCATTGAAGGGGATCGGGCTCAAAAATGGAAGACATTGCTTAAAGGCCCAATTGAAGATGTTCAAAATAGCAGCCCAGGAGATTAAAAAAAACATGTATTAGATAAATGGGCTGGGCTAGGCTTTGTTTATTTTAAGTTTAATTTATGTTTAGCTTTGTTTAGGCCCAAATTATGTGGAAAACCCATTAATTTCGTTTTTGTTTATTTTCCTAGACCTAGTAGGTTTAATTACTCATATTTAAAGGAGCTAACGCTATTGTTTTAAGCAGCTTTTGATTAATTAAGATTTTTGAGTGTTTTCACCTCTTGCGTTCTAAGAACGTCTCGAACAGCTAGAATTAGGGTTCTTATTGTTCTTCGACTTAGTAATCAATTAACTCATCGATTGATTGTTTGTCTTCGACTATACCAAGGTTCTATCTCGTTTTTCGGGATTGGGTCGAGGTTCCACCTCCATTAACTTCGCGTGATTCCAAGGTTCTTGCATTTTTATACGTTAAGGGTTGCGAATCCATCTTGCTTGGATAGAATACGATCGCAGATCACATCAGTTGGTACCAGAGGGAATTTTCTATCCAGGTTTTATCTTTCGTTGTTTCTGTTTTGTTTTTGTTTTCTTCAATTCGTAGACTGCTTTATTCGTATCTTCTTAAAACTAGGATTGCTATTTTCAATTGTGAAAAAAAAATAAGATTTCGATTCTGCTTTTGCTTAGTAATTCCGAATCTGTTTTGTTGCGTTATTGCGAATTGAACCCTACCTGCGAATCTTGCAATTCACAATCTGTTTGAAACCGTTCTTGCTAAGTGCTTTGAATCTGTTCTTGACTGCAAATACTGCAATTGTTAGGGTTCTGATAAGGTTCAAAACTGATAGGGTTAAGATATCGATTATACCATATGAACCCTAGGTTCTTGTTTGCGATTGCAATTGCGATTTCTTGTTCTTGTTTCTAGGATAAATTGAAATTGCGGTTGTTGATAACTTGCGGCTTCTTGATAGTTGTGGCTACTGGAATTGCGAAAATCATATAAACCCTAGTTGCCATTGTGAATGAATGTTCTTATCCATAAGTTTCGATTAAAGCGATTTATAATTGAGTTTCGAATTGTTCATATTTTTCTGTTGAATTTTTGAATTCTGAAAATTTTGACTACACCAGATTAAAGTAGAAGTGAGAGACCCAGAATCAAAAAAAAAATTGAGTTCTATAGGGTCCAAGGATTCCAAAAATCCTGTTTTCACGAGACTGAATTTTCGCTCATTTTTCTCGACTTTTCGTTTCGTATCGTGTCCATAATTTATTCGGATTCCTGTTTATTGAGTTCTTGGTGAAAACATACTTGTCCTAGCATACTATTGATCTGTTTGGATTGTGATTGGTCTATTTAGGAACTAAGACGAAGGTTCTGGCTTTTCGATTTGTTTGAAAGATCCAAAAGGTGAAAATTGAGAGGCATATCATTACTTTCGAGAGCTATACACGAGCGGTAAAATTAGAGTGACATATTCTAAGTAAAACACGTAAGGGAGTGCAATGAGGAAATTTTTATTTCTTTATATTGTGCTAATCTCTATTTTGCAGCAATATGTCAAATTTCGATCCTAAGTTGTTCCAAGAAGTTATGGCGAGTACCTTACAAAAGATGATGAGAGAGGAGTTGGGTGGCTTTAAAGAGCAGGTGGATGAGATGAGTGAGGAGTTGAGACAAATGCGGGTGAAAGTAGATAGAGTTGAGAGCGCTCAAATTGAACATCACGTAGCGCCCAAAGAAGTGGTAGACTGCAGCCTAGAGAAAGGAGGGCTGAGAACGATCTTGATAAATTTTACCGAGATAGTTTTGACGATGGGGATAGCGACGTCGATTCGATAACTGCAAACTGGCGGAATGGTAGATGGTTTAGTGGAGGATCTAATCAGGAGGATAATAACATGAATGGGATCAAGATGAAGATTCCACCCTTTCAGGGGAAGAATGACCTCGAGGCCTATCTCGAGTGGGTCAAGAAAGTAGAGTTGGTATTTGCCCACCATAATTACTCCGAGTCTAAGAAGGTGAAATTTGCGGCCATTGAATTTTTCGATTATGCACTTGTTTGGTGGGATCGCTTAATGACAGAGCGAAGGCGTAGTGATGAAGGGCCCGTAGAAACATGGGAAGAGATGAAGCGCCTGATGAAGAAGCGACTTGTACCCGATCATTATTATCGGGAATTGTACCAAAAATTACAAGGGCTTACACAGAGGAATCGTAGTGTTGATGAGTACTATAAGGAGATGGAAGTGGCCATGATTCGGGCCAAGGTTGATGAGAATAGAGAAGCTACCATGGCGCGGTTCTTGAGCGGGTTAAATTGAGAAATTGCCAATGCGGTTGAATTGCAGCCGTATGTCGAGATTAAAGATATGGTTCACACAGTAATCAAAATAGAGAGACAACTCAAGAGGAAGGGTAGTTTTAAGCCAAGCCAAAGTTCTTACTCTACTCCATAGAAACAAAGTCCGTGAAAAAAGGATGACAAAGCAACCACCCGAAACCGAAAGTTGATTCAAAATCAGAGGTTCCTAGTGGAAGTCAAGCTAAGGCAGCCCCTAACACTACTAATACTCATACTACTCGAAACCGGGACATTATCTGTTGGAAGTGTCAAGGGAGAGGCCACTTATCTACTCAATGCCTGAACAAGCGAGTAATGATGCTTCTGGATAATGGGGAATATGAAACGGATGAAGAAGGCACTGAAGCTATGCCACCTTTGGAGGATATCGAAGAAGAGGAGAGTGCTATCCAGGGCGAGTTGTTAGTTGCAAGAAGAGCCCTTAGTGTGCAAGCAAGAGAGGATGAGGAGCAGCGAGAGAATATTTTCCATACTAGGTGCTTAGTGTTAGGCAAGGTGTGTAACTTGGTGATAGACAGAGGTAGTTGCACTAATGTGGTTAGCACGACAATGGTGGAGAAGTTAGCATTGCACACGACTATAGGGGTGTTAAAGCCAATCCGAAAACTGACCGAACCGATCTGGACCAATCCGTAAAACCCCGAACCGAAAAAAACCGAAACCGAAAACAAGAAAACCGAACCGAAACCGAAAAGTTTGGTTCAGGTTTGGGGTAAGCTAGTCCAAAACTGAATTAAACCGAACTGAACCGAACCGAATTATGTATAATAAAAGAAAAAACTTAATATATACTCTAAGGGCACAAATTAATTATACTATAATACAAAAAATATGGCATTTTATAAGAATATGTTTCTTATTAATTGCATATTGTGATAATCTTAAAAAAAAAGTCATTAAAGTGTACCCTTATTATTGAATTAACTATACAATGCTAAGATTTTTTTATCACATATATAATAACAAGATAATTCATCATTTTATTTAATATATTTTATTCTTATAAATGTATAAATAAAATAGTAACTAAATAGAAAACATGGTATCTATATATTTGCTCTGTGTTTTTAAAAAATCATGAATTTAATTTAAATATGAATCATTCTTACATTACTATTAATATTACATTAGGATGTTAAATTAATTTAAAAAAAAATATCAAAACCGAATAAAACCGAACTGAAACCAAACTGAAAAGTTTCGTTCGAGTTTGGGTTTCAAAAATTTAGAAACCGAAATCGAACCGAACCGAAACCGAATTTTTACATTTGGTTTGGGTGTGGGGTACCTTAGTTTCTACCCAGACCAAAACCAAAAACGCCCCTACATGACTACGCATCCAAAGCCTTACAAACTGCAGTGGTTGAATGATAGCGGTGAAGTGAGGGTGAACAAGCAGGTTTTGGTGTCCTTTAGCATTGGAAAATACGAGGACCAAGTGCTTTGTGATGTGGATCCCATGGAAGCTGGCCATATGCTGTTGGGGAGACCGTGGCAATATGATAGAAGAGTTAAACACGACGGCTTCACCAATAAATACTCATTTGAGATGAATAAGAGAACAATCATTCTTGCACCTTTACCGCCACAACAAGCCTATGCTGCTCAGTTGAAATTGCAAAATGAGGAAGAGCAAAGGAAAGCTAAAAAGAAAAAGAGAGTGAGTGGTGAGGAAAAGAAAGAGAGTGAGGCAAAAAGAAAAGAAATTAAGAAAAAAGAAAGTATAGTGGAAAAACCAGTGACTATTGAGAGTAAGTTTGAGAGGAGGCAAAAGAATTTCTATACGAGAGCTAGTGAAGTGAAAAGAGCGATGCTTTGTAATCAACTTCTTATACTTGTGTACAAAGAAGCGCTTTTGAACACTAACAAACTAAATTCTTCTTTGCCTAGTGTTATTATCTCTTCGTTACAGGATTTTGTTGACGTCTTTCCAGAGGATACGCCAAGCGATTTACTACCTATTCGAGGAATAGAGCACCAAATTGATTTCGTACCCGGAGCATCCATTCCAAACCGCCCAGTCTATAGGAGTAATCCAGAGGAGATGAAGGAACTTCAAAGGCAAGTGACGGAGCTACTAGAAAGAGGGTATGTGAGAGAGAGTATGAGCTCATGTGTGGTGCCAGTATTGCTAGTGCCAAAGAAGGATGGAATGTGGAGAATGTGCGTGGACTGCCGGGCAATTAATAATATCACTGTAAAGTATTGTCATCCCATTCCACGTTTAGATGATATGCTTGATGAGTTGCATGGGTCTAGTATATTCTCTAAAATTGATTTGAAAAGTGGATACCATCAAATTAGGATGAAAGAATGAGATGAATGGAAAACAGCATTTAAAACTAAATATGGGTTATCTGAGTGATTAGTTATGCCTTTTGGTTTGACTAATGCTCCTAGTACCTTTATGCGCTTAATGAACCATGTTTTGAGATCATTCATTGGCAAATTCGTTGTGGTCTATTTTGATTATATCCTAATTTATAGCAAGAGTTTAGATGACCATGTAATTCGTTTAAAATATGTTTTGGATGTCTTGCGAAAGGAGAAGTTATATGCTAACCTGAAGAAATGCACCTTTTGCACGGATAAGATTGTATTTCTTGGTTTTGTTGTGAGTGCACAAGGTATTCAGGTTGATGAAAAAAAGGTGAAGGCTATTCAAGAGTGGCAAAGTCCTACAAGTGTTGGACAAGTGCGGAGTTTTCATGGACTTGTTAGTTTCTATCGGCGGTTCGTGAAGGATTTCAGCACAATTGCGGCACCATTGACTGAGGTGATCAAAAAGAACGTTGGGTTCAAGTGGGGAGAGGAACAAGAAAAAGCATTCCAATTACTAAAAAACAAGCTAAGTAACGCCCCCTTGTTATCTTTGCCCAACTTTTCAAAGACTTTTGAAATTGAATGCGATGCTTCAGGAAATGGTATTGGTGCTGTTCTTATGCAAGAAGGGAAGCCAATAGCATACTTTAGTGAGAAGTTAGGTGGGGCGACCTTAAATTACCCTACCTACGACAAGGAGCTTTATGAATTAGTGAGAGCGTTGGATACATGGCAGCACTATCTGTGGCCGAAGGAGTTCGTGATTCACACAGATCATGAATCGTTAAAGCACTTAAAGGGACAGCAAAGGTTGGACAAGCGCCATGCCAAATGGGTAGAGTTCATAGAGACTTTTTCGTATGTGATCAAGTACAAGCAGGGTAAGAAAAATGTTGTAGCAGATGCTTTATCGCACATGTATGCTTTAATTTCTACTTTAGATGCTAAATTGCTTGGATTTGAATACATCAAAGAATTGTGTTGTGATGATACTGATTTTAGAGATATCTTTAATGCATGAGAAAGTGGCGTTTGATAAGTACTTTAGGCATGATGGGTTCTTAATGCGTGAAAACAAACTTTGTGTGCCTAAATGTTCATTGCGTGAGTTGCTTATGAAAGAGGCTCACGGTGGGAGTCTAATGGGGCACTTTGGTATAACTAAGACCTTAGGAGTATTGCAAGAACACTTCTTTTGGCCTCACATAACAAGAGATGTTGAAAGAATCTGTGAGAGATGTGTTACTTGTAAGAAAGCAAAGTCTAAGTTAAACCCCCATGGTCTATATACTCCATTGCCCATTCCTAGTGACCCTTGGGTTGACATTTCTATGGATTTTGTATTGGGTTTGCCTAGGACTAAACATGAGAATGATTCTATTTTCGTGGTGGTTGATAGATTTTCTAAAATGGCTCATTTTATTGCTTGTAATAAAACTAATGATGTACCACGAATTGCTAATTTGTTCTTCAAAGAAATTGTGCGATTGCATGGCATGCTTAGAACCATTGTTTCTGATAGGGATGCAAAGTTTTTGAGCTACTTTTGAAAGACTTTGTGGGGCAAGTTGGGTACTAAATTGTTGTTTTCTACTACATATCATCTCCAAACTGATGGTTAAACAGAAGTAGTAAATAGAACTTTATCCATTTTGTTGCGTGCCATAATTAAGAAGAACTTGAAAGAGTGGGAAGAATGTTTGCCTCATGTTGAGTTTGCATATAATCGATTTGTTCATTTTGCATCTAAGTTTTCTCCTTTTGAGATTGTGTATGGTTTTAATCCTTTAGCTCCTTTGGATTTATTGCCATTACCTATTGAGCATGCTAACCTAGATGGCAGGAAGAAAGCTGAGTTTATTAAACAGATTCATGAGAAGGCGAGGCAAAACATTGAAAGGGGAACTGAGCAGTATGTCCAGCAAGCAAACAAAGGAAGGAAAAAAGTGGTCTTCGAACCAGGAGACTAGGTTTAGCTGCACTTAATAAAGGAATGCTTTCCAGTTCAAAGGCATTCTAAGTTGTTACAGAGGGGCGATGGACCATTTTAAGTTGTGCAAAGGATCAATGACAATGCATACAAACTTGATCTTCCAGGTGAGTATAATGTGAGTGGTACATTTAATGTTGCTGATCTAAGTTCGTTTAGTGCATGTGACGAATTGAGGACAATTCCTTTTCAAAAGGAAGGGAATGATGAGCCTAAGGATAGCACTGGCGCTGGATCATGGAGTGAAGGCCATGCCCATTCCATCCGGGTTCCAAGTGGCCCAATCACTCGAGCTAGAGCCAAGAAGATCAAGGAGGCACTTATGACCATGGTCCAAGAGATGATGAGCAAAGCTGAAGCATGGAGGAGCATTGAAGGGGATCAGGCTCAAGCATGGAAGACATTGCTTAAAGGCTCAATTGAAGATGTTCAAAATAGTGGCCCAAAAGATTAAAAAAAACATGTATTAGATAAATGGGCTGGGCTAGGCTTTGTTTATTTTAAGTTTAATTTATGTTTAACTTTGTTTGGGCCCAAATTATGTGGAAAACCCATTAATTTCGTTTTTGTTTATTTTCCTAGACCTAGTAGGTTTAATTACTCCTATTTAAAGGAGCTAATGCTATTGTTTTAAGCAGCTTTTGATTAATTAAGATTTTTTAGTGTTTTCACCTCTTGCATTCTAAGAATGTCTCGAACAGCTAGAATTAGGGTTCTTGTTGTTCTTCGACTTAGTAATCAATTAACCCATCGATTGATTGTTTGTCTTCGATTATACCAAGGTTCTATCTCGTTTTTGGGATTAGGTCGAGGTTCCACCTCCATTAACTTCGCGTGATTCCAAGGTTCTTGCGTCTTTATACGTTAAGGGTTGCGGATCCACCTTGCTTGGATATAATACGATCGCAAATCACATCAAAGGGGATGGGTATTATTTGGTGCTTGCTGATGTGAAATTGATGGACATGTAGTCCAACCCTATTATGATGTGATGATGAACTTTCCTAGGCCAGAAGATGTTATATTATTATCATGTTTGGATTATTCTTTAGGGCGATGAGGCCCATTCTTATTCTTATGATTATGATTCGGTCCGGTCCTGGCATTCTCTTGGTGACGAGGTATAATAATTGACACAAAGGAGGTAATCTGGATATGCACATGCATACGGGGTTGGGAACGAAGTAGATCACTTGGATACGAACTCATTTTTGTTATAAATATGTTTATATGGCAAGCCACGACTAGCCTAAGTTATGATATATGTTAAACTACTTGTTGGCACGGTTTTGTATGTCTTTTCGATACATATATGTGTTAGAGTGATATACTAAAAGTCATAATTTTCTTGTTGGTTTGGATATGTTATAAATTTGATTTTGCTATTTTAATGAGAATCTTTATGGGCAATGGTTGCATTATATTATTTATTTAAATATTGTGCATGTGTGTCTTTTATTCCATATAGTAGGTGATTTGGTGTGTAGAGTATAGCTTACACACAGAAGATCATATCATCGGTTCTTGTGGAATATAAGTTTAATGGTTCACAGTCTTAGATGGAATTGGACACCCATCGGTAGGATTGTAGCACAAGTTTTAGTAGTTTATCTTAACTATAAGAAATGGTATATTTTTAACTCGTTGTGCTAGTACACTTTGTGTGTATTGAATAGGACCGGTTTGGGTTCATTGTTTTTATACTGACTATATAAAACAATTTAAAATCCCATGGTTATTATGATTACTTATGCTCTTAATCTTGAAATAATTAATAGACATATATATGTAGTGTTTGTTGTTTTGACTCATTAAGAGTGAGATACATTTATGGATCAATAATCTTCGTGAATTGGATGACGATACTATATGTATGATGAATATTAATTATTGACGGAATCCATGTCCTGATATAGGGATTGATGATAGCCCCTTCAGAAGCTTATAAGTTTTGATCATCTCAAACCATGCAGGTGGATTATGTTGCTCCGACATGTCAAATAAGTTAAGTGATAGGCTCAAGGATTAAGAAGTCATTTAAATATAATTGTCAGTAATTTAATTTAAATGACGGTTGTCTGTAATCTTAACGTGGAGAGAATAATAAGTATTTAATAATAAGTAGCTCGAAATATAATTTTGAGATAAGGACGAGAGTGCAATTATAATTCTTTAGTGATGTGAATTATAATTTATGGAAGGAATTAATTCATAGTGGAATTAGGATTCCAACTTTCTATAGGAAGCCCAAACACTTATTTCTCCTTAAGATCCCTATCGTAGCCTTATATATACGCCGACCTTGTCTCTTCTCATTATAACAATAATTCTCATGAGTTAGGGTTTGTTCTATTGAGAGAAGAGAAATTCTTGGTGATACCATAGCCCACACTCGGTGCAAGATTTGATGGCGGAAGGAATACGATAGAAGATCTTTAGGTTTTCGGCACAACAGTCGTAAATCAATTATAACTTTTGATCGCACTGTTGGATCGGGCTGATTTTTGGATTTGTCATTCGAAACGCAATCTTACTATTATTGCGAGAAAAATCAGGACGATCAGAAGTCGTTTCTGTGGCAAAAACAATCAATTTTCGCAGCCCAGCGAGAATTAAAAAAATTTGAGCAAATCGCAATCTGATGCTTTCAAACCCTAGTCTCCTCATATAGATCCTCTACATGATCTAAAAAGGTGAAATCCCTTTATTCTTATAGGGTTTAGCAAAAGTTTTTTGTTCAATCTATACGCAATATCATACGATCCTGTATTTATGTCTCCATCAATATGTGTGTTGTGCTTCTGCTTTACATTATAGTCCACTACGTAAGTATTATGCTTATTTGTCCCATGCTATGTGGTTTACTTGGATTCATTATTTCATTATTTATATTAAACCTACTTTAGTTAGTCTAAGCTGGGTTAGTAACGCTCAAAGCCTTCATTGCGGGTGTTATCCTGTTAATTAAGGCAGGGGTGTTACACTGTTGGTGCGAAAATCTAGAGCTAGTCTATTTCTAACCACATAGTCAAATGATTGAGCAAATGATCAAGATAATAATGAACTGAAAGAACAAGAGAAGAATGTATAGAGGAGGTTCACCCTATATGAGAAAATGGGTTAGTACTCCCCTCATAAATAAAGCTAGGAGCTCGAGGTGCTTTGTATTATAATGAATACGTTTAAATTACAAGCAAACAATATCTCGTTAGCTATTCTATTCTTATAACATTACAGTTGGAAAAACTCTAAGCCACTCAGAGCCTGATTTACTTAAGCTAGGAGCACTATTGTCTCTATCTGTCCCTGTATATCTCCCTTGAGTACTGTAGCTCTGTAGTAAGACTCTTATAATTAAAGTTTGGTTACTTTCTAGCTTGGTTGTTGAGGGAAGTAAATGCTTCCTATATATATATATGATAAAGGGGAAATGTGGGAATGCTCTCTGAGTAGGTCCATAGTCATCCATGATCATCACCAACTCTGACCTTGCTTCTTCATGTAATTTGGTCCATTAAATGTAGTTGGTGTACATTTAATGAAGTTGAGGGAGGTTCTAAGGCGCTGGTAGAGTTATTAATAGTTGTCTACGTTACATGTACCTACTCTGACGTAGTGGTTGGCAAGAGAGCTCCAGAGCTCGTTGAAAGAGCTCTGGTATTCAAGCTCAGAAAACTGGTATATGAAAACAACACTAAAGTTGAACACGCATACTCTCTGGAGCTTTGGCTCCTAGTTCGCACTTAGGCAGAGCTCTCGAGCTCCCCTTACTATGGCAGACTTGGCTATTGACGTGGATAGCCACGTGTCTTCAAACTGTTGGCCTAGTATATAAATTTGTTAATTTACTCAATCAGCCTCAGTCAATTGACGGCCATCAATCAACTGATGATCTTTGCTGAGTTGATTGATGCCTTAGAATATAGCTGTTAAATTTCTGATTTTCACCTTATTTTGAGGCAACCACCTCACCTAACCTCTAAAACGGCCATATACTTTTTGGGTCTATATATTGGACATCCAAGATACATTTAAACTCTCTTGAATCACTATTTCGAATAATTATCCTTCTAGTACTAATATTCAAAATATTCAAGTCTTTGTTTGATCAATTCATGTCATTTTGAGCTATAAATTTTGATCAAATTTGATAGCTCTAGAATGAGATTCATCTTATATCTTTGTATACACTTGAGAGTTACTATACATTGGTGTGCATCACCAAACAAATCATATTCATTCATTTATGAGAGAATTTCTCATTGTTGAGCAAGAGTACATCTTATGTAAGTGTAGTGATAAGGATTACACTTGGAAGAAGGTTTGATTTTCACCCATAAGAAAACTAGTTAGTGCAATTTCTGAAAGGGACGTATGGTCTAAACAATCGAACCGCATGAACAAAAAAAATTGTGTTTACAGTTCTATTTTTCTAAACTCAAACTCCTTACATATTACTATTGCTTTACATTTATTTATTTTGCTTGACATATTTCCTTGATATATAGTTATATATTTATCACTTAATCATTTTTCGAAATTAATTTAAATTCTGCATTTATTTTCTTAAACCCTATTCACCCTTCTCTAGGGTTAATTTCCGACCACCACAGTGGTTGATTCGTGGTTGGCCAGCACGCAAACATGTCTTGCTCGACTAATTAATCCCTTATCTGTAATGAAAATGGGTCGACCATAACACTAAACATCCAAGGTGGGCATTGACCAAAAGCCCATATTTAATTTTTACCTTCCATAATAAGACTGCTTTAAATGTTCAGAAACATAATTTTGTAAAAACAGTGTGACGCCCTGAATCTCATTATGGGATTTCGATCCCCGAGACAAGGTTAATCACAGATGCCGTCGCTCACAACGGCGGGTGTGGTGTAAAATTTATAATTTAGGAAAAACATTTGTAAATGTTACTCATTTTTAAAGTGGTATGAGTAAAAAAAAGAATATAATCGAAAGAAGATGTATCTTAGATTTTTACAAAAATTCGACATGGTCTCCTTTATTTTACGAATAACTAAAACATGTTTAAACGATACTCATCAAATCATTTCTCAAACAAACACAATCATTGAAGAAAAGTCCATATGTAGTCCAACCATGTTTTAGTAAAATAGTCAATTAATTTGTAAAACTTATTTAAAACTCCAAATACAACTTAATTATAAAATTCAAAGTTCTTTAACTTAATATACAATACAACTTAAATTATATATACAAGACAAATTACTGAGTCAAAGCAAACTTAGTTGTCAAACCATGGACAACTACTAAGTATCAGGGGTCATCAGAGCCAACTAGATATAATACATGCGCCATTCCATGAATGTACCTACAAAACTGGTTTGAAAAATGGGAGTGAGCCAAACACGGGCTCAATGGGAACTATAGGGTTTTATATATGAAAGCATACATAGTTATACATATGCAACGTGCCATATCAAAATAATAAAGAAGCCATATGCATTTAAGTATAACTCATCTCAAATGCCATGAAAATATAGTAAGTGCAATGCATGCCAAATGCTATCCCAACCCAATAGATAAAATGAATCCGTATAACCAAAATACAGTACGGAAGGAAATACCACCAAAGTATATTCATATAAAAAGTAGGCACTAATTTTTTTTCCATTATCTCTTTCTAGATATATATTTATTATAGAAGATAATAATATATATATATATATATATTTTAAAACATAGGATTTTTATTAAATAAAAATTAACTAATGCCCGTAGATTTGACTGCCATTATTATATTTTTATTGAAAAAAATTAGTTTGAACCCTTTTTTAATTGTTAGTATAGATGGCAATGGGACAGGTTTCTAGTGGTTGGCAAGATCCAAACCTAACCTATCTAAAAGCATATGGACCCGTACCCCTCCTGGCCTGATCAAGGCGGGTATTATGTAGGAAAATTTGAATTATCTCCATTAATTGTCATTGGACCAAGAGGTGGAAATTTTAGAAATGGCTTGAACGATATGAAATAGGCATGAATTGACTCAAGAATTTATTTTCGTCTCTATAATTTTTAACACGTGTCCAAATTTTGAAACAAAATTTGAGATATGTCATGTTAATCGTATATCGTCATGTTGATTGAGGATTATTGTGTCTAAATTAGAGAAAATCCATATTGCAATTTCTGTTATAATGTGTTTATTAAGTGGGTTGTGTTCATGTTTAGTAAAAATAACATGATTTCATGTCATGCCTTATTATTCCTTGTGTATCGTGTCAGGCCCAAATACAACCTAAAAACACGAGATGTCACCCCTACTGGGACCTGAATCTATTCAGGTCAGAATTGATCCGCTCCGACCCTTGGTAACACTTTTGTAGCATATGATTGTGTTTGGTCAAGTGGTAATTAAAGTAAATATCATTTCTTGTGTAATGTCTTAGATTCAAATCCTTTAACTAATTTTTCTTTATTTTCTTATTATAAAAATTCAATTGAGAGATATAGAGGTATTTTTGTAATTCAATTGAGACATACAGGGGTATTTTTGTAATTCATTTAGACACCAAAAACCTTTTTCTCGCTTAATAGATAGCATGGTTAATTAGAGTATGTATTTAAAGAAAAAATTACTACTAGATTTTATTAAATCTAACACATGCTTTGAGGAGTATAGTGAAGGCAATGTTTAATTTTTTTTTTAGCAGTAGAAGATGAGTGTGTATTTAAAGGAAAACAATAATATTATTAGATCTCACACATGCTTTGAGGACTATAGCAAAAATAGTGTATTTTCTTTTCCAGCTAGCAATAGTTGATAAATGGTGTAGAGACAAAAATAGGAGAGTGTATGCAACTAGTGTGTGGAAACTCGAGAGTGCAGTAAACAAACGCTATTGAATTCGATTTACTAAATTATTCTTTATGAAAAAGAGGGAAGGAGAATGGGGAGGGTATTCTAATAATTAAACGGAGACACCTAAAAAGGGATTTGGTTAAGTGGTAACACTTTAAAAATAAACAATTGTGCTTGTTTAAGTGGTTAATGAAGTCATTTTATATGTAAGTTTATAGGTTCAAATACTGTAGTTGAATTTTCTTTATTTTTGTAGTATAGAGGAGTATTTTTACAAATGAATTAAGGCACCAAAAACATTACTCACACTTAATTAATAATATAGATATAGATATATATAGATTTAGTTAGATCAAATATTTAATGTGTATTTTGTTAAAAAATGTTTATTACACAAAATGAATTATTAAATAATAATGTTTCTATATAACATAAAACATAAATTATAGATTATCTGGAAGTTATAAATATTTTTTAACAAAATACCCATTAAATATTTAATGAATTATCTTGTAAAAAATAATAAGGTGCCTATACAACAATAATAATAATTAATTACATAATATATAAATATATATATCTGTTTGAAGTAAATAATAGTATGTATACCTGTTTGATGTAAATAATAGCATATATATTTCTATCAATTGTTAATGAAATAATTATAATAAAAAACTATTTTTTTGTTCAATTTATATTTATTTTCAACCATAAAACTGATCTCTGAAGTTATTTCTTAACGACAAAACTATGCGAAAATAAAATAAAATGGAGAGAGAAATTGAAGTGGTCTTTGTGAAAAAAAAGTAAGAAAATTGGAGAAAGAGAGAGAGAGAGAGAAGTACAACCCTTGCCTCGTTGGCATATGCCACGTCAGAAATAGGTGCAAGTTTGATCCACTGAGTATGTATCCATATAATTATTGTTTAATGATATATATAATTTTTTACTTTATATAAATATGTGGTGACTATATGTATATGTGGATATTTTTAGGGGGTGATAAATGCACTCTCATTTTTTGTCACAAACACCCTCTTCATCTTACGCCCCTCCACCACCCTCCAATTAAAAACCATAATTAAAGTAATACTCTCCTGTCATTGGAAGCGTATCTTCACTGATACTCTCCCGACATTGAGCATCTGAAACTTCAACAATTACTTACTTACGGCCTATTTTTGTAGATATACTCTCTCGTATTAAATAGAGTAACTTTGGTAATACTCTCCTGTCATTGGGAGAGTACCTTCATTGGTACTCGCTCGACATTGAGCATCTAAAATTTCAGCAATAAGATTTTTTCAGAAGCAACACATACTCGCCAATGTGAGGTGAGTGATGTACATATCACTCGGCCAATGTGGGAAGAGTGATTACTGGGTTTAAAATCCACAGCTCTGTTTCAGCTTTGTTTTTTCTTGACAAATTTTTTTCTTATAATTTTGCAATATTCATCAAATAGGGGTTAAAATGTACAAAGATAAGGTAACAATGAAACAATTATACCTCTTTTGAATATATATGTGTGTGTGTATGTATATATGTATGTTTTAAAGACGAAGGAGGAGGAGGGGAAGAAGAATCCTTATCAAATTTTCGATGAGAGTATTTAGATGGAGGCCGAATTTTAGCTTAGATGCAGAATCCTCGGTTGCTCGAATTTGGGTTCGAATCCGTTCACTTTTTCAACAAGAAGAGGAAGAGGAGGAGGAGAAGAAGAGGGTGGTGACGGCCTAATTTTTGAGATGTACTCTCCTATCATTGGGAGAGTAAAGGTGGTAATACTCTTTCGTCATTGGGAGATTATCTTCATTGGTACTTGCTCTACATTGAGCATCTGAAACTTACACAGATCTATGGCCTTTCTTAGAAGAGATCTGTGTATATATATGCATTTTTTCATTTGTTTTTTTCTTTCATTTTAAAATATATATATATATATATATCATATATGTGTATATGTATATATGTATGTTTTGCATATATATATATGTGTGTGTGTATCTATATGTATATGTGTAAGAAGTAGAAGAAGAAGGAGAAGGAGAAGGAGAAGTAGAAGGAGAAGGCGAAGGAGATGAAGGAGGAGGAGGAGGAGGAGAAGGAGAAGAAGAGGGTGGTGATCGGGTGTATGTGATTAATGATTAATTATTAAGTTAATTAATAGTTAATCTTTGTATAATCTTTATGAAATGAGAGGGTGGTAGGAATAAACTTTAGTTTAATATTAATAAAAATTTTAAAGGGTGTTTGTGACAAAAAATGGGGGTGCATTTATCACGCCCCCTATTTTTATATAGATGTGTGTATATTTGGAAGTGAGCCACGTATATAAAATTAAATGTGTTGTGTGTGAGAGAGCCACGTAGGATTCATGTTAGCTTAGAGCATCTCTAACAATTACGTAAAAATTTAAGTGTAAATCTTATAAGTCAATCAACTTTTGTACAAAACTTCAAATTTGAAAAAAATATGCTCCATTAGTACTTTTGTAAGTTCTTGCGTAAATTTTGAAATAACCAATAAGATATAATTTTATATTTTTTTCCTTCAATTTTTTTGTACATAATCTTATATTCACAATGGATCTTGATTCATAACTTTTATAACTCTTGATGAATAGATTTCAAATTTATAATTTTTTATTAAAATATATGTTGACCTTAAAGTCAATTAATCTTATTTTGATAATTACAATAAGTTAATATAGTGTTATTTAACTTGGTTGTTTCAATGATGATAGCCATTAGCCGATATCTTTTTCAACCAAGTGTGACGTCAAACCGATATAGTCAAACTCTCACACAAAGCTCCACAAATGCTTTCACTCACAAGAAATGAACTCAAATGATCTCCATGTGCTTCACAAAGAATCAAAACCAAGAAAGGATCAAGAACATCAAACAAGTAAAGATACGCACAAGAAAATCAAGCATCACGAAGACTCGAATTATCATTAAATGGAGTGAGTGCTTAGATTTTATGTAAAGATACTTTATTGATCAAATTCCTATAGCTCAAACATATTCATGCATCTTTTAAAGATTGATTCAAACTAGCTTGAAATTGAATTTATTTGAAAAACATCATTTTACAAAAACCGAGTTTCAAAATAAATTCATATTAATTTTAAATGATCATATTTTAAGCTATAATAAAAATGGGTATCTTAGAAACATATATTTGAGGTTCAAAAATCATTAGAATTTTATTTGGAACTAAATTATTAAATTGGAAAAATATTTTTATTTTTCGTTTAAAATTCGCTCAATTTTTGCCCAGTTTTAATCTAACGGTAAAATGGAGGCCTTCCCGAACTCCGATCATTTTGAAATTTTTACAGTAGTTAGACAACATCTCCTGGCAATTTTGACTAAAATTTGAGTATGATCCAACGGTCAAATTGGGAGAAATTAACAAAACAAGTTTGAATTTTTGTGTCAAAACTAGCTGTTGGAAAGTTTGAAAATGTATACCTTGGAGCCAAAACCTCTCTTAATCATCCCCAACGGCCATATGATTTTGTAAGCTATAAATATGATGTCTTAGACATGTTTTAACACACTTGAATCATTCTACAAACTTATTTTACATATATACAAAGTTATTCAAGTATTATTGATCATATTCTTCATTTTTGAGCTATATATTTTTGATCAATTTTGATATCTCTTAGTGTGAGCTTCATTTGTATTTTGTTATACACAAGAGAGATATTGTACATTGGTGTTAGTCACCAAAAACTTGTTCAAATCATTTTTGTGAGAGGTGTATCTCATAGAATAGCAAGAGGGATTTCTTGTGAGAGTATTGAGGGTGTTTCAATACTTGTAAGAGTGTGTGAGAAGAATACACTTGTAGAGGTTTGATCTTCACCCGGAAGGAGATCGGTTATAGTGGAAATTCCCGGGGAACTAACCGAGCGCGGAGTAGGGGGAACAAGCCGAACCGTGTGGACAAAAAATCTTCGACTTCAAATTGGTTCAATCTTTCTTACTCAATCTTTTTATTATTGATTGTTTAAATTGTTTGAGATTACTTATTTATTTGCTCTTATACTTGATTGTTTACTTGCTTACATTCCTTGATAAATTTGTTTAGTAAATTATTTTACTTAAACATTTTCGAAAAGATTTTTAATTCCGCATTAAGTTTTTAAAACCCTATTCACCCCCCTCTAGGGTATTTTCCGACCTACAATTGGTATCAGAGGTTGTACTCTTATTTTGATTTAACAATCTTAGAGTTTACGATCATGTCTACATATCAAGGAACCGGTCTTTCCGAAGGTCTCTCCACCCATAGACCACCTCTATTTGATGGTAAAAATTATAGCTATTGGAAAAATAGAATGAGTATATTTTTACAATCTATTGATTTTGAACAATGGAGAGTTGTAGTTGAAGGACCCTATGAAATTACCAAAAGAGATGATAGTGGAAAAATTGTTCCTAAGAAAATGTCCGAGTATGATGAAAATGATATTAAGAAAATTCAATATAATGCTAAAGCCTTAAATGCTTTAAATTGTGCATTAAGCATGGATGAATATAACAAAATTTCTAGTTGCAAAACGGCCAAAGAAATTTGGGATAAACTTGAGGTTACCTACGAAGGAACCACTCAAGTTAAAGATGATAACATAAATATGCTTGTTCATGATTATGAATTATTTAAAATGGAGCCTAATGAATCTCTTGCTTCCATGTATAGTAGATTTTCTATTATTACTAATGATTTGGATCTTCTTGGAAAAGTTTATTCTAATGAAGATAAGATAAGAAAAATTCTTAGGATTCTTCCAAAGAAGTGGCGACCGAAAGTGACGGCGATTCAAGAAGCCAAGAATCTCAAAACGCTAAGCATGGATGAACTCTTGGGTTCACTTAAAACACATAAGAAGGAATTGGCGAGAGAAGAAGAAAGTGATTCAAAAGCCAAAAGGTCACTAGCCCTCAAAGCAACTCAACTAGATGATGATGAGGAGTTGATGATAGAAGATGAGGATATGGCTCTTCTTTCTAGAAAATTCATAAAATTTCTAGCTAAGAAGAAGAAATTTCAAGGAAAAGGAAACAACTTTGATCCTTCATCAAGAAGGAACAATGACCGATCTATTCAACCAAAAGTTGAAAACGAGGAAGAAAAGAAGTGTTTCCATTGCCATGAACCAGGGCATTTCAAAACAAATTGCCCGGTTAGAAGGAAAGAAAGAAGAGATAAAAGAGACAAAGCCTTCAAGCAAGTAAGACATGCACTTAAAGGCACTTGGAGTGATTCCGAAGAAGGTGAATCCAATGCCGATTCTAGCGACGAGGAAACGGCAAATCTTTGTCTTATGGCAAGAGATGATGAGGTACACTCTTCTTATGACTCATCTAGTGATAATAATGCATTTATTAATAATGATATACATGATGAGAATGACTATGAAGAATTATATGATATGTTTGACGAATTGCATAAAAAGTTTAAAAATTTGTCTAAAATGTATGCTAGCCTCAAAAAGGAAAATTTGATTATTTCTAGCAAGTGTGAAAACTTTGAGAAAGAAAATGCATTATTGAAAAATGAAAACAAAACTTTGAAGAAAGGAAAGGAGAAAGAAACTCCAAACACACTTGTATTAGAAAATGTCAAATTGAAAGATCAAGTGGATAACTTAACTAATAGTCTAGCCAAGTTCACCAAAGGAAAGGATAACTTGGATAAATTATTAGGAATGCAAAGGTGTGTTTTCGATAAAGCCGGTTTGGGCTATAACCAAATTGACAACCACAAGGACTACAAAAACTTTTTTAAAACATACACACCTCATGATTCCACTCATCTTTGCTCATATTGTGGAAGAAATACTCATTATGTGGATCATTGTTTTTATCGAAATGAAAGTTTTCCTAAAAGGAAGCTTGCTTGGGTTCCAAAAGGAACCATTATGTTTGCTAACCCAAAGGCACCCAACACATTTTGGGTACCAAAGGAGAAGTTACTTAAAGTTATGGTGTAGGTGTGCTTGAAAGCCAAAGGTAGCAAAACCAAGTGGTTCTTGGATAGTGGTTGCTCAAAGCACATGACAGGAGACAAGAACAACTTCTTAAGTCTTATTCCAAAGAAAGGAGGAAATGTGACTTTCGGGGACAACGCCAAGGGCAAAATCATTGGTATAGGTAAGGTTGGTAATAAATCTTCTTATATTGATAATGTTTTACTTGTTGACGGTTTAAAACATAACTTGCTAAGTATTAGTCAATTGTGTGATAAAGGTTATGAAGTTATTTTTAAATCCGAATGTTGCATTGTTAAAAATATTAGTAATAATTCTATCTTGTTTGTTGCTTATAGATCAAATAACGTATATACTCTTGAACTTGATGATTTATCTCAACAAGATGTTAAATGTTTATCTGTGTTAAATGATGCTTCTTGGTTATGGCATAGAAGATTAGGTCATGCTAATATGGATTTAATTAATAAATTATCTAAAAAGGAATTAGTTAAAGGATTGCCTAAAACTAAATTTGCTAAAGATAGAATTTGTGATGCATGTCAACTTGGTAAACAACACAAGTCTTCTTTTAAATCTAAGAAAGATATTACTACTACTAGACCACTTGATATGTTACATTTAGATTTATTTGGACCTAATTCGGTTGCTAGTTTAGGTGGTAAATTATATGCCTTTGTGATTGTTGATGATTTTTCTAGATTTACTTGGGTATTCTTTCTTGCACATAAAAGTGAAACACCTCATGTATTTGCTAAATTTTGTAGAAAAGTTCAAAATGAAAAAGGTGTTTCTATTATACATGTTAGAAGTGATAGAGGTAGAGAATTTGATAATATTGATATTGAAAATTTTTGTGATGAGCATGGTATTGATCATAACTTTTCGGCACCTAGAACTCCTCAACAAAATGGTGTGGTTGAAAGAAAAAATAGATCTCTTCAAGAGATGTCTAGAACCATGTTGCATGAACATTCTTTACCGGAATATTTCTGGGCGGAAGCCGTTAACACCGCATGCTATATAACTAATCGCGTTATTATTCGTAAAAAGTTAGATAAGACACCTTATGAATTATGGAATGACAAGAAACCAAATATTGCATATTTTAAAGTTTTTGGTTGCAAATGTTTTATTTTGAATGATCGTGATCACTTGGGAAAATTTGATGCTAAATCCGATGAAGGAATTTTTCTTGGGTATGCCACTAATAGTAAAGCATATAGAGTTTATAACAAGAAAAGTTTAGTAGTACAAGAATCTATGCATGTTGTATTTGATGAGACAAATCCTTTCTCACCCATAGTACGTTCCGATGACGATGTTGAAATTATCCAAAAGGTTTCGGATATTCAAATTTATGATACATCTAAGGAAGAAACTTCGAGTGCTCAAGCTCCTCCTAAGGAGTTAGAAAATACAACCGAGCAAAACTCGAATGATTTGCCTAGGAGTTGGAAATTTGTGTCCAACCACCCTATTGATCAAATTCTTGGAGATCCATCTAGTAAGGTCAGGACTAGATCATCCTTAAGAAATGTTTGCAATAATGTGGCATTTGTTTCTCAATATGAGCCTAAAAATATATATGAAGCCGAACAAGATGAATCTTGGATGATGGCTATGCAAGAAGAGCTCAATCAATTTGAGAGAAATAAAGTGTGGACACTTGTTCCCAAACCAAATGATCATACTATTATAGGCACTAAATGGGTATTTCGAAATAAAAAGGATGAAAATGGTGTTATTGTTAGAAATAAAGCTAGACTTGTTGCCCAAGGATACAATCAAGAGGAGGGCATTGATTATGAAGAAACATATGCACCTGTTGCACGTCTAGAAGCTATTCGCATGCTACTTGCTTATTCATGTTTTAAGAATTTTAAATTATATCAAATGGATGTGAAAAGTGCTTTCTTGAATGGTTTTATTGAAGAGGAAGTTTATGTGAAACAACCTCCCGGTTTTGAAAATCATGTTTATCCGGATTATGTATTTAAATTGTCTAAAGCTTTATATGGTTTAAAACAAGCACCTAGGGCATGGTATGATAGATTAAGTTCATTTTTGCTTAACAATGGGTTTGTTAGAGGCAAAATTGATACTACCTTATTTATCAAAAATCATAACAATGACATGCTACTTGTACAAATCTATGTTGATGATATTATATTTGGTTCTACTAATGACAATCTTTGCAAAGAATTTTCTACTTGTATGCAAAAGGAATTTGAAATGAGCATGATGGGAGAAATGAACTACTTCCTTGGATTACAAGTGAAACAATGCAAAGAAGGCATCTTCATTAATCAAGAGAAGTATATGAAGGAGCTTTTAAAGAAATTTGACATGGAAGGAGCTAAATCCATGAGCACTCCTATGAGTTCAACATTGAAACTTGACAAAGACGAGAAAGGTAAAAGTGTGGACATCAAGAAATATCGAGGTATGATCGGTAGCTTATTGTATTTGACGGCCTCTAGGCCGGATATTATGTTTAGTGTATGTCTTTGTGCACGATTCCAAGCGGATCCTAAAGAATCACATTTACTTGCCGTAAAACGAATATTCCGTTATCTTTCCGGTACTAGTTCTTTGGATTTATGGTATCCAAGAGAGAACATATTTGACCTAATAAGTTATTCCGATGCGGATTTTGCGGGTTGTAAAATCGATAGGAAAAGCACTAGTGGGACATGTCACTTTCTAGGACACGCACTAGTATCTTGGTCAAGTAAGAAACAAAATTCGGTGGCCCTTTCAACGGCCGAAGCCGAATACGTGGCGGCCGGAAGTTGTTGTGCACAAACTTTATATATTAAACAACAACTAGAAGACTTTGGAATTAGTCTTAGCCACATTCCCATTAAATGTGACAACACAAGTGCCATAAGTTTGAGCAAGAACCCTATACAACACTCACGTACTAAGCACATTGAGATAAGATATCATTTTATTCGTGATCATGTGCAAAAAGGTGGTGTTGATATTGAATTCGTTGGCACCGAATCGCAATTTGCGGATATATTCACTAAACCACTTTCGGATGATCGTTTTTGCACTATTCGACGTGAACTCGGTATGACTAGAGCTTGTGATATCTAGTTTATTCTAAAAAGTTCATAAAAGGGATTGATAATGCTTAATTTTGAGCATACATTATTTTATGCTTAATTTTCTTTTATTTTTATTTTATAAAATTTGCTTGCATTAACGTACACATTATTATGAGTATTAACAAATATTTTTGCAGCTTTAGATTGATAATTACTGATTCCCTACTTTTTGATGAAGAAAAAGGGGGAGAAGTATGTGTGTGGTTATGCAAGTATTTTCATTTTAATAATTGCTTGTATATTTTTATCGATGCACCTATTTAGGGGGAGCATATTATTTATATGCTTAAAATTATTATCTTTTTATAAACACACATTAACTTTATTGTCATCATCAAAAAGGGGGAGATTGTTGACCTTAAAGTCAATTAATCTTATTTTGATAATTACAATAAGTTAATATAGTGTTATTTAACTTGGTTGTTTCAATGATGATAGCCATTAGCCGATATCTTTTTCAACCAAGTGTGACGTCAAACCGATATAGTCAAACTCTCACACAAAGCTCCACAAATGCTTTCACTCACAAGAAATGAACTCAAATGATCTCCATGTGCTTCACAAAGAATCAAAACCAAGAAAGGATCAAGAACATCAAACAAGTAAAGATACGCACAAGAAAATCAAGCATCACGAAGACTCGAATTATCATTAAATGGAGTGAGTGCTTAGATTTTATGTAAAGATACTTTATTGATCAAATTCCTATAGCTCAAACATATTCATGCATCTTTTAAAGATTGATTCAAACTAGCTTGAAATTGAATTTATTTGAAAAACATCATTTTACAAAAACCGAGTTTCAAAATAAATTCATATTAATTTTAAATGATCATATTTTAAGCTATAATAAAAATGGGTATCTTAGAAACATATATTTGAGGTTCAAAAATCATTAGAATTTTATTTGGAACTAAATTATTAAATTGGAAAAATATTTTTATTTTTCGTTTAAAATTCGCTCAATTTTTGCCCAGTTTTAATCTAACGGTAAAATGGAGGCCTTCCCGAACTCCGATCATTTTGAAATTTTTACAGTAGTTAGACAACATCTCCTGGCAATTTTGACTAACATTTGAGCATGATCCAACGGTCAAATTGGGAGAAATTAACAAAACAAGTTTGAATTTTTGTGTCAAAACTAGCTGTTGGAAAGTTTGAAAATGTATACCTTGGAGCCAAAACCTCTCTTAATCATCCCCAACGGCCATATGATTTTGTAAGCTATAAATATGATGTCTTAGACATGTTTTAACACACTTGAATCATTCTACAAACTTATTTTACATATATACAAAGTTATTCAAGTATTATTGATCATATTCTTCATTTTTGAGCTATATATTTTTGATCAATTTTGATATCTCTTAGTGTGAGCTTCATTTGTATTTTGTTATACACAAGAGAGATATTGTACATTGGTGTTAGTCACCAAAAACTTGTTCAAATCATTTTTGTGAGAGGTGTATCTCATAGAATAGCAAGAGGGATTTCTTGTGAGAGTATTGAGGGTGTTTCAATACTTGTAAGAGTGTGTGAGAAGAATACACTTGTAGAGGTTTGATCTTCACCCGGAAGGAGATCGGTTATAGTGGAAATTCTCGGGGAACTAACCGAGCGCGGAGTAGGGGGAACAAGCCGAACCGTGTGGACAAAAAATCTTCGACTTCAAATTGGTTCAATCTTTCTTACTCAATCTTTTTATTATTGATTGTTTAAATTGTTTGAGATTACTTATTTATTTGCTCTTATACTTGATTGTTTATTTGCTTACATTCCTTGATAAATTTGTTTAGTAAATTATTTTACTTAAACATTTTCGAAAAGATTTTTAATTCCGCATTAAGTTTTTAAAACCCTATTCACCCCCCTCTAGGGTATTTTCCGACCTACAATATATATTTTGTACTAAAAGTTAACACATTTTTAAGTTTTAGTAAAAAAGGGAAGAAATAGAATAATATGATCCGGCCTGGCTCCAGTTTCTATTCAACCATGGTGGTTCATGGCATTCCAAATGATGATCCACACATAATGAATTACAAGGATAGAGCATGGAAATTCAAAAGGAATTCCATAGAATTTCACATGCTTGATGCAAGAAGCTTAAATGAAGATTATGCATTCCATGAGGTTCCTAAAGATTGGGCATGGAAGTTCAAAAGGTTAAAAATCACAAGGAAGCCATTTGAATAATCTATAAGATATTAATTTAAATTGTTTTTAAATTAATAGGGCTTCTTGAGTCTCATTATTCAATTAGGAATTAGAATTGCTAGTTTCCTTTTTAAATAAGTTTTCATATTATTTTTATTATTAATTTCCTTATTGTGTTAAGAATATTCTAGGTGTAGTTATTTTCATTTTCTAAGTAGGAAATAGTTTCCTTTTTTGTAATAAGATTCTATAGCTTTGTTTCTCCTATTTAAAGAAGTTCTTCTTATTGTATTAGATATAGTTTTTGACGATTAATTAAATTGAGAGTTTTCTCTTTGTGTTCTCTAAGAACATGTTGAACGTGTTGAATTGATTAATTCAATTGTTCTTGACTTATCAATCAATTCTCCACCAATTGATTGTGACTTCTTCGATCATACCAATGTTCACACTTTTTTAATCGTTGGGTTGAGGTTTTTGCTACGTTCGTAGTTCAAGGGTTGAAGATCCATTAGCCTTGCCAGGAAAGACGATCCGGGATCGCGTTATTGGTATCAGAGTGACTTTTCTATCCAGGTTTTTCATCTTTAGTTTTTTGTTCTTTCAATTTCATAGTAGATTCTTGAAACCCTAGATCTTTATTCTTGTTAATCTTATTCCAAAATTTGTGTTAGGGCTCATAAAAAAAAAAAAAAAGCAGAAGGTGAACAGTGCCGTGAGCAGTAACCATGAACCATGTTGATGAACAGTGCGCATGAACAGTGATTTCTGGAAAAAAAAAACAACCAGAATTCTGAATTGCTTGTAAACCCTAGAAAAAAATTTATTTTGTTTAGGGTCAGTTGTTTAGAATTAAAATACATGAAAGTTGAATTGTTCAAGTGAAAACCCCTAAGTTTTTTATGCTTGTCGAATAGTGTTTTGATTGCTGCGAATTTTGCTCTTTTGTTGAAATTGAAGAGTCCCGTTGAACCCTAGAAAAGTCCGAATAATATTCAATCGTTTGGGGTTGTTGATCCTTGTTGCATATTTATTCTAGTTGGGGATTCTAATTGGAGATACGTTCTTAAATTGGATTGTGTTGGGAATTCTAGATATCCATAGGAACTTTGAATTGCTTTATCAACTAGGACTTGTTGCTTGATTGTTCCTTCAAATTCTGCTTGCGTATGACTCTAGCAATTCTAGAAATTCGTTTAGCTCATTAATATTGCTGGAATTTGGTTTCTTTAGTCCTTGGTACTACATTGTTGAATGCGTCTAAATTTAATTGTCGGGTGTGTGATTGGCTATTGGGGACTTGCGATATATTCATATTATTCAACTCGTTTTAAAAGTTCTAAGGAGAAAAATTGTGAGATTTATTATTACTTGAGTGACAAACACGAGAGAAAAAAAATGTGTGATACTTGAGTGATACACGTAAAGGAGTGCGTGAGGAAATTTTTATTTCTTTATTTGTACTAATCCTTATTTTGGCAGTGCAAGAATGTCTTATTTTAATTTTGAGCAAAGTTGGTGTGATGAGGAGTTTGAAAGGGATAGTGCACGAGTAAAAAATCTAGAAATTAGACGGCACAAGTGGTTAAGTGAAACTCCTAATGGGGGAAGGAGAAAACAAAATTTGGGTAGTAGCAAGAAAAAGGCTTCCTTGTTTGATGAAGAGGGTTGTTCTAAGTTTAATGAATTGTTTACCAAAACTTATGAGCAGTTTAAGAGGATGGGATGTTTTGTGCCAAACCAAATTGAGGAACAAGCCGTAAAAGGTGAATTGCTAGCTGAATGTGGTGACCCAAGCGTGCGAGTGAATGTATTTCGAACTAGATGCCTCGTGCAAGAGAAGGTGTGTAGTTTGATAATTGATGGGGGAGTTTACACAAACTTTGCTAGCACAACAATGATTAAGAAATTGAATCTGCCTACATACAAGCACCCGTGTCTTATAAGTTGCAATGGATGAATGACAGTGGAGTGATAAAGGTGAACGAGTAAATGCTTATTTCTCTTAGCATTGGAAAGTACAAGGATGAAGTTTTATGCGATGTGGTTCTAATGCAAGCTGGCCACATAATTTTGGGTCGACAATGGAAGCTTGATAGGCAAGTCAATTACAATGGCATTTCCAATAAGTACTCTTTCAAGATGAATGAGCGAACAATTACTCTTATTCCATTACCACCAAACTAGGCTCATGAAGATCAAATGAGATAGCAAAGAGAGAGTGAGCAAAGGAGAGAAAGTGAGGAAAATAAAAGGAGAGAGAGTGGTGAGGAAAAGAAAGAGAGCAAAGATGAAAAGAAAGAGGGTGAGAGAAAAATAAAAGAGAGTAATGAAAAAAAAGAGGCTGAGGTAAAAGAGAGAGAAGGAAATATTAGTGGTCTCTAGTGAGAATGAGTTTGAGGGGAGACAAAAGAATTGTTGTGTAAAAATGAGTGGGGAGGTATTTTTAAATACTAACAAACTTAATCCGGATTTTCTTATTTCTATTTTGTCTTCATTGCAAGAAATCAAAGCTCAACACCACGGAAGAGTTGAGTTGGAACATGGGCAACAAGCTTTAGAGCAAGGTGTTGATGAACTTGAATTGGAAAGTTGTTGCCTAAAGAAGCTTATTGGATTCAAAACTGAGCGTGGATTGTTTGAATGGGTAACTAACTCTTTGAGTTTGAATAATGCTTTTGTGAGTTTATAGAATCAAATTTTTGAGCCATTCTTGCGAAAAATTGTTTTAAAAGGCTTTGATCATTGGAATGTCACACTGTCATGTAGCAATAGTAGTTTGAATTGTCACTTATTGATTAATTTAAATGATCACTTGCTTATGGTGAGTTTTGATGGGCTAACTGCTAACCTCAAGAAGTGCACTCTTGGCACGAATGAGACTATGTTTCTTTGCTTTGATGAGTGTATTGTAGGTAAGCCGATTGTAGCATAGGAAATGAGTAGCATGGTAGTTGTGGAGCTCGATAAGTTCGAAAGGAACATGGGATTATTTGCGGAGGATAGCAAGGAATTTCCAAGGCAGCCATGGAAGCGAGGAGGATCTTTGCAAAGGGAAAAGAAAAGATTTTAGCCAAAGAACCGAAGTTGGAAGTTGATGAAGTGGAGCAGGTAGACTTCATTGGCATGGATAAGTACGATTTTCATCCGAATCTTCAGCCAGGAAGTTTCTTCAATGAACTATAGATGATTGAGTTGAAGCATGGCCTTAAGTTCGATGAATTCCATTTGTCAAAGAAGGCCAAGCAGCAAATTGGTAGATGCGGGTTGAATCAACACTACACCAAAATCAGTAATTTGTGACAGCTAAAAACTGTTACAAAGGCCAAAAACTGTCACAAAGAGCTGTCACATAAACAACTGTCACAAGTTTCTTTGTGACAGCCAAAAACTGTCACATAACAGTTACAATCCAAATTTATATGACATCCTAAGGTTACTTTCCATGGCTGTCACAAAGCCAAATTGTGACAACTATTAGCAGTCACAAATTTTATGTTTGTGACAGCCCTAAACTGTCACTACTCCTTCTCATTTGTGACTGTTTCTAACAGTCACAAAATTTGACTGTCACTAGTTAGGCAGAAATACATCATATATATTATGACTGTTGTGAACACCCCAATCCACGACTCTCGTGCGAACACTGTTTTTTCTTTTATCATCTCACTTTTAATCATGAGTCATCATCCATGTAGAAAGACTGATAGGAAAGACCCCGTTAGAAATTTTGGTTTTTTTTTCTGAGTTTTCTTGCAATTTTTGTGAGCCAGCCGCACCCCCCTAGCCGCACGCCCAACCGTACTGCTGGGTGCCAACCGTACGGCTGGGTGCCAACCGTACGGTTGGTACCTCCTAACCGCACCCCCTAGCCGCACTCCTAATTGCCAACCGTACGGTTGATACCTCCTAACCGCACCGCCGCCACCTGTCGCACGCCCAACCGTACGGCTACCTGCCAACCGTACGGTTGGCACATCCCTGTCGCATGCCCCAACCGCACGCCCTGCGGCTACCCCTGCGGTTGGCCTCTTTTGGAGCGTTTTTGGCGGAATTTTTGCTATAAATAGGACCCTTGGGATCCCATTTTGGGATCATCAACATTGAATAGTATTTTTGGTAAGTAGGAACTCTGTCAAAGTTTTTTTAGAGTCATTCTTAGAGACTAGTGAGAGAAAGTTTTAGAGAGAGAAAATCTAGAAAGTTCCAGAGAGAGAAGGAGCAATCAAGGCAAGGCAAGGTTCTTATTTATTCAAGCGCACCAGGTATATTCTACAACCCTCCTTAAATTCAATACCGCATTTGAATTCAGTTTTAATACAGAAAATTAGATAACTTGCAAAGAAGTTCACTGCTTTCAAAATAAATCCTTTCTTTACTTTACAAGAAAACTAAAATCCGTTTTGACACGCTTTCAAAACAAATAAAAATACAAAAACAGTTTCCAAACAAAATGGAACTACGAGACTCTGATTTCATTTTACGAATGAATACGTAGGCGCTCGCAAAGCTCGAGTCTGATTTCAAAATACTGTTTTAATTGAATTTATCTGGAAAGGATTATTCTGAAAACTATTTAGACTACTTGCAAGATATCTAAAATAGGAATTAAATACATGATCCATTAAGAGACCGAAAGGGCGAATTGGGTGCCTAACACCTTCCCAATTCGTAACGTAGTTCCCGAACCCTAGCAAAGTAAATTTTCAAATAAATCTCTGGTTTCAAACGTATGAAAGATAGTTCGTTTTCGAATTATCCTTCGTACGATCTTTTGTTTGTTTTCTTGTAAAACAAACTGGCGACTCTATAAAACACGATTTTCAAAACCGAGAACGAGGACTCATTTTTTCTTCTCTCGGGTCGCGGGTCCGGATTCTCACAACTGTTGAGGATTGTCACAACTATTATGATATGCGACAGTTTTTAGTTGTCACAAGCATATCACAAAAAGCAAGGGAATATTTTGTGACTGTTTTTAGTAGTCACAAATTTTGTGAATATTTGAAAAAAATAAATTCAAAAATATCAAATACCAATTTTTTTGACCAGCATTTCAATCAATATCCACAATATATTTGTAATACAATCCAATCAATTAATATTTGCAATACAATCCAATCAATCAATATCCATAATGTACTTTCACTAATTGCTTCATATGATAGTGTGTGACTAAAACTAAAAATGGCACTCATTGTAGACAACCTCTCAATTGTATCGGTACTTACATATGTTGTTTGCGCTGGTGGAATCATCAAGAATGGGATTAATCCCACGGATTGTTTGCTTAAAATCCATACCAAGCACCGCACATAATGAATTAAGAGTATTCAAGTGGTCGAGCACCTGCTTCAAGCAGTTACCCTACAAAAGGGAATTTAATTGAATTCAGTAAGATAAGACCTCAACCTTACAACTCTTGCAGCAATTATATAAAGAACCTAAATTGGTCCAATGTTGATCTAAATGAAAAACCCAAAGATTTCACAATGAAGGCACCAATTTCACTTGATTCCATTAAATGAGAATGGCAAGAATCATGGGAAAACAAAATGCTTTATCTATTAAAGATCAGAAATGCACAAACAAAGAACATTTATAATTACAAAATGACACAAAAGTTATGAAATTGTGAATTGAGCTATTAATTAAGATTTAACAAAATAAGGTACAAATAGTTAAGGTTTGGATTGAATTTTGCAATCTTCATCAAATATACAGCGTTAATTACTAGAGACTAGCTAGAACTACACAAAGAGCATATAATTACGAACACAACAGATTTTAGTGGAGGCAATTAGTTTGAATCTGAACTTTGAACTTTTTCAAAAAATGAAGGGAAAACGAACCTGCTAATTTCCTAAATCCTTTGCTCATTAGAGAAACCTTAGGCAGCACATAGAACTCTTTAACAATATTGCTAAATTTATCACAAATGTGCATGTAGATTTGAAAATACCAACTCCCAACTAGCGCTTCCCCTTCCTTATTCTAGAAGCTGTACACACACAAAGCATATGTGAATAAGAAAATGGCATTTTAACATACTATTCTGAATAAAAAACAACTGTTAATAAACTTATTACCAATTACCAAATGTAAAAAATAAAAATACCGAGATAGAGAAAAGACCATTGAAGCAGGTAAATTATGCAGCAGGGATGGACAATATTTACATGTAAAAAGAAAATAAATGCGATTGGAATAGTTTATATCACGCATGATGGCACATAAGTAAAGCAAAGATACTGATTTATGAAAATTAGAGTTGTAGGTATAAGTGAAAAAAGGTGCAAAGTTGCGAAGAGGTGATGAGGATAGTGGTGGATTATGTAGCTTGTTGAAAGAATTTATTAATTTTACCAATTTAACCATTGATTTACAAACATAAGAATTTCAAATGGCAATACAAGGGGTATGTAATGAAATTGTGAAAATATTGGTCTGAGTACTGTCATAGAAAACAGGGATCTGAGTTTACTTTCTTTAGTATATATATATAAGCTTTAATTTACTTACATAAGCTTCAAGGTTCCCATGTTATGCATTTCACCTACGCTAACCCTTAGATTTTTCCCAAAAAAATGGAAGTTCTTCCATGGGCAGGATCTGAGCTGGAAACAGCTCATCATCTATTTTATATATCTATTTTTGGACCAATATTTTTCAATCATGTAGTTAACCCACTTCCCAATTGAATTTTTCGATGAAATTTGGTGGAGATGTTCTACACACATTGAAGAACATCCCCACCAAATTTCATCAAAAAATTCCATCGGGAAGCATGCCAAACGGACCAATCCGTACGGATGGTCCGTGAACAGTAATCCGCATGAGATATTTGCCCTATATGTATATATAAGTTAAAGAAGACTAACAGCAGCGGCAATGAAAAATATGCACCTATCCATCACTAAAAATTGTTTTCTATTTATGCGTACAATTGCATAAATATTGGTCTGAGTACAATGCATGGGGTATGTAATGAAATTGTGAAAATATTGGTCTGAGTACTATCATAGAAAACAGGGATCTGAGTTTAGTTTCTTTAGTATATATATAAGCTTTAATTTACTTACATAAGTTTCAAGGTTCCCATGTTATGCATGACCCTTAGATTTTTCCAAACATATTGGAAGTTCTTCCATGGCCAGGGTCTGAGCTGGAAACAACTCATCATCTGGAGCCTACATACACACACACATATATATATAGGTTAAAGAAGACTAACATAAGCATCAATGAAAAATATGCACCTATCCATCACTAAAAATTGTTTTCTATTTATACGTACAATTGCATTATGCATTATTCATAATAAACAAAATGAAGAAAATGCTTTACACTTTCATTTTTCATCTAGGCGTAAAACATTTCATCCGAACCAAACAGGACCTAAAAATAAAATACAAGAGCTCAGAAGGACAGATAATGAAGTTAAGGTTACTGACACATATCCACACTATTTTTTTTTTCTTTTGAGTCAATATATGCATACTATTTTTGTACTAAGCTTTCCTATTTTTCAAGAACATTAATCTAAATATCTACTATAAGCAAGCACATGCATATTGATTTTTAATTAGAAAAATCCTAATTAATATATACTTCATCTAGTATATGAATCATGATTCGACAAAATATATGAGTTATATACAGCCAAAAACACAAGGTATCCAACAAAGTTTATTTCAAACCTGTAGCTCAGTTAGAAGAGAACCACAAGTTGTTTCTCTAACCAAAAGGCTGATGTGGATTGAAAACGAACTAGGCTCAGATTTATTATAGCCTCAATAATTATCCATATCGATCATGATATAGGAACTTCCCCAAATATCCGAAAAAAAATTTCCCTTCAAGTTTCGCTTCAATTAAACCTCTGATTACATTTTCTTCAGGGCTTACAGGTGAGCTAGAGTAGAACTAAAAGCTTAATTGCTCAAATGAAATTAAGCCAAAATTGAATTTGCACTGAGTCTGCAACATAACAACTAGGCATGATCTTTATACTAGTCCACAACAATATAAGTGAAGTGCTTTTGGTTCGTTTTATTATTTTGATGGATCATTTTATTCATTAATAATATATATCACAATTAGAGTGCGTAGTACTTGAAATTAGTATTGCTTACTTCTAAAAAGGTGGTTTTCTAAGCTTCCTTTTTGCATATACTCATAGACAAGGAGGAATGCCCTGTCCTTCCAGCAGTATCCCAGCAACTTTACAAGATTTGGATGACTAAACTTCCCGAAGAATTTCACCTCGATCACACTGCATTCACAAATTTAGCAAAATTAATTATATTATATAAAATTACATTTATTTATTCGACATAAAATAGTGATATATATATTTAGATGATTTAGTTAAAATATAATCTGACAGATATATATTTTATATAAACATCACATTCTATCTAATATATGATGATTGGGTTAGATTTATTGATATTCATATGCACAAAATTAATGGGGAGTATCAATTAATTATTTTGAATAAGTCAAACTAGAAATATCTCCAAGAAATATTAATAATAAGTTCAATTGATACAATTTAGTTGGCTCATTTGGAATATAACTTATATATATGCTTTTATAATTCCATATAATTATAATAAATTTATACAGTTAGATCAGGTCATTTAGAGTAAAAAGACATTATCATAAAAATAAATTTCAATAAAACACATATAAAAACACATATACACACACTTATAATATGTTTACCTTTTCCGCAATAAAAATTAAAATCTCACTGTTTACAATGTGGGCTAAAATCTTTTTTGGCTTAAAAAAATAAAATGGTTAAATGTCCAAAATCACAGTCTTACTTTTTCTTTCTTGAAATGTCCAAAATTGATAATCTCATTCTCTATTAAATTAATCAAGTTTTTGGAAGGTTAAGCTTGTTTTATTCATTGACTAATGTCATGGTCCACCAACTAGGATTTGGGAATAAAAATCTCTAGTGATATTTTAAAATTTAAGCAACCACCAATCCAGATTTTTCCAAGAGGGAAATATGTTTTAAAACAGAGTATGAAGTGCTACAGAACAAAATCAAATAACATAAAACTTGCTATGACAATGAAATACATAAGAGTTTGTGTGGTGCAGTCACAAAGTAAACTTTAAGAAAAGTTTGGGAAATGATTAAAACAATATTAGACTAATTTATTATATTTGTGAGTAGATATATAGCTCCATGTGACAAAGTTAAAGTCCTGGTATTAGAAAATGCATGTTTATGTCAACAGTGATGGCATTTCTATATTGATGAGGAAGCAAACAAATATAGGGGCAATAAAATACATCACATACACATCAAGATTTGGACTTGAAATTTGTTTAAGGGCAACGAGATTTTTTAGAATCCCCTTGTACCCATTTCAGTCTCTCTTTATTTTAATATTGTAATGCAAACATTAAAGTAGTAAATCACAAAGCAAAGAAGGCTTTGAACTGGGTAAAATTGTAGGTCTTTTTCTGAGCAATATAGGAATAGCAATTTTATTGAAGATTCTTCATCTTATCCACTGAAATAAAGAGAGACCAAAATGGGTATATAAAAATTATCTACTGAGCAATGTAGGAATAGAAATTATCCACTTCTATAAGAGTAGGCTACAATTATTGTTTGTATGTTAAAAAAATTACTATTCTTCACTTCTATAAGAGTAAGATAATGTCTTGCAGATTATTTAATATACCATTCTTCACTAATCACTTCTACCTTTTCAGATGTAAAGGGCTTTCCTTATAATAAAGAATCCACTACCAAAATGAAAAGAATATGAAAAGGGCACATATTTAATTAAGGAATGTAAAGCTAATCAGTTACCTGATTAGATTTTCAGAACTAAAATGCGAGGGACTTTGATGGCAGCACCAATTAAACTAGGTCCACTTATATAGATTCCCTTACAGTAAAAAAAGGAGAAGGTAAATTACACAAACAGGTCAGGCCACTTACATATAATAAAAAAAAAATTATCCCAAGCACATGTATAAATAAACCCATCTATCTATCTATCTATCATGTGATACAACACAAAGCCAGACAAACAAACAGAAAGCAAATTAAGCCCACATGTTTTCATTTGTTTATATTTTAATTTGATTCGACCCCATAAAATGAGGCCCCCCAACCCGGAGAAAATCTCATCAAAGCTTTGAATTCGCAGTAGAGATGAAAATTAAAAAAATAAATACAAGATCCATACATTTGTCATATATATATAGCAAAGTGTTAGTGATCTCACTGGGGTATATTAATACCCCACACCAGCATTTTGGGGATTTTTGAAGGAAAGGGGCTTTTGGAGCTCGAGATCGTGCATCTAGGGCTAGAAAATAAGCCAAATCAATTTGAGATTTATATATATATACACACAAAATCAAAATATTTAAGGCAATAATGAAGGAAAATAACTAGAATATAAAAGTCATACCTTGAATAACGAACAGTACAAAGGAAACTATGTGCCAGATGACAATGATGAACGATTTATATGACCCATGTCTGAAGCTATGGGTCGGATGAAGATGATGATAAAGGAAGGAAGCTTTGGGTGAAATTTGTGTGATTTTGAGTGAGAGTTTGAGTGAGATCTGGGGAGCTGAGATTTTGTGTGAGAATGAGATCTAGTAGTACGTGATGGCTAAGGCTAAAGAGATAACAATTCTTCTGTCATTTAGGGCTGTTAGAGATGAATTTATATTATTTACGAAACTACGTCATTTTGGTTATAAGTTTGCGATTGTTAATAACTGTCACAAGCGAAAAAATAATATGATGCCTCTTTGTGACTGTTACGGTTAGTCACAAACATATATTATCAAAAATAAATAATTCGGGTGACTGCTTTTGGCTGTCACAAATAGTAATGACCTTTGTGACAGCCAACAACAGTAACAATTTTGCAATAATATGACAATATACCATTTGTGACTGCCATTGGCAGTCACAAACTTAGCGAGTTCAACTGTCACAAAATCTGGATTTTGGTGTAGTGCAAACAATGCATAGCCAAGATTCGAGAACGAATCTTCTTGAAGAAGAGGGGTATGATATGATCTGGCCTGGCTCCAGTTTCTATTCAACCATGGTGGTTCATGGCATTCCAAATGATGATCCACACATGATGAATTACAAGGATAGAGCATGGAAATTCAAAAGGAATTCCATAAAATTTCACATCCTTGATGCAAGAAGCTTAAACGAAGATTATGCATTCCATGGGGTTCCTAAAGATTGTGCATGGAAGTTCAAGAGGTTAAAAACCGCAAGGAGGCCATTTGAATAATCTAGAAGATATTAATTTAAGTTGTTTTTAAATTAATAGGGCTTCTTGATCGAGTCTCATTATTCAATTAGGAATTAAAATTGCTAGTTTCCTTTTTGAATAAGTTTCTATATTATTTTTATTATTAATTTCCTTATTGTGTTAGGAATATTCTAGGTGTATTTATTTTCCTTTTCTAAGTAGGAAATAGTTTCCTTTTTGTAATAGGATTCTATAGCTTTGTTTCTCCTATTTAAAGGAGTTCTTTTCATTGTATTAGATATAGTTTTTGATGATTAATTAAATTGAGAGTTTTCTCTTTGTGTTCTCTAAGAACATTTTGAACATGTTGAATTGATTAATTTAATTGTTCTTGACTTATCAATCAATTATCCATCAATTGATTGTGGCATCTTCAATCATACCAAGGTTCACGCTTCTTTAAGCGTTGGGTTGAGGTTTTCACCTTCCATCTTTCGACGTATTCCAAGGTTTTTGCTACGTTCGTAGTTCAAGGGTTGAGGATCCATTAGCCTGACTAGGAAAACAATCCGGGATCGCGTCATAGAAAGTTTATGTGGGAGTGTATTTTATACAACCAATTTACACAAAACTCATTTTTAAATGACTAATGGAGACTAAAATTTTTTAAAGTTTTGTATAATTTACACAAAAAAAAATATAGAAAACTATTGGAGATGCTCTTAGTCATTTATTTGTGGTTGGGACAAGTGTCTCACTCCTATTTGACTATCTTAAAACTCGGCCACTAAGTTTATTTACATATTAGAGTATCTCCAATGCCAATATGAATTGGATTTATAAAAAACATGGATACGTAAACATGTCTAGATATATTATTCCTACGTGGTATTAAAAATCTTGTTCATTCTCAAGTTCTAAACAAATCATCTCCAATGGTGTTATCAACAAAATTGTTATTGACATTATTCATCAATTTTTCTAATAAAAAATAAAAAAGAATATCAATGTTGTTTGACATATCTTCACAATTTCACAATATAAATTGATAAACGCTTAATATTGTCATTCATACGCTTATTTTCAGAGTTGTTTGACCCGTTTATTTCTCTAAAACTACTCGGTTTGCCAACTTATTTCGCGATTAGTCTCGTAGCACTTTTGTATTTAACAATGCTTGGAAAGGCACATTTTGTGTTTATTTTGGTGTCTTTAGATTTTAAAAAATATTGTATTTAATACAATAGTGGAATTTTCCATGGGCAAAAGGAATCCAAGAAAGTGGAAGTCTCCATGTGATTAAAGAGCATCCAAGAAAGTGAAAGTCTCCATGTCCATGTGATTAATCCAAGAAAGTGGAAGTCTCCATGTGATTAAAGAGCATCCAAGAAAGTGGAAGTCTCCATGTCCATGTGATTAAAGAGCATCCAAGAAAGTGGAATTCTCCATGTGACCAAAGAGCATCCAAGAAAGTGGAATTCTCCACCAAAAATAAAAAAAGCTTTGTTTATTTTTGGCATCCAACACAACTCTCCTATTTATAGTCTTCATTGTTGCTTTGGAGAGGAGACCTTATTATTACTTCTCATTTTCTTAATTTATAGAGAGCTTGTAATAGTTTTTTCTAGAGAGAGAAATGGAGTTCACTTTTATAATTCTTGTCTCTACATTTATTATGGAGTAAATTTCTTTGCTAAGGCTAAAAGATGAAATTTGCAATGCATTAATTATGTAAATTCAATTCTCATTTCATTGTTAGTATTGTTAAATACTTTTTGAATCCTTCATCTTCTCCATTTTTTCAACCATTCATAAGCTAGTAAGATAATTTTCATATGATGATTTGACTTTGTATGCTTTGTATACATAGATCTCAAGCATTAATGAGAAAATGATACACTTGTGTATTTCTTACTAGCCTATGTCCATTCTTTCTTTGAATGAGATACTTTTCATTGCCAAGCATAATTAGTCTTTGATATTCATGAAAATGCCATAAATTTGATATTTTAATCTTTGAATACTTTAATGATATATTGAGTACTTTCTACACTTTATGTGATTTTAGGACTCATCATCTTCTTAGTTAAAGTGTTGCCAAAGAGGACCTTTTAAATTTATGTCATAAACAACTTCATTAATCATTTTAAGGATTCAATTTGTATTTATCAAATAAGTCTATATAAGATGGTTTGACCTCCACCTAGACCTCCCAATCTTAGACAAATGAAATTTTATGATTTATCGAGCTAAACTCCTTGTAGTTGGCCATTTTCATAATCAAGTCATTTGCCTAGGGGAAACTAACAATGAGTTCTTAAATGCCTGGTTTAAATTTATGCCTTTTCTTTTTGTGTATTTTAAGTTTGAATCTTGGTTGACATTATATGGGAATGGGTTGCACTTGCTTCACACCCTTTGTCACAAGATAAAAATAAAAGATACACTTGTGTTGATATTTGCTTACACCCTTTCTTTATATGGCATTTATATGGGAATGAGTTGCTTTTGCTCCACACCCTTTTGCTTATAAATGGGTACAATATTCAACACTTAGGAATTGCATTGAGAACTTTGAATGAGGTTAATTTTACTTAACTTTGCAAAACAAATGAATTCTATAATGCCTTAGCCTTTTCTCATCTATTGTTACATCATTTTAATTTTTATTGCAAGACTTTAAAATCAATCATTAAAATCAACCAATTAAATTATCTTAACAAAACCTTGGACTCATAATCACCACATCGTCTTTCTGACTATCCTTGCGGTTCGACACTTGGACTTACCAAGTATTATAACTTGACAACTTGCACTTGGGTACCTAAGCACGGAAGTATTTTTGGCGCGTCATAAATTTTATTGAAAATAAAATTAAAATTAAAAGTTAAAACATTTTAAAACTTTAAAAATAAAATATTAAAGTAAAAATGATAACGTGACATCTAGACATTGACCAAGAGACCCTCTAGAAGTAGAGAGTGACAATGTTTTCTTCTTTTTTTGTGGCATTACCTTCATAGTCATTATCCATATTTACATTGGAGATTTTTTTTAACTCATTGTCTATATGTACTATATGGCACTCAAATTTTTTTTTTTTAAATTCATTGTTCCGTTGGAAATGCTCTTAATTGTAAGGAGATAGGATATGCACTGGAGAAATTGAAAGTTTACTAGTTGCTCCCGACCACCTTAAAACTCCGGCGATTAAACTGAATGATACACGGTTAATTTTATTAGTTAAAATATTAATAAGTTAATTGGGTAAGTTTAGAGAGAAGTTTCGATATGATGAAAGTGAGGCGAGTGTTTTTTAACATGTTTTCAACAGTGACCGGTGTATGAAGTCTGGTGGTGTTTTTTGTGGAATTTATTGAATTGATTGGTGACGTACATTGAGAATATTTTATTGTCAATTAAAGTATTTTATTACAATACTTTTGTTCATATGTGTTATGCATTGCCTCCTTTAATTTCTATGGTGTGGATTGGAATGCGGTGTTGGACTAGATTACTGGGGTCGGATGCGATTCAGATAGTTTACTATTTTCAGATCGTAGAGAGATTGTTGTATTTTAATTGTTAAATTTGTAAAATCGAAAATTATATTTTTCAAAATTATTTTGATATAAAAATGGAGGTGATTCGAATTTTATTATTTTAACTTCACTTTTCGGACCCCCACGGGGCGTGGCATCCCCAATTATGCCAATAATGTTTTTTTTTTTTTTGTAAGTTTATCCAACAATGTGGTTAAACTTAGTAAAGTCCAAAGAGAGGGAAAAATTGATAAATTTTGTGGATAGAAATAAAATCATCCATGTCTTTCCTAGTCATTTTCCATAGAGTTTTATGGTTAATTAGGGAATCATTTAAAAGTGGAGTTGTGCAAAAAACTGCGAAACCAAAAAGATCCTGTTTGGTTGTCTATTTTTGGGTTTATAAAACTGACAAAAACTGAACCGAACCAACTTGCTTGCATGTGTCATTTTTTATCGGTCCTGTGAAAAAGAAGGCCCAAAAATAGTAAATATTAACGAAGAGAAAATGCTAATTAAAGATTTCGCAAGAAAATTTCCAAAAGATTAAAAAGTTAAACAAAAATTAAACATTGATATAAATCTATGGCCCAAAATTATAATTTAGGTCCAAGGCCCAACCTGACCAAAACTAACTAACCAAATTAATCCCAATCGATTTTAGCGCACCAGTCAAGCAGTTCAGTTCGATCAAATTGAAGAACAAAATTGAAATGTTGGTTCGATACTTGGTTTAACCGTACAGTTATGTTAACCGAACCGTGAACATTAATGCCATGTACCTCTATTTAAATTGGAGATGATAAATATATAGAAGCACGAAAGAGATGGAGAACAAACATGCGCACATGGCGTTGCCACCTCTCACACCCTTGATAGCATCTTCTTTATATATATATATATATATATATTTACACTATGTTATAATAATTTATTCATTTATTTATTTTGAAATAAACAACCATAATACTAATTAATTTGTAAAAATACGTATCTTCATGCATCTAAAGATAGGAGAAATAGGTTGATTATAAATTTTCTTAATTTTTTAATATATAATAAAATTAATTAATCAACCTCTGGGAGAGATGCGGGCCTTCAATGGATTCTTCATGACAACGGTGAACTCTTGCTTTTCTGAAAGATCAACCTCTTCTCCTTCAACACCTTTCCACTCATAATACCAAACCAAATTGGCAACAAAGTATTCCAAGTGAAGCATAGCCAAACCAAGACCTGGACATATTCTCCTTCCTGCCCCAAATGGCATCATCTTAATCTCCTTGTTCCCTGATATATCAAACACATCATCCTTATTCATTATGATGAATCTCTCAGGCTTGAACTCCATTGGATCTTTCCACACCTTTGGGTCCCATCCCAAATCAACTACCATGAAATTGATGGTGGCGTTTTTTGGCACCACATGCCCTTCCAGCTCCACCTCCTCTCTCACTGAATGCGGCAGCACAAAATGAACCGGCGGGTGCCTCCTCAGCCCTTCCAACACTACCGCTTTTAGGTACGGCATCTTTTGCACATCTTCTTCCTTCACCACTTTTAATCCAATTCCCATTTCCTCCCCTGACCGTCGTGGTGGTGGCGCTGGACCCATTACTCCCACGATCTCTTCATAGAGCTTTGATTGAATTTCGGGATACTTGACCATATTGGCTAGTATCCACTGCAAAGCAGTCCATGTACTATATGTTCCTGTGTTGAGAAACTCACTACACAAAGTTACCAACTCTCCCTGTGTTAGCTTTCTCTTCTGATCAACTCCATCTCCCATCGGCAATCGTAGATCCAGCAGCGTGTCCACATATGCCACCACATGCTCGCGCTTCTCCTCCTCGTTGTCTTTCTGGTTTTGCTGGTTATTGTAGCTTATTCGAGATTCAATGAGGGGTCTCAACACGCGCTCTTGTTCCTCTCTCATCTCCATGAATTCCTTCCATTTCTTCCTGAAAAGAATTTTCCCTAGCCTCGGGAATATATTGAGTACGTTGGGCATGTTGTAGTGGGCGAAAAAAATACGGTGCTGTCTCGTCTGAATTTGGTTGATTTGGTCCTCATGCAGCTTGTCTCCAAAGCACATGAGAAGGATGAGGCAAAACATGGCATAAAGAAGATGATCCACCACCTTGACTGGGGCAGTGGTAGACTCTGGATGGTGGAGGCGGCGGAGGAGGACATCAAGGGCCCAGAGGCGAGCATGGGAGTAGGATTTGACACGGGAAGGACTGAGGATCTCTGAAGTGAGGTTGCGACGAAAGAGGCGCCAGGTGGGGCCGTAGGAGGCAGAGCTGATGTTGTGCTGGTTGCTGGTGGTGATTTGGCTCGTGAGAGGGGGTTTGGGTCTGTCGGAAAATATGGCACCATTTTGGACAAGGGTACGGTGGACGAGGGAATGGCCACTGATGAAGATGAAGGTGCGAGAGCCCATTTTAACGCTGAAGATGGGACCATACTTGAGCATAAAACCCCTGAGGGTGGGTTCCATTTCACCTAATGATTTGGTGAGCCACACTAAGTTGCCTATTATCGGAACTTTAAGGAGTCCAGGTGGAAACTTCTTTTTAGTATGAGTGAAGAAAATGGAGTTAATGATGGTGGCGATGCAGACGGAGAGGATGAGGATGAGGATGAGGATGAACCAGATCTCCATCTTAGTTGGAGAAACTAACTTAACCGATACCTTAAAGAAGATACCAATGATACTTAATTGTATGAGGCCATATTTCTTCACTGAAAAATAAATAAAACAAAAAATTAGGGGGATCGGAGGTCATTTTCATTTTTTTTAAACTCTAGTTACCCCTCAGAAAACTTGTTTTCGATCTAGATTTGTGATACTTGCATCACTATCCCCTAATGGATTAATCAATTCAATTCACGTACAGCTCTTATTCTTCGAAGACTTGCTTTCGATTTAGATTTATTATACTTGCATCATCATTTCCTAAGGAATTAATCAACTGCCCCCTGCCCATTCATGTGAAGAGTAGACAATCTATACCATTTAAGGTAGAGCTTATTGGTAGTTGAAACCCCAAATTAGGACGAAAATTATTTGAAACTCCTTAATTGGTTAACTAGTTAACTTGGTTTTTTGTCATTTTGTGGTAATGCGGATTTAATTGTAAAATCTTAATTCCAATTATGCTCCAAACAATTTGTATTAAATAAAAAATTTGGAGTTCGAAAACTGATTAATTATTCATGTTCGAGCGTAGCGCGTGATTTTTTTATTTTTTTTTCAAAATAAAGATTTTAGCAATTTGAAATGATATTTTCCATAAGGTGTTTCAAGATGTGGCCACATATACTTTTCTTTTCTTTTCAAAATGAGGATTTTAGCAATTTCAAATGATATATCTCTAGAGGCAGGTGTGACGTATCATTTGTTTATGGGTTGAACAGTATTACCGAGAATACACATGGTGGTCGCCTTGGAAGTAAAGGCGGAGGGATTTTGGAGTTTCTAATGTTCGAACTGTTGTGGGCAGGAAATAAACCACAACTTTAACCAACTTTGTTACACCGCAGGTGTGTTCGATCATTAACAATGTTTTAATCATATAAGACATCAATTATATATGAATGGAGTACTGGGTAAACTATAATTCTATTTTCCTATATTGGTCCTCTTATAAATATCTAACAAATCAAGGTGGAGTAGTAAAAACTAAACGCAGTGTGGTGGAGTTGGCGAAAAGGCAAGATATTCACACATGGTCATTGGCTTTTTTACAAACACACACTTTTCACAATAATTTCTAACGAAAATAATCTTTTCATTTTCCTTTTTACAAATAATATATATTTTAAAGCATAAAATAAAGGTAAAAAAGTGATGAAGTAAACTTACTGCAGAAAACAAATATGGTAAGGATTAAATGAAAAGATAAAGATATTAAAAGATTCTAAAGCAGTTAAAATGAGCATATTGAAACAATAATACTATGCGTACAGCCAGATTGCACAGAATTATCACATATGGCTGAGCTGGATTGCCACATCACTGAGAAAATATTCGATACAACGGTTATAACGACACATGATACAACAATCCAGTCAGATCGTGGAAAAGTGTGTATTTCTCTATCTTCAATTACATGAGTCGTCGATTTCTTGCAATCTGAGTGGATATATGATAAATGTGGTGTTATAATCGTTGTATTGAATATTTTCTCCACATCACCCCATTCTCTTTCCCATCTAGTTATTTCTCTCACTCTCTAATTAGTATGGTTAAAAAATACAATTGATTTCTCTCTCCTCAAGTAACCCTAGCCTCAAAACTTTTGCGGGAAAGTAACAGGCACATCTGCGCACTAGGGTTAACATAACCAATGCATAAAACGCAACAACAAATTGAATAACAGTAAGATTTTTCGACGACAAAGGGACAAACTCTTAAATCTACCATAGTTGCAGGAAGCATAATTGAACAATAGAAAGCAGACTAATAACACAAAGACACAAAGACACAATGACAATCAAAAAAATTCTCGGCTATAACGGCAATTTCAAGCAATGGGTAAGATAAAGGAACATATTTAGAAAGTTGGATTGGTATTTTTAACTAATTGTGTAAGAAGAAAATAAGAATAATACTGAATTTACTTAAATGATCTGGATTATAGGTTAAAATAGTTACAACTAATGATAGTACTTTTGCGAAACTATGATGTTGTATACTAAGTTTAATGTCAATTTGGTATATCATTGAATTGTTGGAGTGCTTCGACAGACTTGATGTGGATTAGAACTGCTGCAAGTGAAACTGGTTATCAAAGCTGAATAGCTTCATATTTTTCCATTCAACTATCAATTTGGTTATTACTAAAATCGATCTGGGGTTGGGGCGCCTTAGTGCTTTTGCGCCTTTATTGTAAGAGAAAACTAGTATGTAACTGTTTTGGATATTATAAAGACAAGGAACCATTCAACTATTTAATTGCTTTGCTTTCTTTCCTATATTATTACCAAGCGTTTTTTTTTTGTTGCTATCAATTATCAATATAGCTTCAAATGCTGCCATTCGAGTGTCAATGGTGAAGAACAAAATCACCAATAGTTCACTTTTCAAAAATGAAAACGTGTGGCCAAAATGAAAACAAATTAAAAGTTTGATGTAAAAATTGTCGGAAAAAAAGTATGTTACCCATTTTGTAAAAAAATATAAAGTCCGTTGTACTTTTTGATCATTTATCCACTTTCAATTAAATCCTCTCACATACTCCACTTCATTCCTCACATCTATTTCCTCTTCTCTTATGTTTTCTCTTCATCTTTTTTTTTTTTTTTTGCTCTTCACCGTCTTAGTTAATTTCTTTGCACCTCTGCCGGCTCCTGCCTCCATCCACCACATACCATAGGTGAGTATATTAGGTGTATTTCTTAGTATTAGGTGTTATTATTTATTAATATTAGGTGTATTTCTTAATATTAGGTATATTTTTTTATTAATATTAAGTGCATTTCTTAATGTTAGGTATATTTCATAATTAATATTAGGTGTATTTCTTAATATTAGGTATATTTATTAATTAATTGCCTAATATTAGGTCTATGTTAGATTAATTGAATAATTGGTAATGATTGCTCAATATTAGGTCTTTTTATTGATTAATTGCCTAATATTAGGTATATTTCTTGATTAATTAATTAATATTAGGTCCAAAACATTATACTTCAAGGGATCTATATGTAAGTTTGACCCCAAGGAGAGGCCACCTAATTTTAGGTGCATATTGGAGTTTAAACTTTATGGGCCATTTGAAACTTTGAATTTCAATTAAATCCTCCCATGGACTCCACTTCATTCCTCACATCCATTTTCTCTTCTCTTTTTCATTCCTCATATCTATTTCCTCTTCTCTTCTGTTTCCTTTTTTATTTTACTCTTCACTTGCTTAGTTTCTTTGCATCTCCACCGACTCCCACCTTTATTCGCCATATACCATATGCACGTCTATTTTTTAATCTTTCTTAGTATATGTGTATTTTATGATTAATATTAGGTGTATTTCTTAACATTAGGTATATTTATTAATTAATAGCATAATATTAGGTCTATGTTAGACTAATTGAATAATTGATAGTGATTGCTCAATATTAGGTCACTTTCTTGATTAATTGCATAATATTATGTATATTTCTTAATTTTTTGATTAATATTAGGTGATTTAGGTCTAAACCCGAATTTTTTTGTATTCTATTGACAACGATGACGTCTTGCAATACTTTCAAAATATGAAATCCTGTAGGATGTAAGTAATTTGTTGTACTATTGCTATTATGTTTGTATTAAAATTTTATTGCTTTAAATTAATTTATGTTTTTGTCTACTTTAAATTTTGCTCACCCCTTTGAAATTCCCACAATGGATTCTCCGAAAATAATATAAATTAAACCAACTGTTTACTTTTAGAACGTGTTGAATTTGAATTTTATGAAAAGCTTGTTTAATTTTCAAGATTCTCAAAAACCTTTGCGATATTGATGCAATTTATAAACTAAAACAAAAATTAATAATCAATCAAAACACAAGAGTTTTTTACGTGGTAAACTCTCAACTTGAGAGAAACATCCATGAATGCACTTTACCTCAGAACAAAATCCACTATGTAAAAAGTTTTTTTACAAGAGTTTCCACAGACAGAAGAAATTAATAATGACCCTAAAGCACATCCCGTATGTACCAAAGAGTACACAATTTCCCTCACCAAGCCGACTAAACAAAACTAAACCATACAATAGCAGACTTCCGAGATAACCTCACCAACAAGAATCAAGTAATGCTAATAAAGCTCAGCCAAAAGCAGTCTTTTCCATAAGTTCTAGATTTTGAAATCTCAACAGATCACCAACAAAATCATGAATGTAACAAATCTCACATGAATAGATTTCTCACAAATAATCAATAAAAAAACTTCACATATGAACATATTTTTCTCAAAGGAACAAACTGATATTTTGCAACCAAAATTAATAAAACAAATTTAGTTTTCTCACATCAAATTTATCCAGTTAAAACAAACTTGGTAGAGAAAATTCAATGTGACACCCCGAATCTTATTATGGGATTTTGATCCCCGAGACCCGGTTAATCATGGATGCCGTCGCTCACAACGGCGGGTGTGGTGTAAAATTTATATTTTAAGAAAAACATTTTCATGTATTACTCATTTTTAAAGTGGTATGAGTATATATATATATATAAACAAAATAAGGTGTATCTTAATTTTTTACAAAAATTTGGCATGGTTTCTTTGTTTTACGAATAACCAATACCTGTTTAAACAATACTTATCAAATCATTTCTCAAACAAATACAATCATTGAAGAAAAGTCCATCCGTAGTCCAACCATGTTTTAATAAAGTAGTAAATTAATTTATACAACTTATTTAAAACTCTGAATACAACTTGATTATACAATTCAATCTAAATTCTTAAACTTTATATAATACAACTTAAATTAAATATATAAGACCAATTCCTAAGTCCAAGCAAACTAAGTTGTCAAACCATGGACAACTACATCAGAGGCAACTAGATATAATGCACGCGCCATCCCATGAATGTGCCTGCAAAACTGGTTTGGAAAATAGGAGTGAGCCAAACACGGGCTCAGTGGGAACTATAGGGTTTTATATATGAAAGTATACATAGTGATACACATGCAATGTGCCATATCAAAATAATAAAGAAGTCATATGTATACCATATACATATAAGTAGTACTCATCTCAAATGCCATGAAAATATAGTAAGTGCAATGCACATCAAGTGCTATCCCAACCCAAAGGATAAAATGAATTCGTATAACCAAAATTGTGTACGGAAGGAAATACCACCAACGCATATTCATATTAAAAGTAGGCACTAGTTATATACCACCGTATGATACTTGCTGCTCTGTCCATCTACATGACATCTGTAATTGGTAACTCTAATTTATCCTAGTCACATTCTGTCCACGAGAACAACAATGTAACCGGTAGTTCGGACTTGTCCCAATTACGTTCCTTCCATAGGAACAATAGTAATATGGCTGCCATAGCCAAGTCCTCCCATAGGACGTAATAGGTCAACTAGGTATAATTATCTACTGTGCATAGTATGGCTCCGATAGCCAAGTCCTTCCATAGGACACCTAGTGACAAGCCTGCCATAGGCTAATGTATAATGATAATCACATCTAAGCAACTAAAGTATCATGTCCAACTGGTATAATGATATTGCCTGATAAAAGTAAAGTCATGAATAAATCTCAAAATCATAATGAGATATAAAAACTTGTCATAATCTACATTTGTTTATGAGGATTACCATTGCTAAAAATTCTTGAAGGCTGATAAATCTACATTTGTACATTATTTTTCTTTGCACGCATGTATTACATGAAAGAACATGTAGAAGTTAAAAAGTTAATGTAAATATCAGAGCTAGAGTCATCAATTCCTATTATTTACCATGCCCACAATTTAGTAGCAATTCATATGTTTTGTATTGTGCCGTGTTGACTGGAGGGTTGCTATCAATTATTGAGTTAGAGTGTTATAAGTAATCCTTTAAAGAATGAGCGTCAAGTTTGCCATTGACCTCGACTAAGCTCACAACATGTCGTACGTATGTTGTCATGCATATGCTGCATTTTTTTTTTTCCTTTTAATTTGCATATTTTCTTATCCTTTTAATTTGTATGTGTTCTAAATTTATGTACAATATAAGACTATCTACATTGGATTTTGATTCTCATTAGCCTTTCTTTCAAGCTTTTCATGTTTTAGGATTTTATCGACAATGCCCTCATTTATTAGCAATTTATATGTTTGGTAGGGTGTCATCTTTTGTATAACAAAGATTTGTTTTTTTGTTCATGTTTCGTTACATAGTGGTTACACGAATTAAGCCGTTGTGCCATCGTCACAGGTTACCCCTAATTTTTGCTAAATTGTAGAAATTGAGAAATTTTGATTAACAATTATAATTCATGGAGAAAAATAATATTTTGGATTATGTTTAATTGTTATTTATGGTTTTATTGTTGACCCTTTTCGGTATAATAACGAAATTATATAAAAGAAAAGTGTTACCCTACTAAAATGTAGTGTTAGAGGAGTAAAGACTATCTTTATTCTTCTTGAAATTCTAAAACACATGGGTTGAACTGTTAACATTATAAAATAATTCGCTGAGCACAACTAATACCTAGTTGTTTGTTGATTTAATGGTTGTTTTGAGACCGAATCAGCATTAGTATAGAAATGCTTGAGTTATATCATTGCACAGGCCCATGGTAAGACGGGGTGATATAAATCTGGTTACCAGTACATAAACCTATGAAAATATGGGGTGCTTAGTTATTATTATATTCCGTCTAATACCAGTAGTAGTTTAAGGGGGAGGAGGAAATGGTTGAGTTATTGTACATTTTTATGACAGGTATTAAGGTAGGCTCGTGTGCCAAGGCAGACTAATTAAAATTTTTGAATTTTGAGATTTTATTGTAAATTCGGTATTGTTCGTTACTTTTTGAGTTCGTTACTTCTTTATTTATTATGTTTTTGTATTGCATTTCCCATTCTCCATAGTTCCAGCTAAGCTAGATTGGCTTATTCCCTCATCTTTCCTTTCAAGTACTACACAGGTATTGGGTAAAGGACGTGAGACAGGTCCGAGTACTTCTTAGAACATATCTGATACCTTCTAGAATTTTTTGAGTAAAGTTTGTTATTTTATTAAGTATTTCGTTGTATCTTTGATAGTTGTTTAAGACTCTTTATGGCTGTAGAAATATCGTACTTGCTATCCTTAACATTTGGAGTTTGAAAAGTATGTATTTGGATTATGACTTATTTATGGTATTGAAAAGTTGTCCGTAAAATTTTTAACTGTGACGCCCCGAATCCCGTTTAGAGATCTAGACCTCCGGGACTTGGTTAATCACGGTGCCGTACGCGACGGCGGGTTTAATATATATTATTTTAAAACTCCTTTTTAAAACAGTTTAGCATGTGGAGTCATTAAATTGAACAAATCCAAAACCTGTGAATTGATAAAATAAATTTCATTTCTAAAAGTCAAACTCCACATATTATAAAGCCCAGTTGTTACAAGATCACATATATACAAATCCTCCAACAAGGTTCCAATACAGGATTTAAAATGCTTACCTTAAAAACAATTATAAGTTTGATTGTACAACGTTCATTTAACACATGAAGATATCAATTTAAAATTATACATATGGAATCAAGTCCTCCCTCCAAGGGAGACTAACATGCTTCAGGGGTCATCAGAGGTAATAAACTCTAACGCACGCCAACCCGTAGAATGTACCTGCAAAACTGTTTTGGAAAATGGGAGTGATCCAAACACGGGTTCAATGGGAACTATAAGGTTTTGTATATTAAAATACACACAATAATACGCATGCATCGTGTGGGATAAAAATAATAGTTAAACAGTAAGTACACCGTATATGTATGTGTAATACTCATCTCTATATACCATAGATGCTAAAATAAATGCAATGCACATCAAATGATCCCTTTTCCCCAAATATCAAGCAAAACCATGCATAATAGGAAATAAACAATCATTAACCGAAAGTACAATTTGTTGGCAACTATTATGGGCTCCAATCATGCTACGCTATGTCTCGTCTCATCTTATCTCAAAGGCAACCGAAAGGGCTACAACCCTTTATATGCAATGGGCTCCAACCCATTGCTTTAGTGGCTACAACCACTAACAGGAGGCTACAACCTCATCTCATCAAGAGGGCTACAACCCTCGTCTAGTACGGGTACTTCGGAGTATGGGTACTTCGGGCTCCAACCCAATCATCTAAACAGATATAACCGCTTGTGGCTACAACCGAAAATGGGCTCCAACCCAATCAACAAGGAAGGCTACCACCCTCCAAGTAAGGCTACAACCTTACAATCACTACCTACGTAGATAATTGAGCCAAACTTAAAACCACGAAATAACAAAACATAAAAGAGCCAACACACCGATTAGTACTAAATCAATGTATCTTGTTCATAGATCTCGAATATGGAAATCTCATATATATAATCCATCAGTATATAGCCATTATCAAAATTACTTCAATAATCAAAGATACATTGCTTCCATATCACTCTAGTTATATAAACTAGCTCAACAAAGTAATATCTCACTTATGGTAAATCATTTACCAAATGTCATATGCCACATGTATAAAAACAACATAAACTTTTCACAATGATGTCCATAGGATACATACTTTTATCTGACCAAGTATTTTAGTATCAAACTCTATGAACGGTATCATTAGTCGTAATCCATTTGGTGGGATATTTACTTAACATTTATATTATAAACTTTCCAATAACTTGTAGCTCTTGGACATCATTCCCTCATGGTTAGTAATAAAATCGTATAATAAACCCACCAATTTTGGTTGTATAAATTGCTTAGCAGAATCTAGCACACTTTGTCGTAAAGTGGGTTTTAGCCAAATCTATTCCATTTGTCAACAAGTGGCATATATAGATGAATTCATGTATAAAACCCATCATATAAGCCTTTTCTAGTTGCATATAAGTTCTAGTTAAACACAATTGTGTATTGATGGGTTTTAGGATGAAATTGGGGGGAAATGCGTATAAATGTCAAATTCCTTGTAAAATAATCAAATTCACATATTTGTAAATCAATCTCAACAATAAATAACAAGAAATTTCAACCCAAACCCAATGCATATGATGAAACTCAAATTTGCATGAAAAAACCCCAATTTCTAGTTTAATCAAAGCATGCAACACATAAAACTTTAGAAAAGAGTTTTATACTATTGTTCCTACCTGGAATTGAAGCTTTAAACAAAATTTGAAGTCCCATGGATGGAGGAATATGGCAGCCCTAGCTTCCTTCAAGCATTGCCAAGCTCCCATGGAGGTGTTGATAGGAGGAAGATGATGAATAGTGTGTGTAATTATTGAACCAAGGTGAGAATTCCACCAAGATATCTCACATGTATCATCTCTCTCTCTCTAAAACTCTCATTTGGTGTGTGGGAGAAGGATGGCTCGAAATATAAGAGAAAATATGATTTGAGTGTATAAAAATGGGGTCCAAGTTTTGGAAAATTCGACTCCAGGGCCCCAAGATCGATCTTGGAAGCTCTCGGCCAAAGCATTGCTTCCCACAACATTGACCATTGTTGGTATTTTGCTCATAACTCCTTGCTCGGAACTCGGATTCAGGTGATCTTTATGTCCACGAAAAGCTAATTCAAAAATCTATAACTTCCTATAAGGAAACTTCCTCAAATTATGTATGGATTAATCCCATAAATTTGTCGAAGACAGCGCTCTGCCACTACGTTACTGAACGATCAGATTTTAATGATCGACTTATTCACATGCAGTTTTGACCAACGAGGACCATGAATTGGCTTTCGATCAAAACACGAAAGTTGTAGAATGGATTAAAGCCTAACTAGAGAACCAAACAGAGAGTCAATCAGGTGTGAAATGAAGGAGTTATGATCTCTCAAAGTTTGCCAAATTTCATAAGTCGCGTAAAATGAAACTACGAGCTTAACACCTCAATTTCAAATCGAACCACCCGAAATGCAAAAGGATTATCCATGCAGATGTATTTAATGTATTATAACATATTTGAAGTGTTTGTACCATTGAATTCTCCTCAGAACTCAAATCACTAGTCAAAGCGAGATTACGCACTCGAACGAGGCTAATACGTGGAATTTACGTGTGATAAAAATACGAAATATTACATTAGTACTTTGAACTAGATTGAACTTCATTGAGGAAATGTGCACATAATGCCGAATTTTTTTTTAATGTACCACACTTAGGTATAGGAAATTTCGTTATATTATTTCTCGTATTAGCTGTTATTTGGGGACAGCATCCAGTAGCACCTTCTTTTACCGACGGTTTGTTACAGTTGGTATCAAAGGCATAAGTTCAATTTCTTTTCGACCAGGGTATGGGTAGTTAGGATCATTCTTTTTTGTTCAGCATATGACTGTAATTAGGTTGGGAAGTTATAGTTATAATCTAAGTAGGCCTAGGTGATAGGTGAATTATACTATTATTAACCGCATGCGCAATGGTTGACTATTTTATATAGCATCGGCCTATTGTAGCTTGTTGTAGTTACACTTAATGACCCTCAGATATTCTATGAATTTGTCATATCAAATTCATTGGCCTATTTCCTCCTTTTGTAGCAATTATTGTTGTTGGTTGTTTGTCTCTTTTGTCATCCTGTAGTATGATGCACAAATGTTCAAATCAGAACAGGCCCGTAGTTGATCCTCCCATTGATGAAGGAGTATATTCAGATAGCCATGAAAACAGCCGCAGCTTTATGTCCTCTATGAAAAAGATGATGAAGGAATTTATGGGGGAATTGAGTGACGCGCCGAAAATATTTTTGTGCTTTAGAAACCCAAGTGTAGGTTGTCAAGTTATAATACTTGGTAAGTCCAAGTGTCGAACCACAAGGATAGTCGGAAAGACGATGCGGTGATTACGAGTCCAAGGTTTTGTTTAAGAGAATTTGATTGGTTGATTTTAGTTGTTGATTTTAAAGTCTTGCGATAAAAACTAAAGTGATGTATCAATTGATAAGAAAAGGCTAAGGCATTAAAGAATTCATTTGCTTTGCAATGTTATGTAAAATTAATCTCATTCAAAATTCTCAATGCAATTCCTAAGTGTTAAGTACCTTACACTTTTTTAAGTAAAAAGGTGTGAAGCCAAAGCAACCCAATCCCATATAAATGCCATATAAAAAAGGGTGTAAGTAAAACTCAACACAAATGTATCTTTCATTTTTATCTTGTAACAAAGGGTGTGAAGCAAGTGCAACCCATTCCCATATAATGTTCAACCAAGATGCAAACTTGAGATACACTAAAAAAAAAGGCATAAACTTAAACTAGGCATTAAGAATTCATTATTAGTTTCTCCTAGGCAATTGATTTGATTATGAAAATGGCCAACTAAAAAGTTTAGCTCAATAAATCATAACATTTCATTTGTCTAAGATTGGGAGATCTAAGTGGAGATTAAATCATCCGATTTAGACACATTTGATAAATACAAATTGAATCCTTAAGGTGGTTAGTGGAGTTGATTATGGCATAAACTTAAGAGATCCTCCTTGGAAACATTCTAACTAAGAAAATATTGAGTCTGAAAATCACATAAAGTGTAGAAAGCACTCAACATATCATTAAAGCATTCAAGAATTGGAATCTCAAATTTATGGTATTTCTATGAATATTCAAAGACTAAACATGCTTGGCAATGAAAAGTATCTCATTCATAGAAGGAATGGACTTAGGCTAATAAGAAATACACAAGTGTATCATCTCCTCATTAATGCTTGAGATCTATGTATACAAGGCATACAAAGTCAAATCACTTTATGAGAATTATCTTACTAGCTTATGAATGGTTGATTGAATGAAGAAGATGAAGGATTCAACAAGTATTTAACAATACTAACAATGGAATGAGAAACAAACTTACATAATTAATGCAATGCAAACTTCATCTTTTAGCCTTAGCAATGAAACTATTCCATGATAGTTATATGAACAAAAACCATTAAAGTGATCTCCATTTCTCTCAAGAGTTTCTCTAACTAGATTTCTTACAAGTGATGGTAGAAAGAGAAAGTGCAGGAAAATTTACTTGTATTCCTTGAATCTAGATCTAGAAAATTATATACTTTACATGAGGGACAAAGAGCAATTAAATAAGGGGAGAGCAATGCCCAAAAATGGCTATTCTAGTACACTTTTCTAAAGATCCCAATGGGTAAGCACCTGATCCTATCTAGAAATGGAAAGTCAAGCTTTTTTGGTGAGTTTCAAAGCATCAAAAGGTGAGAAAAGCTGCTTTTGGGGGCTGCACTTTGTGATCTGGAAGGCCTCTGATCGATCAGAGGCTCCTCTGATTGATCAGAGCATAGTTTTTGCTCTTCTAGGTGGGCTCTGATCGATCAGAGGATTCTCTGATTAATTAGAGGACATATTCTACACTAAAAGGTGGCATCTGATTAATTAGAGGACTGCTTCGGAAAACTTTATTCTTCTCTTTTGGCTTCTATCTTCCTTTAACACTTCCCAAAACTACCCAACTTGATTCCAAAATCTATGGGCACAATCAAGATACTAGAAAAGGCTACTTTGAGCCATGTTAAAGAAATTCTTGATATTTTTAGAGTGTGTACAAAAAGTTGGTTAATTTAATTAATCTAAGCTAAGATAAACGCGATAATTAGAATCAAAATGGCGTTAGCAACTACAAAATTGCGCGTTTATCAACACCCCCCAACTAAACTCTTGCTAGTCCCTTAGCAAGCAAAATAAAAATAGCTATGTATAATAATCGAAAATGCATTTAGCACATGCATTAAGCCTTTGTACTCCTAAGTTCCCTTAGAAGACGAGTTGTGTCTCGTGAGAGTTTACAGAGATGATACCCACAAACATCCGAAGTTTGAAATCTAAGAAGTAGAATTGAAGCATTTCAATGAATTGATTCAAGTGTTTGGCGTTACTATTACAATTTTTGGAATATTGGCATTTGAATAATGATCTCCATTGCTTACAATCTCTTTTAGAAACTAGCTCCACATTCCCATTTGAACACACTATGCATATGGAGCTTTGACACAATCATTCTTAATCACAAATAGTTCTATTCATCAACAGTGGAAGAAAGAAATCTTTCAAAAACAAAAGCTCAAGAACTTTGTCAATTTTAAGCATTTTTCTTTATTTTTTACTTGGACTTTTTCCTAAATTAGCTCAAGGTGGTTTGCATCTCTATGGAGGGTAGCGATCTCACTTTGTGATTTTGCATTCATAGCACTTTTTTTTTTAACAAAGGAAGCTATTCACCCTTTTTCCATATGGTAACCTTTGCCTATCCTTAATATTAGACAAAATGACTTATGAATTTAGTCAAGTGAAGCTTAAAGTCAATATTAAGTTTAAAAGTCATTCAAGTTTTCAAATCTTTTGTAAGTGCCATGCATGTGTCCCCTCTAAGGAAGATCTTTTCGAAAGAGCTTTTATTGCATTTGAACATTACTTCTCTCTACAGAAGATGAAAATCACTCTATGTGATACCAAAGACTAAATCAAGCCACAACATTATGCATATTCATAGGAAACTACAAGGTTCAAGAATCTAAATGAAGCAATGCCATAGAGATTATCACTCAACTACCTATCCGAATCAAGAATTTCATGCGAAAAACCATTAATTCAAGGACAATTCTAAAAAAAATTATTATCATTTTTCAAACTTCGATAAGATGGCGAAATCGATCCTAACATGGAGAAAATTAACATAAAAGAAAGCATGCTTGAGAATTCGAGATTTGAAAGTGCTCACCCCCCAACTTAAAGTTGGCATTGTCCCTAATGCTTTTGAAGACGACGAAAATTGGGCGAATTCTTGAAAAATTACTTTCCAATTTCTCCAAAAAGAAATTATGATCAATTTCAAAGCTACAATATATACAAAAATCTAAAAAAGAGGGTTAGCATTGGTCAAACATAACATGCAAAATTAAGAGCTCAATCCATCACAAGTAGTTATGTTAAAATAATCCAACAACCCAAAAAGAAAATAAAGCAAAATAATAAAAAAAAAATGAAAATGGAGTTTTCAAAGTTAGGAGAGGTGACCGTGCTTCTTCTTAGACCTTGGGTTGGTAAAGGATGAAGCCATTGGAGCTTGGGACAAGTGGGTTTTGAAATTTTTGGTGGGTTTATGAAGAGCTCAAAATTGGGGATCTATGGGGTCAAAATTCAAGATTTGGGTGGAAATTAATGGATGAGAGTGAAGGTTATGTGCTTGAGATGATAAATGGATAAAGTGAAAGGCAAAAATCTGAATTTTTTGTGAGGATTTTCGAAAGTAGGAGTGGGATGAAGAGTATGGATTTTTAGTGAGAGAAAGTGATGGTTTGATGATTTTTGGGTAAAAATGGAGAAAGTGGTGAATGATTAGAAGGATTTAATGGGTGTATGATCTTTAATGGAGGATTTGGGAGGGAGGGGATCTTTCTAGAGCAATGCGGAAATAACACTCTATGATCGATCAGAGGTGATGGCTGATCGATTAGCCCTTTGGCAGTGCACTCCTCTCTTGCTCCAAGGTTTGTTGTTTTTGCGTTTTAGTCCATTCACTCTAGTACCTCCAAGTTTGCTGTTTTTATAAAACAGTCCCTGAATTTTTTCCAACGTGTGATGATCCTCCTAAAACTCCAGAAATAAACAAAAATTATATACAAACATGACCTACGCTTTTTAGGCTTAGGTCGGGTCGCTTAGAGGGGTGAACTTCTCTAGCGTTGGAATTTCTAAAAACAATTTCAATCTTTGCCCGTTAACTTTGAACTCGAAACCCGTTTTTGGATCAACAACCGTCACGGCCCCAAATGAAAATACATGCTTGACAATATAGGGGCCAGTCCAACGAGACTTCATTTTTCCAAAAAAAGGTGGAGACGCGTATCATAAATAAGGACTTTTTGACTAAGTTTGAAATCTTTTCTTAAAATCGATTTATCATGAATTTTTTTCACCCTTTCCTTGCTTAATTTTGAATTTTGGTACGCGTCTCTCCTCAATTCCTCCAATTGTTTTATTTGTAACATCCGATTTTTGTCGGATTCCTCAAAATCACTATTCACCAATTTTATTGCCCAAAATGATTTATGTTCTAATTCAACGGGCAAGTGACAAGGCTTGCCATACACAATACGATATGGAGACATCCCGAGAGTGGCTTTGAAAGCAGTTCGGTAGGCCCAAAGAGCATCGTTTAGTCGCAATTACCAATCTTTGCGATTTAGATTTATCGTTTTTTCTAAAATTTGTTTTTATCTCTCGGTTTGCAAGCTTGGCTTGCCCGTTTGTTTGAGGATGATAAGCGAGGGACACCTTATGATTTACACCATATTTTTGCATTAATGATTCAAAAGGTTTATTGCAAAAATATAAGCCTTCATCACTTATTATTGCCTTTGGGGTGCCAAATCTTACAAGAATATTATCCTTTAAAAATCGGATCACAACTTTGTGATTATTTGTTTTGCAAGATAGGACTTCCACCCATTTGAAAACATAATCAACCGCAAGAAGGATATAGAGATTACCAAAAAAGCATGGAAATGGTCCCATGAAATCAATGCCCCAACAATCGAAAATTTTAACCACAAGGATCGGGTTAAGAGGCATCATGCTTTTTCTTATGATTCCCCCGAGCATTTGGCATCTCGAGCAAGCTTTGCAAAAGGCATGGGCATCTTTGAACATCCTTGGCCAATAAAGGCCACATTGTAGGATCTTGGCGGCCGTCTTCTTGGCCGAGAAATTTCCACCACAAGCTTCATTATGGCAAAAGCTTAGAACTACTTCGAACTTATCATTGGGAATACATCGTCGAATGATTTGATCCGCTCCATACTTGAACAAGTACGGGTCATCTCAATAGAAATGGTTGACCTCGGACAAGAATTTCCTTCGGTCTTAGGCACTCCAAGGGCTTGGCATCTTTTCGGTGACAAGATAGTTCATAATATCGGCATCCATGGTGACGTAGAGATTGTGAATAGTTGTTCATCCAAAAAAGATTCTTTGATAGTACTCTCTTCAATGTGGTCGGTGAATGAAAGGCGGGATAGATGATCCGCCACCACATTTTCAACACCCTTCTTGTCCTTTATGAAAAGATTGAATTCTTGTAAAAGAAGAATCCATCTTAGAAGCCTCGGCTTTGCATCTTTCTTCGTGAAAAGGTACTTGAGAGCCGCATGATCGGTGAAAATGACAATAGGCGATCCAATGAGGTAGGACCAGAACTTGTCAAGGGCAAATACTATGGCCAAGAGCTCTTTCTCCGTTGTTGTGTAGTTCATTTGGGCATCGTTAAGAGTTCGGCTAGCATAGTAAATGACTACTAGCTTCTTGTCTTCTCTTTGGCCGAGGACCGCCCCCACGGCGTAATCGCTTACGTCGCAAATAAGTTCAAATGGCAAACTCCAATCGGGGGTTTGCATGATGGGTGCGGTAGTGAGCATGTGTTTGAGTTTGACAAAGGCTTCCTCACATTCTTTGGTCCATTCAAATGGGGCGTCTTTCAAGAGCAACTTGCACGTGGGTTTAGCAATGGTACTAAAATTTTGAATGAACCTTCGGTAGAATCCGGCATGCCCCAAGAATGAACGAACATCCTTGATTGACTTGCACACAAAATGCTTAAAAGGAAAAATAATTAATGCATGTCGAATAAAAATAATTAAAAGATAATTCTATCCCCAATTTTGACTCACTTGAACTGGTAGCGAAATATTGTGACACTTGCGTGAGAAAAATCAATAGATAAAAGTGTGCATCACCCACCAACAAAATAAATATATATATATATATTATTTAGGCCACTTTTTTTAGCCCAAAATTTAGAATTACTAAAAGCATTATAAAATGAGGCAAAAGAAAGTATTTTTAGAATTAAAAGCTAACTATCTTTTAGGGAGGGAGGGAGGGAGAGAGAGAGAGACCATTTTTTTTAAGGTGGGGCATTAACACCCCAAGAAGGAGCAGCAGCATTGTTGCCATGAAATATTTGTAATTTCTTGATGAAAGAAATATAGCCATAGATGTAAAAGAAAATATTATGGTATAAATTACACATCTACTTCCCAACTATATATATACACACATAAACAAATTATATGGAAAGCAATTCCATGTCAACTACTCAAACTCCCCATGAAGTACTCAAAACTCTCAAGACCATATATATTTTTTTCAACTACGTGGAAAAATTGCACATGGTACAATAGACTTTTCAAGTATTATTAAATACTTGATTCTATTTTAAATTAATAGTCATATCTTACCGGTATGGGAAGTAAAAATTACACATGGGCTTTTGACTTTGTCCACTTTGGAAAATTTGTATTATTGCCGGTCCATAGTTTAAGATCCTTAGGCCCATTTCCATTACAGATGAGTGATGGTCTGTCCGAGCAAGATATTTTTGTATAATAGCCAACTATTGTTCAACCACCATAGCTAGTTGACTAACGTGTGTGAACTCAATGACAACAGACCAATTCTAGTAGGTCAACAAACAGGGGATAAATGAGTTAGAAGATAAGTAATTAAAGATAGCCACTTATACAACTGCAAATAGGGTTAGGAACATATATTATATTAGACTAGTGCCAAAATTTACCATTTATAATAATTTTAATATCTTACCAACTCTAGTGTAACTCTATTTTATACATATAAATAAATAGGAAGGGAAAATCCATAGCTAGGCATTCAATTCTCTTATCTTTTTACCCACTCCCACACATTCTCGTTTTTCCTCTAACAAAAACCCAAACTCTGTAATTGTATTATCATTTAAGCTTTCAAGTTAATATACTCAGGGAGAATGTATTGCCAGATTGAGAATTAGAGTCACTAAAAGAACATGCCCATAAACAAATATGTTTTTCCCTTTATCTTCAATTCATTGTTCCATTGCTGGTTAAAACTATTCATTTTCATCATTCAACATTTTCTTATTATCAATCAGGCTAACTGGGCCGATTCTGTTCAGATTGAGTTGGGTTAACTTTTAACCACCCACAACATATCTTAAAGAAATATTAATTGTTTTATTTTAATTTTATATTTTTTAAAATACACTAGATTTTAATATTATAAATTGTTAAAGATGTATTTTATCTTTTATTTTGAGATTTTTATAAATTAATAATAGAACAACTATTGATTCGAGCCATTCTTAAAAAATAAATCTGTCAATTTAAAATGAAGAGATTGACTTTTATTTTTCTTCGAGTAAAATCAAGGGTCTATTTAATGGCCCAAGTCTTATCTTGCCTTACATGGTACGCTCAATTGAAAATTTCACTTTTTTTTTCCACAACTCCCAGACAATGTATCTTGTCAACTTGATAAATGAAACTTCAAGAAAAAATATTCACGTTTACATCTATGGCTATATTCCTTTCAGTAAAAATATTGAAAAGAAATTAGATTTCTCCTCGCCCTCAAATTGGCATGGTCGGTTCAAGAGTATGGCAAAAAGAGCGATTGATTTGGACGCCTAAAATTTTAATTTTTTTAGCTGCCCTCAAATTTTTGTGTCCATGTGAAAGTGTAAGATCACACTTATATGTTATAAAAGTTCAACATTGACACAGAAAAAATGCCAACTTTAATAACAAAACCTACATATATTAACCTCTTTAACACTTGAAATAACAAATTATCAAAAATTATTTTAAATGTTTAGTTAAGGGGGCCCATATTCAAAGTTTGCCTCGGGTCCCGAACATATCAAAAATTAGATTACCCATTCCTTTTCTTTCTCACCCAACCAAAATCACGTAGAACCTGTTTCTTTTTCTTTCTCCCCAAATTCAAAAACCCACCTCACAACTAGATCTCCTCTCCTGAGCATTCTCTCTTTCTCTTCTTTTTTCTTATTCAATTAAAGTTTGCGTTCATGCCCTGACTAATTTTTTTTGTAAGGATCAAACTACAATAAAATTAATAATCTATCTTCATGTGAATATTTTTATTTATTATTGTTTATTTTCTCTTAAATGGTTTGAAATTGAGTTTATTAGTTGTGAATGTGGGTGGATTTAATTTATTTTTTCTTTAATGGTTTGGAATTGAGTTTTTAGTTTTAACCTTGATAATGAAGGATATTTAATGAATTTGTCAATTTTTTCAGACATAAGTTAACGTTCTCATATTTATTTTTGTATTTTCAGTAAACTCACCCCACCAGTAGATGAGTTAATTTTTTTTTGTTAAAAAGCACTAGGGTGAGGAGAAAGTATTTTCACACTATAGTGAAAAGAATAAAACTGTAAGTTTATTTAAGCACACCCTTTATAAATTAGGAGGAAAAGGCTCTACATATTTAAAGGCTCAAGTGTTTTCTTTTCTTTTTATTTATTTATCTATATAAAAACATCAAGTTTGACCAAATTTATTCTCAAAAAGTATAAGAATCTAATGGTTAAAAATACACATGTTATGGTGTGCATTAACTCTACACCATTGGATGAGTTTTATACACACATCAAGATGTCACATAAAAGTTAAAACACTCACACTAATAATATACACACAATAAATTCTTACACAACAATAATATTTTATATATTAAAAATGCCATAACTTAAAATAAAAAATTCAAAATTTAATATTTAAAATCTAATAATCAAGATCAATTAAACACGATCTATCATGACTATAGAATTATGTAAAAAAAAATAAAAATTATTAAGTAACATTTAACACAAATAATATACACAAAGTAAACTCTCACACGCCAATAATTTTTTTACATTAAAAATGCCATAACTTAAAATAAAAAATTCAAAATTTAATATTTAAACTTTACTGATCAAGAAATTTAATATTTAAATATACTAATCAAGACCAATTAAACAATATTCATCTTGAAATAAAGAAAATATATTTAATATTTAAAATATATTAATCAAGAAATTTAATATTTAAATCTACTAATTAAGATCAATTAAACAAGATCCATCATGACTACAAAATTATGAATTTAATATTTAAATCTACTAATCAAGATTAATTAAACAAGATCTATCATGACTATAGAATTATGTAAAAAAAAATAAGAAAAATTATTGGGTAACATTTAACACCGATAATATACATACAATAAACTTTCACACAGCAATCATTTTTTTTACATTAAAAATTTCATAACTTAAAATAAAAAATTCAAAATTTAATATTTAAAATATACTAATCAAGATTAATTAAATGAGATCCATCATGATTATAGAATTATGTAATAATAATAATTATTATTATTATTATTATTATTATAATTATAATTATAATTATTGAGTAACGTTTAAGAACGTACTTTATGTGTTCATACATTATTGGTTATCTCAGTATGTCGTTTTTAGAAGTGTTCACAATATATTAGTCAAATTTTTGAAATATTTTCAAATCACGCCAACAAATGTGATTGAATTATTTCCACATATAGCATTGAGTTTAATTTGTTAAAAAATTATTTTGCTGAGATCAAATTAGATCAATAAATATGATTAAAAGATTCTTTAAAAATTAAAAACAAGTCAGTTAAATTCGGTATACTTTTAATTTTTCTAGCATGAAGATATATTGAACCTAAGTTTGTCGATTTAGATTCATTGTACGATACTTCTTTTTATCTTATTATCAATTCTTATTTAATTTACCATGCCGGATGACACGGGTATACCCTAGTATATATATAATACACACTTGGGGTGTTAACATAGTCAAAATATTGATGGATTTTCTCACTCCACGCCCGGGTTTGAGCCAAATTTTTTTTTTTTAAAAGGCTCAATATTTTTTACAATTCAAATTTAATAGCTGCATTCGAATTAAGGGACTTAGGTTTTTCTTATGAATTTTGACATTAATGTCATTTGTTTTTTTATGCAAAAGGCAAACTAGGATAGTTAAAAAGGTGGGTACAAAAAAATGTAATTCAATTGATTTTCTTCATTTATATACTAACCAAACAAGCATAAGAGTTTTTCATTTGTATGAAAAATTGTTTATATATATGCACAGGTAAAATGGCGGCGGCAATAGCATGGCATTATAATGGGGGTGAGTTTGAAAATTAGATACTTGCTTTGACTTTAGAATCCTTATAAATACTAATCTTAACATAATGAATGACTAAAATAGGTTCAAACTTCCCAAAATAATCCTGTAGATTAATTGCATTTTACCTCTTTTATCATTTAAATTATTAAAATTAGCAATTAATGCAGTTATATGTCCAACTTGATTCAATTGACCCATTTTGGCTGAATGCTCATGATTTTATTTTATTTATTAAAATATTTAACTTCAAGCCTTAACTCAAATATAACTGAACAGTAGTTTCTCCTGTCTTTTTGTCCCCGGATGTTAAAGAGTAGGTCCTGTTTGAGGGTCCCAGAAAAGCAGGTCTGCAGATCTTGAACTCGTCAATGAAAGTGGTGTAGAGGTTAATATATACCATGATTGTGTTCACCATACGTCATGACATCATATTTTGTGTATTTCCATTTTTCTATCTTGTAGATGTTGAAGGCAAGAAATATTAGAGACTATTTTACTGTGGAAAAAACAATGCAAAAAACAGAAAATAGAATGAACTTATGGATCGAGGCTTGTGATGATGACACAATCTCTTTAGGTGAAATTTCCCGCTGTATTGAAGTTAACAGCCTGCATGAGAGCACATCTCCCAGTATACAACGATTTAGGATTCTACCAACAACTGTAGATTATCTCTTTGGAACTCTCAAAGTACTCCAGAGAAAATAACAGATTAAGTATATGAAGAGATGAATAGTTTTTTGTTGTATATCTCAATGAGGAGATTATCTACTCAAAAATAATTGAAAGGATGTAACAGGAAGGAGTGGGGATAAATGTGTATACAAACAAGCCAAATTTTCAAGCCTATCCCACTTGAGCTACATACTCCAAACTAGTATACAATATACATACAACAAGAGAAAGGTTCTACTAGCTTTTGCTTTGAGTGAATTTGGTTAGTTCTTCAAGCTCAAATTAGTTAGTTCTGATATATATAGACTGTGTTTGTTACTAATGATTTATGGGCTCACCTAAACTAACATTGCTCTGCGATGCGACTTTGGATGAATACAAAGAATTTCCTTTGTTATGCCTTTGTAGTTTGTAGTGAGTTCTTTTAGTGAGAATAATGCTGCTTTGGTTACTACTTTTCACGCCTTAATAGGGTCTCAATTTAGGAACTATATTATGCATAAATTCCAATCGGGCTATGGAGATACGACATTTTTATACTCGTCACGTCATTTTGTGACTAGGAAATCCATGATAAAAAACGATAACACATCAAATTTCCCAGTATACATGTCACATATACACACAAAAGTTTCACGAAGCAGTGGAGTACAAAGCCCACACAGAGAGAGGGAGAGAGATAATTCCAAGATAGGAAAACACAGACCAAGCAACATCCAATTGAGCCTTGGCTTTGTTATGTTTTATGCCCCTCTTTCTTGGAAAAACTCCGGCCGGCTTCGGCACAAGTATCACAGAACCTAATCATTCCAATTCTTACAGGCAACATAGAAGGACACATGACTAGAAGATACAACATGTAGTCTAATATGTGTTTGCTTATTTTTTTGCCTTTGGAACCGTCTAGATTTTTGCCATTGTCCAAATAATAACACAGATCTGTTGCAACGTGCTATATAAGAATGCTTTGGTAGAATTTTATCGTGTTATCTCCCAGAGGTGAGTTCCATTTATTCTCGAGAGATCTAAGGATATCAGATCCTGAGAGACTTTGTTATACGTCTTGTAACGGGAGGGTTTGGATTCCATAGCAAACTGGGGGCTTCTCACTGAAGCAAAATTGCAGTAAGTTGTATTGTGCCATGGAATTGGACCATCGTTCTTCTTCATTAGATCTTTGCTTTGCAATAGAGGATGGTTAGGAGTTTGCAAATTTTGCCATGATTAATCAACAAGGAGATGATTGTACCAGCAACTACTTATGTCCAGTGGTATATATAACCAAAGGATTGATCTGCAGGGTGAGTTTCTTCGGTCCTCGTGATCAACCCCCATGAAAGTTAAACCACATCCACGTTCATCAACACCGCCATATTCATCTGGTATAGGAGATATTGCTTGGATTGCCCTGTGAGAGGGTTAAAAACCTCACCTGATGGTGTCGAATTGACAATACCTACTCTAGATTTATCAAGTCTTCGAGTACCTCCCATTATTCAAATCTTACCATCAACTGCAGCCATTAGTGGATTTATCCTTTTGGTAGTCATCACATTTACAGCTTTCCTCGCAATAAAGATGTTGACTGAGACGGAACCCTTGCTCACAATTGTCATCGGACTTGAAACTGCCTGCACGGTATATGAAAGAGCATAGGGCTAGACAAGTGCTTCCAAACATTTTAGAATCATTACTCATGAAGTTTGGTTGGATTAGTAATCTTAACTTCTTTGAAGGATATATGACTTAGTTGGAAAAAGAATTCGTCACGCCATTGTAATCATTTATGTCGACTGATTGCTTTTTTTTCAAGAGCCTAGCATCGTTCTACACCAAAACATTTTCTTTTGCATAATCTATGCAATAAAATCTTATTTCAATCGGTCGATAAGAAACCATAACCCAAATTGGGAGTGAGACATTTGCTCCATCAAATGCTATTGTTTCAGAAAGGGACTAAAGAAGAAAAGTTACATGTCTCCAGTGAGATGCCGGCCTGGATGGTTGTTGCAGCGTCTCCACTATCCTCTCTTTCTTCAGATCGCAACACAGCACCTGTACGTTAGTATGTAAATGTTAGACGATTTTTATACAACTTCCTTTCAAATATATTGTATGAAATCCTCCATATTTCACTTAAATAATAAATCCGACAACTCGACATTGCTATAAATCTGAAATCTAAAAGTTCACAAAATCCTATATGAAGTGATTCTCTATTTTGGATTAGTGGCAGAGCTAGGAACTTTTTTTCGTGGGATCAATTAATAAACCATGGATATTATTATTGGTACTTACTGTTGAAGTTTTTGTGTATTTTGGAAAAATGGAAGAAGAAGAAAAAGAAGAAAACCAAATCAAGCTTCAAAAGTAAACCAACTATTACTCCATTTGATCCTAGTATAAAGTTGTTTAAGAACACTGGCGACAGTGTTAAGCAATATGAGTATGCGAGCATCATTGGTAGCCTTCGTTATGCTACTGATTGCACTAGACCTGATATTGCCTATGTAGTTGGAGTGCTTTGCAGGTTTACTAGCATATCTACTATGGAGCATTGGCATGCTATTGAGAAGGTCATGCGACATCTAAAAAGAACCATGAACCTCGAATTACACTATCATAAGTTTCTCGTTGTCCTTGAAGGATATAGCGATGCTGACTGGAACACCTTATCAGATGACTCCAAGGCCACTAGTGGATACATTTTCATCATAGCTGGAGGTGCAGTTTTTTGGAAATCCAAGAAACATACCATTTTGGCCCATGTGTTCTATAGCTCCATGTGGAGTGAGATAGCTAGCTACAGGAGTATCCTTGATAGACTCACCTACGTGGATGTGGAAGTGAGGCTGCTTCCTATGGAATTTGGGCAATTCTCTAGAATGTCCACTATACCGGGATAAAACACATGGTCATATCGTGCTGGCTTATGAACTATTCCTTTATAGGCAGTGTGTGTGATGTTGCCGGATATAGAGTTCAAAATTACGTGTTACTCTAGTATAATCTGGAGCATCAACCACTACGTAAAGGTTTAAGTTGAAAAACAGCTTTATTTATACATTATTCTAGGAAATATGGCTTGAATCGATGAAACATTTTAAAAAAAATACAAGTGGGGGATTGTTGAAGTTTTTGTGTATTTTGAACAAAATGGGAGAAGAAGAAAAAGAAAACCAAAGTAAGCTCCAAAAGTGAACTCTATGTGTTTTTCTAAGTCCCACATAGGAGAGATATAAAAACTTTCATGGGTTTTTATAAGGGAAAACTTGCCTAAGGGCTTAAGCCCTTTGGGCATTAGAATTTCTTGCTATTGGGTGAGGATTTGGATGACTGTCGTTCACCACACATACGCGCGCCGACAAACAGAACTAAACCGAACTGACCCGACTCGGGCCAGGCTTGGGCTTGGGTCTAATACTATCTTTTTAGACAAAATTCTTTCGAAAATTTTATTTATTAAAAATAAAATTATTTTTCTTTTTTGAATTCGAAATTTAATTAATTTTGACTTAATCTTGAGTCGTTGGTTTTGGATAAGTCCTTCTCCCCCTCAATGTGTTTTTTTCTCTCCTCTACGCAACAGAAAGATTTTTTTTTCTTTTATTTAGAAAACCTTTTCCATCTCAGAAACATACAACAAAAAAAATACTCCCTTGTTATCTTCTTCAGAGAACTTAATTTGTTTTTCTTAAAAAGTTTTTTGCCTCCGGTAAGAATAGTTTACCGATTTCGGTCAAAACTACAAAGGGAGTTAGAATTTTGATTTCCCTCTGTGCAATGAAAATCGAGACAGAGGAAAATCTAGACTTGTTGTATCCTAGGGACGGCGTGACTATTTTGAATTATTAGCACAAACACCGAGCAGAGCCACGAAACGTCTTAATGAGAGCGACTTAGTCCACGACTCAACTCGGTGTTTTTCAATCGCTACTTAGTAAATTCGTTCATGTTTTAACAATTTTAAATCGTTTGTAATATATTATTGTTCTCTATAATGGTTTCTGAAACTGCTAAACCTGTTAATGGAACTGTTAAACTTAATAAACTGTTTCGCTCTGAGGGTTTACACTTTAAAAAGTGGAAACAAAAGATGTTTTTCTATTTAACCACGAAAGAACTAAATAATGTTCGCTTGTCAGAAAAGCCTAATTTTCCAGAACCTCTAACTTCGAAAGCAATTGAGTAATGGACTGATAACGATTTTCTGTGTAAAAACTATATCCTTAATGGGCTTTATGATGAGAACCTCAAAGGAAGTTTGGGATGCACTTCAGAAAAAATACTATACTGAAGAAGCTGGGATTAAGCAATACACTGTCAGTCGTTATTTGAAATATCAGATGATGAATGATAGGTCTGTGGTTGCTTAATCCCACGAACTTCAGGAAATTGCTCACGAAATTATTTCTGAAGGCATGCCATTAGATGAACAATTTTCGGTAGCAGTGATGATTGATAAACTGCCTCCTTCATGGAAGGAGTTTAAGAATAATCTAAGGCATAAGTCCAAAGAATTTTCTCTGAAAAGTTTGATCACCAAATTCTGAATTGAGGAGGAACATCGCAAATAGGACCAAAAAGATGAGGTTTTGGTTTTTTCAAACCGAAATCATACTCGCTCCTCCACACGTACTGTTTTGAACCAAACCGAAAAAAAAATCAAAAGAAAAATCAAAATCAAAATGGTTGAAACCAGAACAGGAATCAGAATCAGGGACATAATAGTAACTACCCTAATAATTAGAATCATAACAGAAATGCTCAATGCAATAACAGTAATAATGGAGAATTTATCTGTTATAACTATCAGAGGCTTGGGCATATGGCACGGAACTGCCGGAACGCTCGTCGGCCTTATCCGTAGGTGAACGTTACCGAAGAGCCACTTATGGCTATGATATCATAAATAAATCTGGTAATAAGTTCCAAAGGGTGGTGGGTGGACACTAGCGCTTCTCGCCATGTCTGCTATGATCGTGCTCAATTTAAGAGCTATTCTAAAGCGGAAGATAAGAAAGTGTTGTTAGGAGATTCTCACACCACTATGGTAGCTGGTTCGGGAGAAGTCGGGCTAAAGTTTACTTCTGGAAAGACTGTCATCCTCAAGGATATCCTGCATACTCCAAAAATGAGAAAGAATTTGGTTTCAGATTACCTTCTTAATAAGACTGGTTTTGTTCAAACTATTGGGGCTGATATGTTTACTGTTACTAAGAATGGGATGTTTATGGGGAAGGGCTATACATGTGATGGAATGTTTAAACTGAATATTAATTCTAATAAAGTTGTTTCTAATTCTGCTTATATGATTTGTTCCATTAATGTGTGACATGCTAGACTTTGTCATGTTAATAAGCGCATTATTAAAAACATGAGTAAATTGAAATTTATTCCCCCTTTATCACTAAATGATTTTGAAAAATATGAATTTTGTAGCCAAGCAAAGATTACTAAAATACCACGCAAATCTATTTTAAGATAAACCGAACCTTTTGAATTAATTCATTCGGATATTTGTGAATTTGATGGTGTTTAAACGAAAAATGGAAAAAGGTATTTTATTACTTTTAATTTATTGATAATAATTCGAATTTTTCCTATGTTTACCTTATGAAAAATAAAAGTGAAGCAATTGATATGTTTAAAACATTTTCTTTAGAAATTGAAAATCAGTTTAATAAGAAAATAAAAAGATGTTAGAATGATAGAGGAACCGAATATGATTCAACTGATTTTAAAAATCTTTATGCTTCACTTGGTATTATTCATGAGACAGTTGCTCCACATTCACCTGAAATGAATGGAAAAGCCGAAAGAAAAAATAGAACTTTTGCCAAATTAATTGTTGCTACGCTACTAAATTCAGGGTTTGCCTCACATTGGTGGGGAGAAATTTTATTGACTGTTTGTCATGTCCTTAATAGGGTGCCTAGGATTAAATCAAATTTATCCCCATATGAGATTTTGAATAAAAAAGGCCCAATATTTTCTACTTACATGCTTGGGGCTGCCTTTCTTATGTGCGTATTCATGATTCTAAAAGATCTAAGCTTGCTAGTAAAGCTTATGAATGTGTTTTTTATTGGATATGAAATTAATAGCAAGGCTTATAGATTTTATGAGTTGAAAAATCATGTTATTATTGAATTGAATGATGTTGATTTTTTTGAAGATAAATTCCCTTTTAAATCGAGGAATAGTGGGGGCAGTAGTGGGGGTGACTCATTACCTTCTAGTTCAACTACACCAATTAATGCCGAGCATGATGATTTAATAATTGAACCTAGGAAGATGAAACGAGCTAACCACTAAATATTTTGGGCGGGACTTTCATGCATTCATGTTAAAAGAGGATCCCACAACACTTCAAGAAGTTTTGTCTTCTTTACATGCTGACCTTTGGGAAGAAGCTATTAATGATGAGATGGATTATTTAGAATCTAATAGAACTTGGCATCTAGTGGACTTCCCTCCTGGCTGTAAAACCGTAGGTTGTAAATGGATTCTTAAAAAGAAATTAAAACCTAATGGCATGGTTGATAAAAATAAGGCACGACTTGTAGCCAAGGGTTTTAGGCAGAGAGATAATGTAGATTTCTTTGACACTTATTCCCATATTACTAGAATTACTTCTATACGTATATTGATTGCTTTAGCTACTATTCATGATCTTGTTGTGTACCAAATGGACGTAAAAACTGCTTTTCTTAATGGAGAATTAGAGGAAGAAATTTACATAGATCAACCTGAAGGTTTTGTTATTTCTAGCTAAGAAGATAAAGTATGCAAATTAGATAAATCACTTTATGGCTTAAAACAATCACCTAAGCAGTGGCGCGAGAAATTTGACAAATTGGTTACTTTAAATGGATTTTGAATTAATGAAAGTGACAATTGTATTTATTATAAGTCTGAGAATAAAGCATGCACCACTATTTGCTTATATGTTGATGACTTTCTTATATTTGGTTATAATATCCATGTTGTGAATAATGTGAAAACAATGCTATGTGCTAACTTTGATATGAAAGATTTGGGCGAAGCTAGTGTGATTCTTGGTATTAAAATTACTAGGTCGGAAATGGGACTTTCTTTACACCAATCTCATTATATTGAGAAAATTCTAAAGAAATATAATTACATTGAATGTAAACCAGCTAGTACTCTATTTGATCCTAGTGTAAAGTTGTTTAAGAACACTGGCTACAGTGTTAAGCAATCTGAGTATGCGAGCATTGTTTGTAGCCTTCGTTTTGCTACTGATTGCACTAGACCTGATATTGCCTATGCAGTTGGAGTGCTTTGCAATTTTTACTACCAGACCTAGTATAGAGCATTGACATGCTATTGAGAGGGTCATGAGATATCTAAAAAGAACCTTGAATCTCGGATTACACTATCATAAGTTTTTCGCTGTCCTTGAAGGATATAGCGATGCTGACTAGAACACCCTGTCAGATGACTCCAAGGCCATTAGTGGATACATTTTTAGTATAGCTGGTGCAGTTTCATGGAAATCCAAGAAACAAACCATTTTGGCCCAGTCGACGATGGAGTCTGAGATGATAGCACTAGCTATTGCTAGTGAAGAAGTAAGTTGGCTAAGAAGCTTCCTTGCAGATACCCTTTTATGGGAGAAACCGATACCAGCCGTCCTTATCCACTGCGATAGTACTGCGGCTATTGCAAAAGTAGATAACCATTATTATAATGGTAAGAGGTGACTGATTCTTCGCAAGCACAATACGGTTAGAGAGTTCCTCTCTAATGGGGTTGTAAGAGTGGATTATGTACGGTCTGAGAAAAACTTGGCTGATCTTTTGACGAAAGGACTAGTTAGAGAGGGTCTGGAACACCTCTAAAGGGATGATCTTAAAGCCCATTGAGATTTGAATCACACGTGATGGGAACCCAACCTAAATGACTGGAGATCCCAATAAATAGGTTCAAAGGGTAAATAACAAGTTGTGAGTGAATTAGTGAATCATGCATTTTATTCAACCCATCCCGGTAGAGCATGATATCCTGAAGCGATATAAGGCTGAGTAATATACTCTTAATGAGTTCTATAGCTCCATGTGGAGTGAGATAACTAGCTACAGGAGTATCCTTAATAGATTCACCTACGTGGATGTGGAAGTGAGGCCGCTTCCTATGGAATTTGGGCAATTCTCTAGAGCATCCACTATACTGGGATAAAGCACATGGCCATATCGTGCTTGCGTATGTACTACTCCTTTATAGGCAGTGTGTGTGATGTTGCCGAAAATAGATTTCAAAACTATGTGTTACTCTTGTATAATCTGGAGCATCAAACATTACGTAAAGGTTCAAGTTGAAAAATAACTTTATTTATGCATTGTTCTAGGAAATTTGGCTTGAATCGATGAAACATTTTTTAAAAGATACTAGTGGGGGATTGTTGAAGTTTTTGTGTATTTTGAAAAAATTGGAGAAGAAGAAAAAGTTGAAAACCAAAGTAAGCTCCAAACATGAACTCTATATGTTTTCCTAAGTCCCACATAGGAGAGATATAAAAACTTTCATGGGTCTTTATAATGGAAAATTTGCCTAAGGGCTTGAGCCTTTTGGGCATTAAAATTTTGTGCTATTGGGTGTGGACTTGGATGAGTGTGGTTCACCATACACACGTGCGCCGACAGACCGAACCGAACCTACCAAGGCTGGGCCGGGCTCGAGCTATGGGCTTGGGTCTAATACTATCTTTTTAGACAAAATTCTTTTGAAAATTTTATTTATTAAAAATAAAATTATTTTCCTTTTTTGAATTCGAAATTTAATTAATTTTGACTCAATCTTGAGTCGTTGGTTTTAGATAAGTCCTTTTCCCCCTTGATGCGTTTTTTTTCTCCTTTCTACGCTATGGAAAGATCTTTTTTTCTTTTATTTAGAAAACCTTTTCCGTCTTCAGAAACATACAACGAAAAAAATCCTCCATTGTTATCTTCTTCAGAGAACTTAAAAAATTTTCCTTAAAAAGTTTTTTGCGTCTAGCAGAAATAGTTTACCGATTCTGGCCAAAACTTCAAAGGGAGTTGGAATTCTGATTTCCCTCCATGCAACGAAAATCGAGACAGAGGAAAATCTGGGCTTGTTGTATCCTGGGGATAGTGTGGCCATTTTGAACTACTAGCACAAACACCGAGTAGAGCTGCAAAACGTCTTAAAGAGAGCGACTTAGTCCGCGACTCAACCCGATGTTTTTCAATCGCTACTTGTTAAATTCGTTCCTGTTTCAACACTTACTAATTAAGATAATTCAATTATTACTCCTTAACATCACATACACGCTTAAAATCATTGTACTAAAATTTTGCTAGAAAATTGATCCCGTTTGACCTCATTCCTTATTTCTTTTTCAAGAATTTTATCGAGGTCTATTACACATTTTACCTAATTTGTTTTTTTATTATACTATATATGTCATGTATATATTATGGAGCGAGGTCAAAAACCCCACATTGGTCCTCTTAACCGGGTCCCTGCTTGGATACCAACAAAGCAAAAGAACCTTATTTAATAACACAGGCTATAAGTCTAAGGATATGTTATCACAAATACAAAACATATGCATCCTTCGTAAGCTAAACTCTCATGAATAACTTAATATGATTCATACTTTTTTACATAAATAAAAAAGATATATTTTTTTTCTTTCAATCTTGTTTATGTTTCTCCATATTATATGATAATTTGAAAGATTTATCAAAAGTTCAGTCATCTATCAGATTTGACAACCGTGCAACTGGGATATAGTGATTTCAATAGTATGATGATTGGAATTGGATTCCCTTGTTCAGTATTAGCTCACGTGAAGATTTCGCAGAAGTGAAGTTCAATCTCGCCGAGGAACATCACATTCACCATAATTAAACATCACTTGCTGTCTCATATCAATACCATCACCTTCGTCATAGTTAAATGAAGTAATAATTTCAACAATGAAGAAGACTGGATTTTTCTATTTGCAAAAGAACCATGGGAAAACTCCGTTCATTGAAGCTTGATATAGTTATAAGTGGAAGTAATGTTTTCATAATAATGAAAAAGCTTTATTTCCTTACTTTACAAAGAAGAGGGGAGGGGGGGGTAAGAAGCATAACTAGATATTGCAATTAAAGTATGTATTTTATGCATAACTGGATATTGCATAAAAGCCACCTGAAATTGTAACAGTTCATCTATCACGGTAGTCTTCTAACCCATTAATTGCATATCCAAAGTAGCTAAAGTCATAACAGTCCATCAATCACAGTCCAATTAGCATCGTATATCTCATTTTAGCTGTCCAGTCTCTCCCTTTCTTACTTCCTCAGGGAGCCACCACCATGAGATAGACCATTGAACATTTAAACCGCCATTGCAACTACTACCATTACGAGGTACACCTGTTAGAATCTTTCTCTGAAACATTTTCTTATAAAGGTTTTTTTAGTTTTCTCATAATCAGGCATTGAAATTTTATAGAGCCTGCTCTGATTAAAATAATTAGGGTTTCAATTCTTTATGATTAAATGCATATATCGAAATCAAAGTTTCAGCTAATTAATGATTCACAAAACAAGTCACCATATTATGCTAATTTACAGTAGATCTTTGTATATGGTATTATGATCTAAAACATGTTTGATATACTTGATAGTTTGAAATAATTGAGCAGCTATTCATCCGAACTAAGAACTAGTATATGGTTGTAGCGCCAACCACACGTGCACAGCAGCCGTACAACTAAACTATTTCGAGTCCAAGTATAGGGTTAGTTTCATGATTCCATCGATTCATCTCTGTGTTGTAAAAGACCATAGGGCTGGTTTTGGTTTTTGTGACATGATTGTCCTATGGCATATATGGGATGAACAAAATCCTTTTTGAGCTACAAATCAACCCTCACCAAATTCCAATAATTGCTATAGCCCTCCACCTTTTTAACCCTTTTCATCAAAGGATCAAAAACTTCAGCAAATGGTGGCGCTAATTTAGCACATCTTATATTACCTCCAAAGATGTAAATCTTTCTGTCCAAGTTAGCCACTTGTGCCCCCATTCGACCCATATTCATCTGGCTATATTGCTTGAAGCCTTGACTTAAGCATTGAATATATGGTTCTGGATGATACCAAATTTCATATACGTAGGTACCACCGAAGGTATAAATGAAACGGTTGAGTGCCACAAATGCGCATTTAAACATTCTAGAAGTAACTAAAGTTAGTTCAATCATTTTTGCCATCTCATTCTCCTTGTCCTCATGCTTGGCTCTACGGCCATGGCCATGACTCAACGAGTCGTTATCATCTTCTTTGTCATCAAACTGCCTGCATTTCTGCAGCTCCTTCTCGGAGAGTTCATCTTCTTTTGGGTGAATGGAGAATTAATAGAATTTATGTGGTTTAAAGAACCTATAAACTTAAACCGACATTAAGACTTTTTTTGGGAGGTGATAAATGCACCCCGTTTTGTTGTCACAAACACCCTCTACACCTTACTCCCCCCCACTTTTAAATTTTTTATCACAAACACCCCCTCCACCACCTTCTATATTAAGAACCATAATTAAAGTAATAATCTCCCGTTATTGGGAAAGTATCTTCATTTTTTCTCGCTCGACATTAAGCATTTGGAACTTTAGCAATAACTTAAGATACAGCCTAATGTTTGAGATATATTCTTCTGTCATTGGGAGAGTAAATGTGGTAATACTCTCCCGTCATTGGGAGAGTATTCATTTTTACTCGCTCGACATTGAGCATCTGAAACTTCAGTAATAACTTAAGATACGGCCCAATTTTTTTAGATATACTCTCCTATTATTAGGAGAGTAAATGTAGTAATACTATCCCGTCATTGGGAGAGTATCTTCATTATTATTTGTTCGACATTAAGCATCTGAAACTTAAACAAATCTGTGGCGTTTTTTTAGAAGAGATTTATATATATATATGCATTTTTTCGTTTGTTTCTTCCTTTTTTTCTTTCATTTTAGAAAATACATATATGTGTGTGTATGTATATATGTATGTTTTGACTATATATATGTGTGTGTGTGTATATGTGTATGTATATATGTATGTTTTGAATATATATGTGTGTGTGTGTGTGTGTATATATGTATATTTTGAAGAAGAAGAAGAATAAGAGGAAGGAGGAGGAAGAATCCATATTCTTTTGTTTTTGAATCTATATATATTTATGTATATATGTATATTTTGAGGAGGAGGAGGAGGAGAGGGTGGTGAGGGGGTGATGGTATTGTTTTGTTGTGATAATCATTAAGTTAATTTGTAGTTAATCTTTGTATAAAAAAGTGAGTGTGGTAGGAATAAAATTTAGTTTAATATTAATAAAATTTTTACAGGGTGTTAGTGACATATCACCCCTTTTTTTTTATCCAATGATGATGTTGTTTTCGACATAACAACTTGCATTTTCCTTGTACCTACATAATGAAATTACAAATAAAATAAATATATATTATATTACATATATATATATAAATTCAATCTTACAAATCTCTAAACCCTAGAAACTGATATTTTTCGAAAATAATCGGTCGGTCCAAAAGGAGCGAGTGAAAAGTAGTACATCAGATGTTTAGAAAAAAGACGACGGAAAGTTCCCTGATGATGACAGACAAGTTTTTCTTTGTATCCTCCCCTCTCTTACCAATAGCCTTAATGATCTGAGACAATATTAAACTACTAAGCGACATAAAAAATATTAATTGTTGAAAATAATGACGTTGAAAATAATGACATTGAAAAAAAATATATATTTGGTATTAAAATGATGTATTAAGAAAATTGTATATGTAACAAATTAGCCTATAATAGGTTGGGATTTTTTGCACCCACATAAATAAGTTATCATAGATAGAGATGGTAACTGAATTAACTGTTAAGTGATGCGTTTTTTTTTAGAAGAAAAAAAAGGTTAGTTAAGTTTGTAAAAGATTAAGCATTTTTTTACAAGATCGAGAGGAGAGTAGTACAGGTAGCAAGAGAGAGAGAGAGAGATAATGCAAGAGCATACGAAAAGGCGGTCACGGCAAAAACGGTGGTAGATCGTGTTTGAGAAAGGAAATCTGAACAACAAAATTTTTGTTAGAACTCACTTTTCTTAATAATATGTAAAAATTTGGCTATATTGTCCATACCGTGCTTTTGTTACTAAGGTAGCAATAAAAACGTGCAAATTAAAGAATGGAATCGCCTAAATACGGAATATAGGATCAAGGGATTTATGGAAGATTTGAAATTTTATTATATTAATTATGTACTTAATATAAGATATTTGTATATGTTAACAATTTTGTTTGCATTAAAAGAAATAACGTTTACTAGTGAAAATATTTTTGAAGGGGCAGATAAACGTAACTCTCTACTGTAATGCATTAAAGTAAGGCCGGTGATTTTGTATTTAATGAAAACAAACTCATGCTTGTTATTAATTTTAAAATATTCATTGTACATTTGTACTGGAACTAGAATTATTATAACTTAAATATCTTTTTGTAAGTCTGTTCTAGAAGGCAGATAAATTTAATAGGCAACATGAATAGAAATATTAAAATTTGAAATGTATAAACTGATAAATATAATTAGGAGCAGAGATGGTATTTCCTGTACGCTCCCGAAATTACAAAACTACTTTCTTTGGAGGGGAGGTAACAAAAAATTAGGGGCTTCTTTCTTCTAAGATAAACAATCATGACTAGATTTAGCAAATTCAGCAATACAATGAACTAATTAATTCATCACTGCTAAGTAACACAAAAACTACTTTCATTGCTTAAAATTTTCCGTATATATATAAAATAGATATGTACTTAAAATTTTACAAATATTTCAAGTTTATAGCGGTATAATATTGAACACATCGTGCAAATATGGGATGGAATGCCTAATAATTTGAATATAAGTGAATCGTGTTTCGAGAACTCGAAATGGGTAGAAACTCTATGGGAATGGATTTTTTAAGAAAAAATCAGGAATAATATTTTTCTGAAATAGCATCCATTTTTTTAATTCAGGTTACCGTAGGATGAATTTTTTTTCAATTGTGTTTTAAAATGTGGTGTTTGACTAAAATTGTATTTTATGTAAACTTAACTTTGCACAAAATTGTTTTATGTGCAATTTTAATTTTACAATATACTTAAAAACATGCGGTGCAAACTTAATTTTGCTTGATACTATAAAGATTTACTATTGATATCTGAAATCTAAGTCGTCATCCACTCGTTGCATCCTAAAATAAGAGTCCACATTCCATTGAAAAATTAAAGAAAAAGCGTGGCATACTAATTTGAAATGAATAAATTACTAGTTTAAAAAAGTGTCATGTGTCTTTGTATAATTAGATGTAATGTTTCATTACATGACATCATAACAGGACATTGAGACCAGAGTAAAACAAAAAACAAGAAATTTATAATACAAAAACCGGATAAACAAATCCAATCCAAGATTGGAATTGAGTTTGAGTTATTTATGTTGCTGAGTTTGTACTAGATTCAAACTCTGAGGAACAGACACGGATTGGACTAAATGCAGATTGCCTAAAATCCACCAGATCAGAATGGATGAACCCCACTGCCGCAGCTCCCCATCTCCAATACATTTCTTCTATGCGTCAGTTTGATAACAAGATAGAAAATGAAAGAAATTGCTGACTCACAAATAGCAAACCAGAACTGACCAATTCAGAAACTCAAAAAAATGAAGAGGAACAGTCATAACATTTTTCATACATGGAGTACGAGATTAACTCATCAGCTTTGTCCTCTACTCTTCTAGTATATATATATATATGCAAGCAATAAGAAAGTTGTTACGCATTAAAATGCGTGACTGGTCAATATCCTTTCATCTCCGAATTAACAAAAGATAAACCTCTTATTTCAATATTTCTTGTCACTAAAGAAAGATTTCTAGAACTAACGACCACGGCCACCACTGAAGCCCTTCTGCATAGAAGAGGCTAAACACCAGAGGGATAAGAGCAAGTGATGACAAAAAATCCTAGCGATTTGAATATACAAAACATCCTAGTCAGAAAATGAAAAACAGAGTAGGCAAATGAAACCCAAAACGGCACTGCAATAGTATGGAGAAAGCAATATACAAGTAACTTAAAAACAGTTACAAAAGCCTACTACTTGTATTTTCTAAAAGAAAAGTGTACATCTCAGATTAGCAGCTACAGTTTTGGCGATCTCCTAATGTGCGTCAATCAATGCTAACCTGCTGCCCTATTGCTAACAATTGTAATTGCAAGTATGTTCCCAACCAACTTGAATCTTGAAATCCCTAGAAAAAGCTCGTAAGTTAATATTGTTGTGGAACACAACTTACTGAAATGTTCCCTGTGGCCTATATTTGTATGCAGACAAATACCATCCTACTTGCTCTCTTGCTCGAGCACAACTTGTCACAAGAACTATTGTCTTCAAGAAGATTATGAAATCTGTTAGGGAAAGCCACAACCAAATCATACGAGCAAACTGCTAGATGTGTGAATTGTTCAAAGAACTGTGAATTGACTTTTTTTCGTTTCTTTTCTTTTTTCTTCTCTTCTCTTTTTTCCCCTGCTAGCGAAAAGCTAAGGGGTTGTGACCCCTTCGAATGAACAATTTTTTTTTGGTACTTCCCACAAGAAGCTATAGCTATGAATATATTATGAGCTTTTGTTGTGTAAAGTAGTTAAACAATTAGATGAAAGATTCTGTTTCCTTTCTTTTTTCTTTTTTGCGGGATGTGGGGGTGCCGAGGGAGAAACAGCATAAATGCATTTTGTCAAATGAATATTTACATGTCGTGTTAACATGCAAATAGGGTGCAAGAAAACTCGGAGGTGTTATCTTAGGTTGTTGAAGGGTATTGATCGAATACTAATTTGGGCCAAGTGAATTAATGGAAAGTAACGGTCCTATTAAAAGTACCATTGGAAGTGAAGATCCGAATCTTAAGGATACAGATAAACATATAAACTTGCTTCGCTGCACGCAATCTTTCACTCACATGCACATCAACTCCAAAACACAGATGATTAGTGTACCGTAATCCCTAAACAGGGGAAACTCACTAAGACGGATAATTTGTATCGCTGATCTCTTAGTCTCTTAATTACTAAGAGCAAAGGATTGAATATCTTCAAGCATGTGTGTATGAACTATGAAGCATAGAGAAAAGCACTTCTCATAGTGAATTGGTTGAGAAAGTAACTAAATAACGGAGTAGTTTTTATTGAAATTAATTGAAATGATGCATTAAAAGCATTAGAAGTGTATTTTTCTCCTTCTATGATCAATATTTTTTCCTATTTCAAGTACAAAAGTAAACAAATGCCGGTGCACACACGCATATGATAACAGTACTGGTGATGAAATTAAATGATAAGTATAAATTTTGTGTGTTCAACCGTTGCAAGAATACGAAAGTTATATAGGTAGGCCAAGTAGGAAAGAGTCCTCAGAACTCAAAACTTTTGGGATAAAAATTCACAATTTGGAAGCAGTCTATTCTGCCCTTGAGATCTGGTATTGATCCCTTGACAATTTGAAAATTTTCAAACGAGAAAACTTAGAGATACACGAATTAGCTTCATTTACAAAAAAATAGGGCATCAACCCGAGTTTGGAGCGAGAAGTACGTTAATACTAAGAGTGAGCAAATCGATCTGGTACATCTCAGGTTAAAACTAACTAACAAATCAACTAAAGCAGAGAACAGTTAACCACCACAGCATGAAGAAAAAAAATGTGGCAGATAGTTACTAACTAAAACAAAACGGTGCAAAAGTATTATACATATACGGACCTACTAAACAAATATTTGGGAAAAAATATGGAGCTAGGTAATTCTTAACATGTTTAACTATCCACTAATGGGTGCTTCTACCAGTGTCTAAGTGCATGCATGTTGATGAAAATATATACAGTAATGCAAATGAGTGATCGAAGCTCAGAACACCTTAAAGAAGAAAGAGGAGAACAAATGAAAGCACACAATCTAGCAGGAACCCAGTTAGAGAAGGCAATTTCCAGAGAGATTAAAATAAACACAAGAGAAGTACATAGAGAAATGTGGCCACTTTTGATCACCAACCTGCACCAAAATCAAAAAGTAAAACTATTGCGTGTTCAATAATTTTTACACTGTGCAAAAGTTATTGATCATAATTGTTATAAGATTTCTCTTCATCTTAGAATTATCATAGAACACCAAGTTCCCGTTAGACCTAGCTCACAAGCTACCTTCGAGGATTTACATTGCTCCAAATGACAAAGATTAGCCGTTTTGTCCTGGTTAAAACATTCCAAATGTTGAGAGAAGGTGGAAATTATTCAATTTACTAAAATATATATATATATATAGATAGATATATAAGTGGCTAAATAGTTTTTGTTTTCATTTCTTCCTCTTTATATATGTATCTGCTCGGGAAAAAACAAGAGAAAGTGGAGATAGGAACCTTACTTGTAGCGTGGATACATCGAAATCTCCCGAGATTGAAGCAACAATGGTAGACTTCGATGATTGAATCTCAGTGAAAGGTTGGCAAATAGATGGATTAGGGGAAAATGTTGATCGGGGTTGCTAGGGCTTCGAATAGATGGAAATGATTTGTCCCACATGTAAAGGTACACACATATGACCTATAAATAAAAACATTATTTAGCAAAAGGTGATATAAATGAGTATTAGATTTGTGTCTTTGTAATGGTTTAGGCCACCCACTTGTGAATTTGATCTTTGTAACGATTCTCGGCGAATGTTGATCCTTGCAAAGCAGAAAAAATTCTTCTAAGTGTTAGACATATACCTTCTGAAGAAAGTTTCAATTATCTGTGGTTGGGGTCTATACACGTGTAGGGCTACGACTGGCAAACCATGTGAATTTTGGAAAGACATCTGCTTTTTGGGCATTAATTACCCATCATGACATGACGATTTCCGAGGGAAGTTATGCCATTTAATGGGAATTTTGGGGCTATTCTTCCCATTATCTCCCTATATAACCCCTTCCTCATCATTTGTCACTTGTTTCACTTTCTTATTTCTCCATTTCCGTAGAGTTTAACTCTCTCTCCTGCTATATAACATTGGGCAATGCAGCCTTCTGGACGATTTCAATTTCGCACCTAAACTTTTAGGACTTTCATATACCTGAAAAAGAGGAAAAAAAAAGTTTAAAACTATGATGCATATTTCCTTATTTACTCCATAATGAAACAATGTATCAAGTGAGCTCACATCTCAATTGGGTACATCCATCGAAAGAAAACCGAACCACACCTCTCTCACAAGATGAATCATCAAATGCACCATAATGTCAAAGAATGATGTGTGTGTATGTTTTTTTTTTTTTTTTTTTTTGGGGGGGGGGGGGGGGGTTGTTTTACTTTTCCAACAAGCACAATGTGAGCACAATCTCCTTTTGGATTTCTTGTAATCTTTGTACATCCACCAATTTGGCACATAGGGCATTAAAGAAAAAACACACTCTATTAATAGCATACCTCACACGCTTTGGTAAAATAGCTCTTATTGCAACGGGGAATAATTGTTGCATTAGCATGTGACAATCGTGAGACTTAAGACCATACAATTTCAAATCTTCCATTGAAACACAACATTCGTTTATCTTCTCCGGATAATGTATAACATGGCGGTGGTAGTCAAGTCCTTTTTTGATTAATTTGTGGTCCCATCTTTGCAAGGTCACACCGAGAAGCCACTCCATCTTTTGTTTTCCTCAAAATGTTGAGTAGTGTCCAAATAATACTATCACATACATTTTTTCTACATGCATCACAACCAAATTGTGTCTAATGGGTAAATGCTTCCAATACTCAAGCTCGAAAAATATTGACTTCTTCCTCCACTAACTTGCAACACCATTACCGCCAAGATCACCCTCACCCTCACCACCATTATCATAATCATTTTCCTCATCCTCGTCATCATCACATGTATTATCCCTCTTCTTCTTATTCCTTTCCTTCTTTGATTTCGAAGGCTTTTTTCCCCCATCAACCCCCTCCGGTTCACTAATCATTCTTTCCCGCCAAAGACATATACTTCTAGCCAAACTCATCACCAACCTTAAAGTAACCAACCCTAAGAATAACAGAAAAAATCAACGCAAAAATACAAATAGGGCCACAACAAGTGAACAACAGTTGAGAGCTTGAAGGATCTTCTGAAAGAAGGCTCAACTCTAAAAGAAGATAAATGCAAGCATAATAACTGTACGCACAACTTCATCTTCTTCAGAACTCTAACTTCATCTTCTTATGGATTATGCTTCTTGTATGCACAACTTTTACTGAGAAATTATTAAATAGACATCCTTTTTGTTTCATCATCTGCCTTGCTAGTTAAATGATCATAGACCGTTACAAGTCACTTTATATTATTCGAATTACATGCAACTTTATTCGATATAAGAGCATGTTTTTTAAGAAGGAGCAAGTTCTTATATTTAGATTACAAATATCGATAAATTCCGTAGTGCCTAATCAATATTAATCTTTGTGGTGGCATATTTTCTTGTGAACAAATAATAAAAGGGATGAAATACACTGTGGAGAGAATTTCTACAAGTATCACGTATATTTACATGCAAGTTTTCTTAAACACATTAATTCTGGCAGTTGTTTTCTAACACTATTTTGTTTTAGATTCTATTTCATGGTGAAGAAGCTTAAGTCTCCAGGAGCATTTAAAACTAGTTGCAGCCCATTCGCTATTAGAAAGTTAATGGATGATTTAGTAGAGTATAAAAAGAACGAAATTGAGAAGATGGGGTTCAGTTTCATGTATTATTTGCTGAAAATAGAACTAGACCGAAAATTTTTGTTAGAATATGTAGCCCCAAGTTCTAATGTCCTTGATTGTACACTAAATAAATCATTAATCACCACAAGAGATGTTCATAGGGTATTCAGAATCCCAGAAAGGGGATTACCATTCCCTAAACACACCAATAAGAATTTGGTGGATAAGTTTAAGGGAAAAGACCTCACATTTTTTAAGAATGAAATATTAAAAAAATGCCAATGAAGACTATAACGAATGTTTGATTCTATTTGTGTTGAGAAATTTTATGTGTCCTCATTCGAATGTCAAACCGAGCGAAAGTTTATTCCTTGCCCTCGAACAGACACTCTATTCGAGGCAGAGAAGTATGATTGGGTCAAATTGGTACTCAATTGGCTAGTATGCCATGTGAAAGAGTTCAAGAAGAAAATGTTCAAGAATAGAGAGTTCAAGATGAGGAATCCTTTCATTGGAGGCTGCCTGTATTTTTTACTGGTAGGTCTAACTAATTTGATGTGATGGTAACGATTATTTTGTATGCTTTAAGAATATATACCAAAATTGCATTTATTTATTTATTTGTTAATTAATTAATTTTCTCCATTAATCGTAGATATCTTTACAAGAAGTGCAAGATAAAATTTGAGGGTAAGTTCTTAATCGAAGTGCGGGGCAAAGATCTAACACAAGGGATATATAAGAGCCCAGGAGAAAAAACGAAGATCTAAGAGCAATGGAGAAAGAGAAAGATACCTTTGATATCTAGTTCAGGGTCTTTTTCTCCAGGGCCCTTATATCGAATTAGTTAGACGTACCAATAAAAAATATGGGCAGCCTCCAATGAAATGATACTTCATCTTGAATTTCTCCTTGAACTCTTTCACATTGCATACTAGCCAATTGAATACCAATTTGGCCCAATCATACTTCTCTGCCTAGGATAGAGTGGAGAGAGCAGGGAATAAACTTTCGTTTGGCTTGACATCCAAATGAGGACATAGAAAATTTCCCAAAACAAATAGAATCAAACATTCTTTCAAGTCTTCATTGGCATCTTTTTTTTAATATTTCATTCTTCAAAATGTGAGGTCTTTCCCTTAAATTTATCCATCAAATTCTTATCGTTGTGTTTAGCGAATAGTAATGCCCCTTCTGGGATTCCGAATAACCTATAAACATCGCTTATGGTGATTAATGATTTATTTAGTGTACAATAAAAAATGTGAGGTCTTTTCCCTTAAACTTATCCATCAAATTCTTATCAGTGTGTTAAGGGATTGGTAATCCCCCTTCTGGGATTCCAAATAACCTATGAACATCGCTTGTGGTGATTAATGATTTATTTAGTGTACAATCAAGAACATCAAAACTTTGGACTACATATTCTAACAAAAATTTACAGTCTAGTTCTATTTTTGGCAAATAAGATATAAAACTAAATCCCATCTACTCAATTTTGTTATTTTTATATTCTCCTAAATCATCCATTAACTTTGTAATAGCGAATGGGCTGCAATGAGTTTTAAATGCTCTCTAATACTTAGTCTTCCTCGCCATGAAATAGACTTTGAAACATAATAGTGTTAGAAAACTTGTGCCGAAATTAATGTATTTAGGAAAACTTGCATGTAATTTAAATATATGTGATAAAGATCGAAAATGTTTTAATGTAACTCTGTTTTGTAATTTTATTCCCTCCACAGTGTATTTCATTCCTTTTATTATTTGTTCACAAGAAAACATGCCACCACGAAGGTTGGTATTGATTATCGATTAGGCACTCTAAAATTTATCGATATTTGTAATCTTTTTTTTGATCCAAAACCAAATGCTTTATTAAAATAAAATAATCAAAGCATTACAAAGATGAGAGCAATCTTGGTGAACCAGCAGTCCACTAGACCCCTTATAACCTCAAGCTAACTGAGGGAAAACAATAAGAAAAAAAATCAGCAAAACATCTCCAAGAGCATCTCCATCACTGGATAGCTGCACCCCAATTCGAACAAATGACAGAAATGGAAACATTGACGAATAAACTAGAAGAGCTAGCCCAAATAGATGATAACAGCTTGATTTTAAGCCAAATTTCAGCAGCTTCATTGGATTTGTCTTCAAAAAACCTCGTGTTTCTCTCTCCAAATGCACCATGCATTGGACTCCATGCCCTGGCCGCTCGCTCAAGAAATATGAAAAAAACAAACAAAATTGATCAAAAAAAAAGCCAAAAATCCAGTGAAAAACAATGTAAAAGAATGTGATCAATCTCCTTTTTGTTTGCAAAGAATACAAAAAGAAAAAATCCTAAATAAGGCCTTCTTATTTGGAGAATGTCACATGTGTTTACTCTCTTCCAAGAGGCCAACCAAGCAAACATTTTCACTTTCGGAGGTATACCTGTTTTCCATATAAAATTATGGGGTACAAAGATGGGATCCTGTGGTGAATTGATAAGCAAATGAAAAAAGGATTTGCAAGAGAATATTCCCGATTTGTCCCCCACCCAATATCTAGAATCTCGTTCTGTTCTAGACACCTTCGAATGATAAATCAAACCCAAACAATTCAGAGAATTCCCTAATTTCCTTCTCATATAAATTTCTGCGAAATTCTAGATCTCATGAGAAAGAATCCTAATGATGCCAACGAATAACTGATGCAATTTAATTATTTATATTTCGAGAAATACTGTACAACCGAGGATAGAGAGAGGCAAGAGAAGAATTCCCGACCCAAATGTCTTCCCAAAATCTTATGGAGTTACTCATTTCCACCTTAAGTCGAATGAAAGATTTAAATTTTTCAATACCGAAAGAGATAGCTTTCCAAGGGTTTCTATGAGTGATTCTAGTAACCAAATTTGTATCCCATCCATTAATGTGAACGCCATACTTGCTCTTGATAATTAAGCACCAAAACGAATTTTGTTCATTGGGAAATCTCCAAAGCCATTTCCCTAACAAAGCCGCATTCTTAAATGCAATGTTACCAATACCCAACCCACCCTTTTCCTTACTCTTGGAAACAGTGTCCCATCTTACTAAATGATCACCAACACTCTCACTATACCCTTCCCAAGAAAAAATTCCTCATCATTTTTTCAATGGTGTTGCACACCGAAATCGGCATTTTAAAGAGACAGAGATAATAAATGGGGATGTTTTCTAACACAGATTGAATTAAAGTTAACCGCCCTCCCTTCGACAAGCACCCTTTTAACCAACCCTCTAATCTTTTGGAAATCTTTTCAATAACTGGATTCCAAAATCCTACTCGAGTAAGATTATCTCCTAACGGCATCCCAAGGTAGGACATAGGCCACGAACCCATCTCGCATCCTGACACTCTCGATAGTGACACCATATCCTCCTCCTTCAAATTGATACCCGCTAGCGTACTTTTGGAAACGTTAATGTGAAGCCCCAAAGCTAACCCAAAGATATCCAAATGATAATTAAATTTTTCAGTTTATTGACATCATTTGATAGAAAGAATATTGGTGTCATCGGCAAATTGCAAGTGAGACAACTTAATTTTTCCGTCCCTATCTCGAACCCATCAATAATACCCACCTCTCTAGCTCACAAAA
>CM038471.1:266538-446449 GCA_021464415.1 Lonicera japonica | reverse complement strand
AATAGAGAGAATACTTTGTACGCACATAACTCTCCAGCACGAAAATCGATGGGTTTTTTTTTTCTTTACTTGGTCAAATGTTGGCTCTCTCTCTCTCTCTCTCTCTCTCTCTCTCTCTCTCTTTCTCAAAAAAAAATAAACCAAACACCCACCTCCGATTTCCAATAGCTCCGATGTCTCTCTCTCTAAAATCGACGACGAAGCTTCCGATTTCCAGCAGCTCCAATGGGCTCTCTCTTTCTAATACTTCCGATGACGAGCAGCACTCTCTCTCTCCCCATTCCAACGACGAAGCTCTCTCTCTCCCCATTCCGACGACGAAGCTCACTCTCTTTCTCTCCTTTCATTATGACGACGAAATTGTAAGTGTATCTCTTTGTCTTCTTGTATTATATTTTCAAAATTAGGGCTTGCAATTTGGGAGTTTGAGTTCAAATTTCAAGCCCAAATTGCAAGCCATAATTTTGAAAATACAATACAAGAAGACAGAGAGATACACTCACAATTTTGTCGTTGGAATGAGAGGAGAGAGAGCGAGCTTCGTCGATAGAATGGGGGAGAGAGAGTGCTGCTCGTTGTCGGAAGTTTTAAAAAGAGAGCCCGTTGAAGCTGTTGGAAATAGGAAGCTTCGTCTTCGATTTTAGAGAGAGAGAGCAGTCGGAGCTATTGGAAATCGGAGGTGGGTGTTTGGTCTCCTTTTTGAAAGAGAGAGAGCCAACGTTTGACCAAGTAAAGAAAAAAAAAGAGCTCATTGGTTTCTGCGCGGAAGCACTAGTGCGTACAAAATATTCTCTCTATGTATATATACATGTATATCTATTTGGTGCCTATTTTCTTGAACAATGGGGGTGAATGACTAAAAGCTTTAGTTTAGGTTTGGTTGGCAAAGTTATTTTCAACAATAGACAGATAGAATCGATGAAGGAGAAGAGTGGAGATAATCCCTGTAAGTTAAAGGGATGAGGGATATAAAGGGTGTTGAAGAAGAAAAGGTATATATTAGGAGTTGTTTGGTTAGCATTAGCCATTTTCTCAATTAAATTTTAAAATTTTGATGAGGAGAAAAGAATGTTTTTGTGGGTGTAAAAAAAAAAAAACCAACAAAGAAACCAAAATTTTGTTTAATTATATGGTAAAAGTAATACAAAATTAATTGTTTAATTATCAAAAGTAATGCAAAATTATAGAGGAACGGGAGACAATTTAGCAAAATAAAAATAAAAAACTGCGTAAGAACGGAAACTCGCCCCTACTTACACTCTCTCTCTCTCTCTCTCTCTCAGTAAAGTGCGCAACAGTAGAATTTTTTCTTTCTTTAGTCTCATCTCCAAAATTCATCCCTAATCTTTCTTTCTTTCTACCCCACTCCAATTTTTTCTCTCTTCCAATTCTCACTTCTATCACTCTCCCTCTGTTCCATGTGAGTTTCTTCATTTCGATTCGTCCTATGATTTCCAAATTTGCATTTTTTTATTATATATGTTGTTAATTACATGTATGTTGCTGTATTGCCTTAAGAATGATAAGATATTATACGGATTATTATATTGTAAATCTTACTGTTGTTCTGTTAGGGTTTCAGTTTTTATTAACCATTGGTTCACTCGGAGATCCTGACGATAGTAATAATAATCCATACAAGAAGGATTTAAATGTTGATGATCTAAGCGATACTGAAACTCAGATTTCGACAGTCAGTTTCCCCCCCGAGTCATTGTCTGGTAATTACTAGCTTAACTTCAATATTTTTGTACATATGTTAAATTATGGGGATCTATTTTAATTCAATTACAGTCCTACAATCAAGTATGCATTGGATTGTTTTTGTGCAAACCTTGAGATTGGGTATATTTTGAGGTGTGTTGGTTTATGTTGTTGAAAATAAAAAATGGTTTTTGATTGCTATTTCCGGTTACTGCATCATATTGATCTCTCAAGAGGGAGTAATTGATAAAAGGTTAGGTTTTGATTGAACTTAAAGCAAAATGTGTTAGTATCTATATATTAAAAATAGTTGAAACCTGTGCCGAAGGCACTTTCAATTTTAATAAACATCTTGTAGCTCCACCCTTGAAAAAACATCTTTCATCTCAACCATAAAATCTTTAATCCCTTATACATTTATAGGATTCAAAAACCATTGTCCTTTTTTATATGGATTTATAAGTGTTATTCGAGTGAAAAAAATATCATATTTTAGCAGGGAGTCCAATCAATTCTATTTATGTAAATGTATTAATGGCATACTCAGACACGATTAGTACGAATGCATGTAAAAGAGTTGATTTTGATTATCCCACATAATGGGCACCTGTGCCCTGTGTTTGAATTGACGTCCAATCATGCATAAATGGTTTGGTCGAGTTTGAGTTTTCACATTACTCGCTAGCTTATTGGAGTAATCAAGTAATTTTCCTTTTACAGAAATTATGAGGAATAGCTGAGGGAAGTTTTTTCAACTTGAGTACCTGGTAATTAGAAACTTTGCACAACTGTGAGAAATACTAGTAATTTGGAAGCAATTAGATGTTGTTGAAGTCAAGTTTTATTTCCAACCCAAGTAGGAGGTGTTGTTATGTGGTCATATATAATTAGTCATGTGATTAGCTATTTTTTTAACATAATTAGGTGGGGAGTTCACAGATGAGGATATAGATGAGTTACAAATTTTACATGGTCCTGTGCCCCTTGACGATACTCTTCATGTTGAAGATGATTTTGAGACCCAAGTGATGAGCCTTGGTGATGAAAGGCAAGTGGTGAATCTTGGTGGTGAAACTCAAATGTTGGATTATTTGGACGGTGTTGAAAACAATGGAACCCAATTATTATATGATGATTGTGATACCGAAGTAGTTGTTGATACTAATGATGAAGGCTCTGGGAGAACTGAAATCCTGTGTGACAGTGACGAGGTGTCTGACGATTCCACCGTGAAAAAAAGGGTTGATCAAGAGAATATGCTGCATACTGCTTCGCAGAAAAATGCTGGCGGGCAATTTCAAGTGCAAAAAAGGGCGTTGAGCAATGAAGACTGCAGTTCAGGTTAGTCGAATGCCTGCTACTATGATCATATTTTGCATTGAGTTTTCCCTATCATTAACTGTTTCACACAAGTTGAATTTTGATTGCACAAGCAGATTACTTTTCAGGTTTGATGGTCAGGTTTTTCGGGTGTTCGTAAAAGTACTCTATCAAACATCCGAGCCTTGTCACATGCTATTAATGTTTACGTTAAATGCATTGAAACCTCAATAAAGTTTTGTGTTGGCCAATGACTGCATATCCTACTACTTATTTCAACATTTTTGCATGAATAATCTAATTATTCTTATTTGTTGGGACCTAATTTTTCCGTTCTTTAAACAAAGTGGTTGTTGGGTGTAATTATTCACTTGTTGATGCAGGGTCTAAGGGAACTGATAGCGGGTCATGTTCGATTATGAGTGAAAGTCAATCTTTGAAGCAACACAGTGCTGAGCATGATGCCTCACCTGTATTGAGAGTGTCATTAAAATATGTGGAGGAAATTGATCAGGGAAATACTACAGGGGAGTACGTTGACAAAATGAAGGGATTAAGCAACGAGAACAAGTGCAGGGTGGGTAGATCAGCGGTGAGGAAACTTTTTACTGAGGACGATGCACCTGCTGAGATTAAAGGGTTTGATGACATCTTGAACGATGAGCTGGCTGGTTTAAGCTATGTTGATTCTCAAGAACCCATAGAATCATCACAAGCCAATGAGCTTGACTTTGTGGACAGGGTTTTGAAGGTTAACGTTGCAGAGTTTTGACCAAGAAGTTGGGCCCGGAAAGACCATTGGGGGGAAATCAAAACTTGTCTCTAGTGCAAAAGGGACGCAATTCTTGTTGTTTGCAGCTATGGTAGCTCTAACTGAAGCTATGTGCTTGAAAGTAGTAGCTAAAGATTTTTATTCATCAAAAAAAGTTCAGGTAGTTCTTCTTGCTACAAAACATGCAAAAAAATAATAATTGTGTGACTAGAATACGAGAATGAGCAGTTCGTAGTGCATAAACCCATTCAAAATTCACTAAATAACTAACAATTATTATGATAGTCATTAAAAGTCAAATATGTTATTTTCTTGAACAGTTATGTGTGTCTTGACAGATGTCTCCCCCCATCTTCCTCAATCAAAAGTGGGTAGCTCAGATTCAGAAGCAAACCTTTTAACGCTTCCAATCGAACCACATGCCAAGGAAACATTCTACAAGGACACTGGACACTGTTTTGCGAAGTTTATATCGGTGGCATTGGTATAAACTGCTAAAGCTTGAGGAACGTAATGGACATGAATGCTTGTTTATAAAACTCTTATCCGCTTGATATAACAGTCAGAAACTGACATGCCAAGGAAACATTCTACAAGGACACTGGACACTGTTTTGCGAAGTTTATATCGGTGGCATTGGTATAAACTGGTAAAGCTTGAGGAACGTAATGGACATGAATGCTTGTTTATAAAACTCTTATCCGCTTGATATAACAGTCAGAAACTGATCAAAACATGACTGATCTTTATAAGAAGTTGGAACAAGATGTGTAATTTGGTAACATGTTCTTACTTTTTGGGGTTTTCCATGGAATAATTTTCTTTGGGCGGTGGTTAAGAAAAAGTTTTCCATGAGAAAATTAGAAAAAGATGGACATCATCTCACCAAATCACTCTTGTTTTTTTTTTTTTTTTTCCCGTAGAACTAGCATTATTTTTTGTCATACGCATCCTTTTGATTGCTTCTATATATGTGCCTCAGATGTATTTTCTTTGATGGTCAGATTTGTTTCTACACTTATTGCAATATCCACCTTTATGGGTAATGAATATAGTCCATGTTAACGACCGGTGCGAGTCGTTTAATACCTACCCTCTTTGATCTTCTTCATTCTAGTTTCCTTTTTAGAAACCAAACGTAATTTTACCAGTTGCACATATCTGATTATGTTTGTTGATTCCACATTTGTTAAAACCTTGCATTGGAATCTCCCATTTTTTATTTTGGGATGGAAGTACAGTGTGCATGCGATAATGATAGTTTTAATCATGGCATTGGTCACACAACAAAGCTTAAATCTCTTGGTGCATGCTCATTTAGTTCGAGTTTTTGTGCTTCGTAGGAATTCAAAAAAGGCAAATTCACACATAAAGGTACTGTACAAGAATTTGAATAACTTCTTCTGTTAAAGGTCCAACTTTATATGTGAAATTACTGAATATGAACCTATATATTGCAACATCCCTCTAGAGTATACTAATAAATTTAGACCATTAAGTGTAAATTTAGATGCCTTAGATTTTTGTCTCCTAATTTCTAGCCTCCATCGAGTACTCATTTACGAAGAAATTACCTGTCAAGACCTGGGTCCTCTTCTTTGAAACTAACAGTTTGGATTTCCTCAACTTAACTCTGAAGAATAACTCTAGAGGAGTAGGATGACCCCATACTTAAGCGCACTCCTATCAAAAGTGCTTGATATTGATTCCACGTGGGGAGTTTCACAATGGTATTGAAATATATGTTGCGCTAGTACTAACAAAACCTCAAGAGACATGTTTTATTCTTGTGTTTACTTTTTTTCCAAGTATTTCCACTTCCTTTTCTACAACGTTTCAAGCCTGTTCCAAGCTTGTCTCAGCACTTTCAACCACACAGAAGCCTGTGCACACTTGGCATAGGGCTAAAGCCCATATACACATCTAGAAGTGCGACAGAGCATGGTAATATATTTCATTATGCTCCAACCCCATGGGGCCCTTTTTCGAACTACATCTAGAACCAATTCTCCCATAGCTCATTTTGGGTTCGGTTCATGGCATTCACATTTTAGGCATCTTTTCTCTCTTAAGACTCAAAAACACTGCATTCACAACATCTCATTCATAATCACCAGTTTCAGCACTGCGCATTTGTACAGTATCCCCGACCCACTTAGGGCCCCATTTTGAACTACATAAGCCCATTCAAGGTTTGGCCCACTACCTCTTTATTTCATAATTAGGCATTCATGACACATCAAGCACATAGAGCATGTTTCAAGCCCATAGCACCCTTGATCACTTGGGGCCCTTCATCGAACTACATTTGGACAAGATTTCCTCAATGGGATACATAGGCAACTTGTTTAAGGTTCGGTTGATGGCATTCTTACCTCATATTCGTTAGCTTTGGTGCTTCCCGGGCCTAAGCAACACTACCACTGTTGTCTGCTAATGTTGAAAATTACCTGCGTTCAGGAAGAACAATGCACTTATCAGGCCCACCATGCCATCTTGTAGCAATAAGGGACTCGGAAATCAGATAACCAAATTGTATTGTACTTTAATTTGAAAACAGCTCTGATTAAGTAATCAATACAAATCGTTACAAACACACTGTTGCCAAGTCAGTCCTAGTCTCGTTCTATTAGCCAGCCTCAAGTAAAGTGTTGTGAAGTTAGCGCCTCCCAATCTATCAGCCAGGCTCAAAGAAGGGTGCGGCTGTAGAATAAAGTTGTTCTTCTTGAAATGGCTTCGCGACATAATCGTCCATTTTGCACTTTGAGCACTCTTCGTTCGTCACTTGTATCATATTAGCTGTCATTGCCAATATCGGCGTATGCCAATAAGCATTATTTGAAAGGTTAAACTTCCTCTCTAGACTGCGGATTTGACGAATAGCTTCAAACCTGCACAATGCCTGGTTCAGAATTAAGGAATATTAAAACTAGAGTGGGCCCATTTGGCCACTAAACTTTTAGTTTTGTACCATTTTGCCCACTCAATTTTAAAACGAACCATTTTAATCATCAAACTTTTCAGCGAGTACCGTTTTGCCCATTCCGTCCAAATGAGGTGTTAAAACTAACAGAATAAAGCCATGTGCTTAGCACATGACTACATTTAAGGTTAAAATGGTCATTTTAGCACCAATCATCTTCTACATAAGGCAGCAAATACAGGTGCAAAATTTTGGATCCCATATGTGAAGCTAAAGCAACCGGATATGTTGGGTGGGATTTGAGCTACTAAGCAAATTATTCTGGAAGTGCAAAATCCATTACCGGTGACCACACCAACGACCACATTGGCAACCACCACCACCACTGAACCGACTGTTACCAGCATTCACCTAAAATCCAAATTCAAAGCAAGATTTAGAGAAAGAAACTCGTTGGCGTTGGACCGACTATTACCGGCGTTCACCTAAACCCCAAATTCAAGTCTAGATTTAGAGAGCTGCGACATCGGTGTTCTCTATCTATAGAGCTTTCTCCCAATGTCACCGGCGACATCGTTGCTTCTATACACCTCCACCAACGGTGTCGGGAAATTACTGATGTGAAAAATATTATTTCTCAAATCTCTTCTCCATTCAGAGCTGTTAAATTACCCACTCAGACCTTAAACAGAGCATAATTTTAAAGATAATGGAGTATGTTTGGGTAATGGATTAATTTGGGGGGTCTTTTAAAAATTCGATCTAAAAATTGGGTTTTGTTTTTTTAGGTTTTGTTCAAGAAATTGGATAACAGTAGAGACGAAGGAATTGAGTTGAGCATGTATATAGGTTTTGTTTTCCTTTAATGGGTCTGTGAGAAATTCTCTGTTATTCAAGAAAATGGAGACTGAAAATGGAGACAATTGATGTGGAAATTGACAGAACTTTGAAATTCAAGTGAGTACGGTATGGGGAGTGGTTGGTTGGTGATGGTATATTTTAATTATAAAATGACCATTTTAACTTTAAATGTAGTCATGTGTTAAGCACATGGCTTCATTATGTTAGTTTTAACACCTCATTTGGACGGAATGGGCAAAACGATACTCGCTGAAAAGTTTGATGATTAAAGTGGTTCGTTTTAAAGTTGAATGGGTAAAATGGTACAAAATTAAAAGTTTAGTAGCCAAATAGACTGTTTACTCTTAAAACTATATACTCAACTAAGAATGGCAGTCTCTTTTACTCAAACTAAGAGGCCTATTGAAATGATCCTCATATTATGGGAGAGCTACAATAGAGGCTAACATGTTACACGTTATGGGCGTTACGTCTCACATTGCTTAGGTGAGCTAATCTAGTGTGCTATATATGTGTAGTTACTAGTCCTTCGTAAGAAGCCTTTCGGAAGAAATGCAAAACTATAAGGGCTTCGGAACAAAGCGGAAAATATCCTACTGGGCTGGATTGAATGTGACACCTATTTTCCTTTCTGGATCATCTCAAATTAAAAATCATGTAGCTAGATTTAGGCTACGAATTAATGTCAGATACAAAAATTAACTTCTTTTTTTTGTGAAGGGGAAGAGAGGGGGAGGGGGGAGGGGTTTATTACCCGTCCATTTCAGGCATTTGGAGATCCATGAAGCAAGCATCAAAGTTGTGGGGAGGGATAAGCATCCTTAAAGCAGCCTTCTCACTATCCAAACAAGTAACAATTGTACCATACTTCTTAAGAGCACGTTCAGCCACTCTTCTGTTAACCATATTATCATCCACCACCAAAATATGCTTCCCTCTTAGTAGAATCCCGAGAATAGATGATTCTCCTCTCTTTACTTGCCTCTTCGTTCTGACCCTAAGGGTGTCTTGAAAGCAAGAAATTAATGCGCTTAAACGAAGTGGCTTTGCAAGCACACTAGCCACTAAACCGGCCGATTCGAGATCATTACACATGGTGGAGCATGTAGAGGTTGCCAATAGAAATGTCTTCGAAGTTAGCTTCGGTAAGTTTTTGCCCTCATTTGGTTTGAATTCTTTGAGAAGATGATGGAATGAAAGACTCGTCTTTTCGTTCCAAGTGTCCTTATCGACTAGAGTCATGGCTAAATGAGCTTGATGCACTTCTAACACAATGAGTAGTAGCTATTAGCAAAATCAACATACCATGGAAAAATTATTGGTATGTTTATGTTTCAAACATCAATTAAGCTCTGGTTTCGAGATGAAGTACCTTTATTTGATTTTTATTTTTTTTAAAAAGGGAGGTCCCTCCCTCTTTCTCTCATCAAAATAAATTTGTTGAATATTTGATTCAAGTTGGTTACTTTTAATTGAGCCAAAAAAGAGAGAGTTACTATTCATGTATTGTTCATCAACTTCATATACTCCCAACACGTACTTTCCAAACTCAAGTTGGTAATATATTACCACCTTGAGTTTGAGGGGGGATGTTAACATATATAATATATATTTGCTAGTTGTCATTTATACAGTTGTCATTTCTAAAAGTTGAATAGCAATATCTAAATCTTTGGGTTGATTAGATTTTTATATTTTCCTTATTTGTATCATTCTTGTGTCGCCCCGAATCCCTTTACGAAGATCTATCCTCCGGGACTCGGTTAATCACAGTGTTGTACGCTGACGGCAATTTGACAAAGAAATAAATTCCTGTGAAAAACTTAAAATCCACGCACTATTAACCAAGATATGATCTTCTCCGTAAAATCCACCCACAAGACAAGGAATACTTGTATATAGATAAGCAACTAGCCTCCAACGAAGTCCCAAGTACAAGATACAAAATCTCCACATACAACATCTATATATATATATATATATATATCAATTCTAAAATAAGAATAATATATGTATAATTAAATAAACATGGGGAACAATGGTCCTTCGGTCATGAAAGACATGTGATCAATTTGTGGTATTGAGGCGATCTAAGAATATGCGACCTTCCCTTTCCTTGCTTGTGGAACCCGCTAAAGTACCTGTGTAAAAAAATAATGGGGTGAGTCAGAAGGACTCAGTGGGAATCATTTACTAAGTTTTAGTGTGGAAATCATATTTATAAATCCCGTTTTGTAAAATCATGGAAAATTCTTTTTGTAGAATAATATGAAACAAGTTATTCACACACACACACACACATATATATATATAGTTTGGTAAGAAACCCTTTCTCATGTTTTATAACATCGGTCAAATTATAAGGAAACACTCTTTTGAACTTTGTATATAAACTAACCTTATCTCAAATGGAAATCCATGGTATGTAAACTCATGAGCCTCGAGCCAAATTCTCACAACTTTCACACTATTCAAGTGTTAACCAAGTCTGCATTTCGTGGCCTTTCACCCACGCAGCAGCAAGGCCTCCCGTTAGTTTCTGTGCACGGTTTCGGATCTTTCACCCAGGGGTGCTCTGTCCCAACTTAATGTCTCAATCTTTAGAGATCAACCCGGGGCCATCATGGACTAGTGCTATCATAAAGCCTCGATAATATAGTAACCGGCTCGTTCAACTAATCTTTGTGCCATATACTTAGCTACCATTTCTAGTTGAATCGTGTATTTAAACTACTTAATATTTAAGTTATTTGAAACATCATCAACAACACCAAAATCATCATATCCCCAAGACCTACTTGGTAAAGCTAGATTATTATATAAACAAAATGTAGGCTCATGATAGACTAGCGCTAACCAACAATTTTAATAATAGAATAACGGCTCCTCCAGGAATGCGACCATATCACACATTTCGTACTTCGACTTCCATAAGCATTATTAACAATTTAATCAACATGGATATTCTTGTAAAAACCTTTTTTATATGTTTGAATAATCACTTACATGTATGTTATGATGAAATTCCATCACATGGACCAATAAGGAATGTAGGGAATTAGGGCAGTAATCATGCATCGCATACACTAATTTACGCACTAATCTTTAAACCCTAGGATCTATGCTGTTCAATAAAATCGACAGAAGACATACCTTATATGTGATTCAATGTTACTAGAACGAACAGGATGGATCGAATCCTTTCTGTTGTCGTCGTCCTTAGCGTAGAAAATACGACGCCTCTACGGTATGCACACACGAACGGGATGAGATCCTTGCTTGGTGTACTAGCGCCTTCTAGGGTTCTCACAATTATTTCGACTCTCTAGCCTCTCAAATGATTTCCCATGACGGCCAGGATGAACAAAGGTTCCCTTTTATAAGGGAACCCTAGTGAGAACCCTAAGCAACAAACGAACTGGGCCCAAGTCCAACTTGGCCCGTTTTAATTCGTTTTGATCCAACTCGTTTTGGTGTGCGACCCTGTAGGTTTTACACTCTTTGGCCGTATAATTAAAAGCCCGTTTTATTATACGAACAGTAAGCGGTTTCTAGTAAAACATTACTATTATCCAAAGGGTATAAAGGTCAAAAACGACACAACCTTAAATTGATATTTCACATATTAACTCCTTTTGTCAATCGATATCTAGATTGAACACAAGACTAGGCAAGTGTCATTCTTGTATAGTTCAATCTTTATTTCTTGATCTCTAAGTATAATTAATCCAAAACAAATGACATCTCATTTGTGCATGGCCATGCAAATATTAATTACACTTATCAAGGGGCCCAACGATATCTCTCCCAATATACGAGAGTGACAAATCCCATCTTGATCAAACACATACCTCTACATAGTTCATAGTATGCTCGATCATCATCTTTATAATTGCTCGGTCAAGAGCAACGTTTGATAATGCCTGACATGCTAATCCCTATGTTGGTAACCATGGCGATCTCAGGTCTGAGGATAATACGATATCACAAATGGGGAACATCACTGATGACATTATGTAACACTCCTCGCAGTGTCCCCAAAGTGGGTCGGTCCAATATTTTGTTCTCCAACAAATATTAGTGTGTTCAGCTTGATATCTCCATATCCATGACTTGTGGAACATAGTCATCAACTGACTCATACTCTAATCATTATATCAATGTGATCCTAGATTATTGACACATGATCAGGGACATCTAAATAATATTATTATAATATTACTAGCATCCCACAATCAAGTCACATACTTGATGAACTAGTATTAATATATATTATTTACAAGAAAATATAAAGTATAATAAATAAACTTTATTAATAACAATAAGCATAAGATATCCAAGTACAAATCATAATCTATGAATAGTCCTAGGACATATCTCTTTCAAGGAAGTATTATGGATCATATGTCAAAAGTTGTTATTGTTAAAGTGAGGTCCAAGTGGGTTTTGGTACAATTCAAACATATAACCTCAATTCATAAATGGAATAAGAAATTTATACTACATATGGGTTATTTGAAACATCAATTTCAAGATGCATAATTCCATCATTTATACACAAACTCATTTTAAACAAGTGAGGGTTTCCTATAAACATGAGATAAAGTCATGATCTAGTGAATATAAGTTGTAAAATAGGTTTAAGTACTAGATTCCCACCTCAATAGAGTGATATCATCAACCTAGAAGCGTTGGATCAAGTCGAGAGTCCTTAGATCACAAACCCCCCAAATTGGAGCTTGGTATTCTTCAATGGAGGAGAGAGAAAATGTAAGAGATAAAGATGGTGACGATGAAATATGGATTTGAGGATGGTAGATGGAGAGAAATACCTCTAAGGAACCTCTCACAATTTGAGCTCTCAAACCTCTCTCTCACTTTTGGTGATATATGGATTGAAGGTGGAGGTTTTGGTGTGTTTAAAAGGTTAAAAAGGAGTGATATTCCGTGGCTAGATCGATCTAGCTCAAAGCTGGAATCAATCTAGGTATCAGCTAGAATTTTTCCCGCTTTTGTGAACCCAAAATGAGCCTCTAAATGGCTAAATCTCAACTCGGCCCACAAAAATTGTAGAGGAGAATGAGATGAAGATCTGGTCGCAAACGGGGCATCGTTTGGACATCAGATGAAAAAGTTATGGCCTCTCAAAATTGGCCAAAAGTCAACTTTTTCGAAAAGTTCAAAATGCATGATTTGCTTCCCGTTTCTGATTCGGGCCACTCGAAAAATGAGACGATTGATTCCCTAGACTTAATATACCTTATATCACATGATAGAAGCGTTGGGTTCAATATAAAGGGTTCGAAACAAAATATTTATGGCCTAATGGAGGTTATAACTTAACCGAGCCTTAAGAGTATAATATGCACGGAGAATAGGTACGGGGTATTACAATTCTCATAACCCTATATAAAGGGTCTCCATTGTAATAGTTTCATATTGATCAATTCAATAATATTTATCTCTTTTCTATATCTTTACTGGAACAAAGTATTGTTCCTATAATTAAAAAATTTGAGTAGCCTCTTTCATCAATGCATAGTAAGAGCTTGAATATTCAAGAAATTATTAAATTGGCTCTGGATATAAAGAATCGACCTTGGCTTAGAGTAATTAGATAAATAAGAGCATGCATAATCCACACTATAAGTTATATCCACCGATTTCCCCAATCTTTGAAGATGATATCTTGTGATTTAGTTAAGGAACTCGCATCTTATGGTTATTATGAGACTTTACACGTAAATTTAACCAATTTAGGACTTTGGAAACGCACAAAACTCGAAACAAACTGTCACTAAAAGTAAAGTGAAGTGTGTCCATGATTTAGGATATTTCATATTTTAAGTAAGAGGGGAGAAATATATAATTTAGCTCCAGCAAATGCACTGTTTGAAACTCATACTAGTGCAATGCAATTACATTACAACATTCTAATGTGCAAAAAAGAAAAAAGATCTTGTCCAATATTTCTTTTTCCTCTCCTATCTCACTTCTTCCACAAAAAAATTGAGTTCTAGTCTTTAAACTAACAAGCATCGATACTTAAAACAAAGCTATAAACTCCCTGATCCCTGCACACAAAAATGAAGGGGAAAAAATGGGATGGGGTAAGAAAAATAAAGGGAAACCGCAAAGCTTAAATTAAATTTGGCAAAGCACTCAACCTATGTACAACTCTAGTAATTTGTTTAACAAAATTGATAAAGAATCATTTTATAACCAAGTTATTTCACTCGAAAGGAATTCCAAAAACCTTTTTTCTTTTCGATTTTGGAGATTAACTTGCTTGGGTAACCTAGACTCAAATAGAAAGAAAAAACAATACTGTAGAGTTATCAAGAATATTTACACTTGAACCTCTTCACAACTATGGCAATTTAACGAAATATTGGAAGAAGTGGGTTGCAAAAAGAATGATAGAGCATTATCCTTCTGTCGTGATAGGTCAAACTTTGTGCGAATATTCTTGTCTTGAACAAAGCATTGGTCCTTGGGTTCAATATTTTCTGCAACCCATCCATTTTGTTTGTCAAAACCCTTGTTTTTTGGACCCGGCAGCTTGATGGTACAGATGGGCATTTCATATCTTGACAATTTGGTACATTTGAAGGATGTTATCTGTAAGAACCAGAGTAACAAGAATAAGAACATTAATTGAAACATAAAGAATCCAGCAGACAAGTACAAATAACTGACCATGTGGCTCGTCCATATTTATTGTATTGCCCTCTGATCCTCCATTTTCTTGGTACAATGACAAAAACTTGCCATATAAGGCTCTTTTTAAGGAAAAATTAAGATTGTAAGAGGTTTGATGCAGTGATCCCCAAGTCATACATTATTGGAGCTACAGAAAATCGTTTCAAAGATTGAAACTTTAAATCTAAATTCAGGTGATCATCAAATTAGCACAAACGCTTGATCTTAGTACTTGTCTCAAATCGATTAATCTAAAATTTGATATTAATTTATCGTAACCAAAAAGAATGGAGCTATTAAGCTTGGATAAGAATGAAAATACTTGAGTGAACAACAAAACAAACCCCAAGACAAAGTAAGGGGGTCACAAAAACCTAATTGTAGCTTGAATTCATCACATCTTTGCATTTAAATCTACTTTCTAGGTACTTTCTGTTGTACTCCAAATCCAAATATAGAAATGCAAGAAAAGATTCATCATCCTACTCATAAATTGATTTTATGTGCAACGGCAACTTTAGTCTAAAAGGCAAGAAATCAAAACTAAATAAGTTTCATGGCAACAAATACAGAACCTGATTTGTTTCAAAGAATGAAGAAATCAACACATGAAGTTGTTCCCTACTGACATTGCAATGCTGCAAAATTGGAGCTTTCCCCAAACTTAACTCAGTAACCACTTCTCCTCTCAAAGCCCCATATTTAGAACCATACAAAACCCAAATGAAACCAATGACAACAACCAAAATCCACATAAAGAAAAGCACTGTCCATTTCCACCCAAAGTAGTTAGATCCGCCCAAAGGTTCTTGAGCTTTCTTAACCTTGAAATTGGCTGAAGATTTGCTATTTAACACAGAGATTTTGACCAAAACCCACTTACATATCTTTAAAAATTAAAGAGCCTCGAGAGCTTAATAGAAATTCCTGACAAGGCAAAAATACTCATCCGAAGGACCAAAAGCAGACCTTTGAGAGAGACCCACTATGTAGATTCAACCAAAAATTCAAATTGCTTGAAGAACAATAGACCCTTTAGTAAACCCAGCTCCAAATTCAACTAAAACAAGAAATTTGAGTTCTTTTGCCAACTATGCTTCTTTTCAAACATATTTAGGAGAATAGGGTAGTTTTGAACATATTTAGGAAAATGGGGTTGTTTTAAAAAAGCTAGTCAAGGGTGCATTTTTTTGTTTAAAAATGCTGGTCAATACAACAATTTTATGGTTCCCAAAAAAATAAATTAAAAACGCTAGACAAGACAACATTTTTACCCGTAAAAATGCCACACACGCCAGCGTTTTTACCTGTAAAAACGCCATCACATACACCTCCCACCTTCCCGCTGCTCCGCTCCTTCTCCCTCTGCATCCCCCTCCCTGCGCCACCCATCTCCTTCTTCTTCCTCCTCCTCCTCCCCGCGCCGCCCATCTCCTCCTTCTCCCTCCCCCTCGCCAGCGCACATCTCTTCCTTCTCCCTCCTCCTCGCTGCCGCTCATTTCCTCCTTCTCCTTCCCCCTCGCTCGCTCGTTGCTTCTTCCTCCTCTCCGATGGTGTTGCTCTCTTCCTCCTCGGCTATTAGCATCAGCCCCAATGCAGCTCTCCTCCTCTTCAACCCCGCGCCAGGTATCTCCATCTATGCAGTACTGAGATGGACAACTTGTAGTTACTCTTTGATTTTAATTTTTGATATTTAATGTGGGTGGATTTGAATTTGAATATTGGTTGGTGCTTTATGTACATTTGTATGTATATATGTATGTGTTTGGGAACCAGCTTTGGATTTTGATGCTTGGATTCTAGTTGAGCGGGTTAGGTGGCGTAGGGGTTAAGGTGGTGTAGTGTTCCGCTGGCGTATGAGTTCACAACCAAAGAAATAAAGTAGACCATATAAAATTTACAAGTACAAATTAAGGGGTTGTTTGTTTGAAGCACGTAATTATTTATTGGCGGAATTTAATTAGCTTTGATATATGTCTTTTTGTTTGCTGATGGCACAAAGGAATAAATATTTTTTGTGCATTAAAATTGTAATGCTTTTATCTTGGGTGTTAGTATTGACACTCTATAAATATAAATTTAATTTCAACACCCATTTTAAGAGTACAATAAATATGTTATTTACACTTAAAGGCACCCAAATGTGAGACCATATCTTTTTCTTAATTCTTATGTTGTACTGGTGAAGAGTACCGTTCGATAAATTAAAGTGAGTATGTATCTTTTTACTTTCACAATTGAATCCATGTCTTACCATGTCCAATCAATTTAAAACAAACAAGTTTTTCTACTTAATTTCATAGTACAATTAAGATATATTTGCCTACACTCACTTATATATATGTCTCTCTATATATATAGTTATTATATGGTTTTGTATTTATATAATTAAGTCAAGAACATTAAATTTTACATTGAGATTCTAAATAGTGCCCATACAATGTTCAATGCTTTGGCTGGTTTGAATCATTATTTAGTAGATTGATTTAAACACTTTGAATGAACTCCAGTGGGTAGCCAATGAACATCATCAAAAATATTTTCAAATCACAACTTCAATAAGTCATTTAAACCTATCATTCGTGATCATCATAAAGAAAATTAGAAAACGTAAATAATATCTCTAGAAAGAAGTAATCAATAGGATTACCTACAGCTCTAGAAATCAGGTAAATAATATCTCTGAGAATGTTGAATAGGTTGAGAAATATTCACTCCTTTGTGTTTTTTAATTTGGGTGCTCTTATTGTTAGGGTGCCTTTTGATAGCAAATTAAAAAATTGGTATGGGTGCCTAAATAAAAGGGTGCCAAAATGGTAATATATGGGTGCTTCTACCAGCACCCTTGAGGAATGGGCCATATTGGTGTAGAGATTGTATTATCTTGGTTTAAATGAGACTGTTAAAAAGATCAACTTTGTTGTATATATGATAAAATGGGTGATTCTATTGACAAACTTTACCAGTAGAACATAATGTTCCATGACATATTTTTAGAGATTAAAAACCATCTTAGGTATATTTATATATTTAGGGAACGTGAAGAAATATATTAGCCAGTTAAAAAGGTCGTGTTTCACATATTACAATTTGTTTCTTTTCAAAGAGATGGGATGCTAGAATAAGAAGTCGGTATATGATCATTGAGAATATTTAAATTAGTATTCTTTAAAATTTTGCATCTTCTTGCAAGTTATTTTATTTTATACAAAAGCATATTGATGGAGGTAGCTGAGGCCTCTTTTGTGTGTAATTTTTTTGTAATAAAAGAAACTACATTATCAATACACGAGCACATAAATAAACATTATCGAAACACTTAGTGATAGTATCCCTGGTTATTTATATTGTTATTGACAGTTATTTATATATGAGAAGAATTAAGAGTTAAATAAAATTGTAGTTGCCAATTCAATAGTAGTTAAGTCTTGTAGGAAGATTTATTTTCTCCAAAATCATGTTATTACAAATAAAAGCCTTAATTAAGTTTCTACTAAGTATTCATTATCATTGCAGTAAACTTTTGAATCACAATTCTGGATAAACCCTTTGAGATGGCAACTTTGTTATTTACAAGTTTGCGTTTAAAATTATAATTAAAAACTACCCTTCAAGATTAAAAATAATATCAAATTGTATTTGCGTCATTTTCAGCAGAAATTTCTTTGGACTCCGGTTCCAATTCCGGATTATGTTCATACGTCACTCGTAATTGCCTATTATGTTATGTACACAAATGCCCTTACTTCGTTAATTAAGTTATGTACACATATGTACTATTGCATATGAATTGTTTATTAGTTTATATCTAATGAACACGTACATGAAACAAGTATTTGTCAATAGATCCTAGTCTAGAGGATCGACGTGTGTTATATTTATAGGGCCAGCATATGTCTTCCGCTATATGGGATGGCGATGACCTTGCTTTGTTAGAGCCACGTAGGAGCGATACAGAGTTCATGGAACCCGATGGAGAGCATGTTATCCTACCTGAGAGGGTCCAACGTTTATTATTACTTGCGGGATTTTACGAAGTGTACCGCATAGGTCATATTCAGTATGATCGCGCTCTGATTACATCTGTGGTTGAGCGATGGCGGCAGGAAATGCATACATTCCATCTACCGATTGAGGAGTACACTATCACACTCTATGATGTTGCAGTGCTGCTCGGATTACCAATTGATGGCCATGCCGTAATTGCCCCTCCATTAGATACCCCTCCGGCTGACCTCTGTGAGTGTGTATTGGGCATCCGACCACCAAACCATGCTCTCAGGAATTCCAAGTTGAGGCTATCCTGGATAGCCGATACATTTTGAGATATACCTGCCCATGATGCCGAGGACGTTGAGGTCGAGCGATACACACGTGCGTGGATTATTCAATCGCTAAGCGGTTTTATTTTGGCGGACAAGTCCTCAGCATTTCTTACTCCCACTTCTTCAGGATTTAAATACGGTGGGAAGTTATAGTTGGGGGAGTGCCGTACTTGCGGTGTTGTACAGAGAGATGTGTCGAGGCAGTCGTATCAGATCAAAGCATATTGCAGGTCCATTGATGTTGTTGTAGATATGTATTAAGGCGATCGCATATAAGTTTTAGTCTTCTATTTTAAAGTTTATATGGTTGATAATATATTGTGATTTAATTTGTGTTAGTTATAGTGTTGGGAGAGATTGTCCCACCTTCGGCCCCAACAGGTCGATATATCTATTACTGAGGAGTAAGTAGTTCATTCGATTGATAAACCACCACATGGATCCCGATTCGATGATATGTAACAAGATTCTTGTCAATATATGACACAATTTCATTTTTCACACCCTACATTTACTTAATACAGGTGGCGGACGAGGTTTTCATTTAAGCGAACTCCCATACATGTTTTGACACACTATAGGGACCAACTAGATCGTATGCGAGCGGAGCAGGTTATTATAATTATTACAATCTTAATTAGAATCAATTAATTATTATGTTGAGTAATTATATTTGTTTTTATGATTAAGTTGGGGATTATTATGTTTGAACTATTGTTTTTATGATTACGTTTGGGATATTTATACATAATTTCATTTCAAATTGATTAGGAGTTGAATTTGTTTGGTAAATTATATATACTTATTGAACAGGTGAATATTAAAATTCTGGAATGTTGTAAAAACAAACGGAACTTTATTGAATTTTATAGAAGTGATTATCCATTTGTTTACGTTGAACTATTGTTTTTATGGTTACGTTTGGGATATTTATATATAACTTTATTTTGGATTGATTGGAAGTTGAATTTGTTTGCTAAATTATATATACTTATTGACCAGGTGAATATTAAAATTTTGGAATGTTGTAAAAACAAATGGAACTCTGCCGAATTTTAGAAAAAATTATCCATTTGTTTACGTTGAACTATTGTTTTTATGATTACGTTTGGGATATTTATGCATAACTTAATTTTGGATTGATTGGGAGTTGAATTTGTTTTCTAAATTATATATATTTATTGAACACGTAAATTTTATAATTCTGGAATGTTGTAAAAACAAACGGAACTTTGCCAAATTTTGTAGCAGTGATTATCCATTTGTTTACGTTGAACTATTGTTTTTATGATTACGTTTGGGATATTTATACATAACTTTATTTCGGATTGTTTGGGAGTTGAATTTGTTTGCTAAATTATATACATTTATTGAACAGGTGAATATTAAAATTCTAGAATGTTGTAAAAACAAATGGAACTCTGCCGAATTTTAGACAAATTATCCATTTATTTTGGTTGAACTATTGTTTTTATGATTAAGTTTGGGATATTTATACATAACTTAATTTTGGATTGATTGGGAGTGGAATTTGTTTACTAAATTATATATATTTATTGAACAGGTAAATTTTAAAATTCTTGAATATATTAAAAACAAACGGAACTCTGCCGAATTGTAGGCAAATTAGTAAAACTTGTCTATGTTAAACTATTGTTTTGATGTAATTTTAAATATTAATAAATTGTATTTAATAATTTATAGATGATTTGGCAGCCATACACGTCACATGTTATGGCAACATTGCATCCCTACTGTTTTGCTGGCCAGGCTATATGGTGGACATGGTCACCCCTAATCTACTTTGAGATAGTGGAGTGGCACCTCCCCGACAAAGTGATGCGACAATTTGATGTACAACAAAACAACCCAGTCGATTTTGACACAAGTGAGCAATTGCACGATACGGATCTTAGGGGGAGGGGGCGAGGAGATCCTGTTGATTGGATGCAGCATCACCACGACTTCATTGCTTTTTGGGACCGCCGACATGAGCATGTCGTTACCGCAGATGTGTTGCAAGGCCCAATTCAATATGACCATCCTTATATGGTTTGGTTTCGTACCGTTACTCGGCGTTTCATACTTGCAGCGCCAGAGCATCCTCCCGAGTTCGGTCCTGAGCCAGTAGGAGTTACATTGGAGATACTAATAAACTCTATTTGCTTGTATATATATATATATCTAATTTCTTGTTTTGACCGAATTATGTTTTGTATTTATATAGTACTTTTAATGGTACGGGGTGATGCGCTTGCTAAGATATATGCATTGGCTATGCACCATTCTTTGCAGTTGATCACAGGAGATTCCACATCGGAGGCAATATTTAACTTGGCACATACTGCTCTTGTTACTACGCGACAAGAGTTCAAGCTATCTATAGATCCATTTCAGGTCCATGCCCCTATACCCGACCCGATCCGATCCGATCCCACGGCCCACTGTCCGTCGTCAGAGGCGACCCACTAAAGGTATGTCATCATCCCAACCTGCTACATTATCTTCAGCACCGGCCGCCGACTCATCATACCCTACTACATTAGATTCAGATCATGCTGGCCCGTCTACCTTTACAAAACACGTCTCTTCCTCACCAGACCCTAGTTTATCATAGCCCACTACTACTACTACTACTACTACTACTACTACTACTACTACTACTACTACTACTACTACTACTACTACTACTACTACTACTACTACTACTAATACGTTACCCACGACCACCACTACTACTACTACTACGTTTTATTCTCCATCGCCCCCTAGACTATCACTGACAGATACGTTCTTTCCGCCACCAGACCCTATCTTATCACAGCCATCTACGCTATCTTCGCCCTCGCCCGCCAGCTTATCCCAGCCTAGTATGACATACTTTTTACACTCCCTACCATATTTGAGGACTTTGACATGAGACATTATATGTCCATATTGATGACAAAGTCATCATTTCCTTCACCACCCGTGTCGCAACAGCTTCAGGTAGTACATTCACAGTCATCGCCACTTACACCCACAGAGCATGTTGAGGGATTGACACAATTGGCCATACGAGGTGTTGTAGATGTACCTCTCATACCTATCAATAAAGGTCGAGGAAGAGGTAGACCGAGGGGTAGGGCTAAGGACAAGGGCAGAGGTGAGGGTGTAGAGGCACACACACATACAGAGGTTGAGAGAGATGAGAGGCCCAAGAGGAAGAGAAAAAAACGTAGTTGTGGTACATAGTAGGTTGATTGCTAGTTATTACTATTGTACATGGATATTGGTTTTGCTTAATTGTATTAATTGATTTGATGATACAATGGGTTGTAGCAAGGAATTTACGGTCAAGCCACTGAAACGTTTATACTGTTAAATTTCAAATCCAAATGCTTGAAACAATAAATAACAGGGTTTAGTGATAGGTGAAATCATAACTACGTTCTTTGCACTACGTGTCATATCAGCGAGCAATATATATAATCAACAAGAAATACTTAACACAGGTGAATTTAAATATCTCTCGAAATACCATTACATAATATTAAAATTGAACACAAACATAGTAAATACGACATCAAACAATAATGAATGAAACATGCATTAAAAACCATCACATAACCACTACTAGTAGTCCGGTACGAGATGCCATCTTTCTTGTTATTTCAATAAGTTTCCATTTGTATCTGTGCATCAGGGGTCGTTGCCATTTCTTCAGTATTATATGCAACACCTGTACTCAAGGACTCTGCTCTCCATATGGCAGTTTTACATACATTTTTCAGCAAATCCTCTGGGTTATGTCCATACAAGGATCCATTTGCATTGGTTACCCATTTAAACTGAGTTGCTTCATGAAGGCCGTTTTCCATTGGAGGCTTATTTGAGTTGAACTTTGCTATCAACAGGACATGTCTAACAATTGGCCCCGGTAATGGATGCACTGAGCTTTAGCCGGATGCAACCACCCTCCAGTGTTCACCAAACACTTCAAACCAGAACTTGTCAAATAGAGTGTAGTCGTAGTATACCCATTTATCCCATGTAATATGTAAATGTAGTGAGAAGACAATAGGCATGTGATAAGTATTTAGCAAGTACCACATATAGACATAAAACAAAGGCGTCCATGAGTACAAAGGCATGAACGCAAACGATGAATGATAGGGAAAGTAGAGATTCAGCCATTAATATAAAAAAGATTTTGGAATAAGCAGTTGAGAAAATGGACCTAGCAACAAGCCTTGGCACATTGATATTATTTTAATAGCTCGATTCTTCCTTAATCAAGCTCGTATTTCTCTTTGAAATTTTAACGGAAGAAGTGGAACCAAATCATCAATTGGGGAGGAGTTGCTCATTTTTTTTTATAGTAAGATAAGGTTAAGATGATAGTTGAATTTTTATGGTGAGATTAGAGTGAGATGAGAGTAACATGAACATGCTTCTTATATAGCAGTGAAATAACTGACAAGCATGGGTTTGTATAGTGGTTAAGATGTGGCTAGACAATGGATACCCTCCACCCGCCTAAAGCTTGAACAGTAAATGAAAATAGTAATTACAAAATTCATTTATTGTAACCACCGACACTTTTACAAAACTTTTCTTGGCTCTATTTTAAATGACCTTCAATTGTTTAATATGTGAAAAAAGAGTGAATTGATGAATCACTGAAAATGTTAATGAGATTGGACCACTCACTGAATCGTATAAAACGTGATATGACAACTCAATGAAAAAAGCATGGACTACTTTCAATACCAATGTTAAGATATTCACGTGATTGCATAGTGTAATTCACATTAAAAAAAGTGTAATATTTATTCTACTATTTTCTTGTATATATATACATACATTAGAGGTTTTGCCAACATAATAAATTATCTAAATATGACTTCAACAAGTTTGACTTCTGTTCGACGAGTCCTTTTCCCTTGCGATAACCTCATTAACTGAGAAGAGGAATTTCATTTGCGGAACGCTTGAATGAGCTAACAAAATATGGAAAAATTTGAGATCGAGATTGTAACACCCTCGCCTTAATCTATAGGACAACACCCGTAATTAAGACCTAGAATGCTACTAACCCATCTTAGATTAACTAAAATGGGTAGATATGAAAATATATATAGAAAATTCAAACAGTAAATGTCATATGTGTCATTCAACCTTCAACAAGATATAAGATGATATTACTGTACATAAACACACATGCGTGCATGTAACTGTTTTACAAAACCAACTACGCAAGTTCAAAAATGATATACAACATTCCGGGCTTGCTGGGGCTTCCCGAGAAAAACGTATGCATATATATATATATATCAAAAATGAACTGTATCAGAGCTCCTATTTCATCCCTGATCCCACTACTTCTTTGTCCTCCTGGGACTCATGAGTACCTGTGATAGTTTTAGAAAACGGGGTGAACTATACGCTCAGTAGGGGTAAATTATCACAGAGAAAACATAATTCAGTGAAAAACATCTATTCATTTCACAATGCAATGCATATGCCAATGCAGGTTACCTCTCATGTATCAACCATAGAATCACGTAGCTCAAATGTGCCAATGCGAATACTGAACGCAAGGTGGCCGGACCGCTATCCGATAACAGCCATAAGTTGGCCCAACGGTCTTATATAATGGTATGGCCCATTGGCCCCAGAATACATCAATAGATCACAATTTGGACCTCATGTCCACCGATAGAATCATAACACAGAACTATCAGCGCCTTGCCAATTTGCCTATGTTCCCGGGCTCCACACCGGTGGCTGATAGGCGGCCATACATTGCTCCCCCAGGAGTTTAGGGCTTTTCAACCCAAGGACACCAGGCCCTGACTATTTTCCCATCCCATCAAGCACCATGGAAATAGATATTCATACAGAATTCACAACACCATGGTCATCATGACCAAGTATAATCATTTCTAAGAGATCAATCAGCTAATCGTAACTGATAAGACAATATAAAAATATAAATAAAGTTTCCACAAATTGCCATGACATGTAGCCTCCAAACAAAGATATATATATGAATGAGCTTTCAACATCTGATAAGAGATATTCACCCATTTGATATGCCGTAAGGAAGTCTGAGCTTGCCGAAGAATCTTTAAGATTGCGGTTGACACAATGGTAATGCATAACATGCATACATGCTCTTTATGGTAACTAAAAACAACACATGCTACTTAGACTTCATTCATCAAGTATCCATGTTCCTCAGCGCATACATAACCCATTTACAAATCCACTTGGATATAACCAAGCATGTATATCTGAGGAACATCGCTTACAAGTCTATATTCCATGGATATTAAGTTTAAGTGGCATATATTGTTCCATTTCATGCATCAAATATACGGTAGATACTACATATGCCATATAAACTCTATCAAAATCATGTCCATATCCTTTAGTATATACAAAACCATTTTCTTGTCAAATCAACGCACACATACCCAAAGGACATCTATATGAAACAATAACTTGTAATCCTAAAGCTTAGATGGCATATCTTGCTTAAATATATGAATTCATATTCCAATTAATCATATATCATTAATATCAATAGGCAAAAGTCATCATATTTAGCATACATGTATGAATCATCCATTTCTAGTCAAATAAAATCATGTTATCAAGTGTACATAGCATCTATTGCCTCAAACTTCCCTTTTAGGTCTTTATTGATCATAAAACATCAAGTTATAGGCCATACTAGTATAAATCATTCTAATATATCAAAAACAAGAAATATGTGCTCTACATCACACACATATATATAAAATCATTCACCTTTCGATAAATAAAACCATATTTGAGAGTTTTGAAAAGATATAAACCCCTACCTCGACTTATCAACGAGAAAGAAGAATAAATATGAAGGTTCAAGCCTTATCCGAAGAAATCCCAGCGAGAAAGATGATAAATAGCGATCAAGAGGATGATTTGGAGGATTTGGAGCTTTTATTTCGGATTGATATTGAAAAATAAGTAAGAATCCTTCAAAGAACCACCTATATCTCTCTCTAAAGCCCTTAAGTTGATAGGAGTGTGTTTGGGTCGAGTTTTGTGAGTTTTAATGATAAATGGTGAGAAAATGGGGTTAAAATTCTAGAGAATTCGTCACACAGGGGTCTAGGACCGATCCTAGGATTTCTGGGACCGATCCTAGGATTTCTGGGACCGATCCCAGAAACATTCTGTCCAAGCTTAATTGGCTGCACTAATTACTGTTGGTAATTTGGTCATAACTCCTTGTTCGGAACTCGGATTAAGGTGATCTTTATGTAAACGGAAAGGTAATTCAAAGATCTACAACTTCCTAATTGGAAGTTTTCCCAAATTATGGATATATTATCTCCAGAAATTCGCCGAAGGCAGCGCTCTGCCGAAGCATTACCGAATGACCCGAATTTAGCGATGGGCCTACTTTGCGTCCTATTTTGACCCACAAGAAGTGCGAATTAGCTTTCGGTCAAAACGAAAAAGTTGTTGAATGATATAAAAACTAAACACATACATGAATGGAATCTTAATCGAGAAAGAAACGAAGAAGTTACAATAGCTCAAAGTTAGCTAAAATCAATGAATCGCAAAGAACCAAAACTTCCTATTTACCATCCAAAATCAATTCAGATCACTCGAATTACCAAACGATCACTCATAGGAGTATAAATAATCTAATATACTTCAATTTAAAATAAATTAAAGTATAGGGTATTACAAAGATAATCCTCAAACTTGGCTCAATTTTGCTGCCAGATTCAATTTGTCCCAAGTTGGGCCAACAACTAAGTTACGTGGAAGAATAACACCTGAAGAGCTTAAGTCTCTGTGGAAGAATATCGAAGTTACAATTTTTAAATTTGAGAAGTACTACCAAGACATGAAAGCTACTTCTATAAACGTGGATGAAATTGATTCTGATGCGGTAAATAAAATTTAAAGTTTATTAAGTTTATGTAACTTTTATAGTATACTCTTTTAACTATTTGTTGTTATGCTCGTAGAGCAACTGAGCGAAGCGTCTGTATCATGAGAAAGAAGGATACTCGTTCCCATACTACACCTCTTGGCTAGTCCTGATGAACTACGTATAAACAAACCACGCAGTTCAAGTAGTTCACGCTCTTTTCGCTCGATGTGTTATTTACTATATATGAAAGCAATATTTATTTTCGGATCTATGTTTTATTATGTTTTTGTCAACTTTTAATTTTATGTATTGTTTTTACTTAAGATGTTGTTTATTGAAGTAGTTCCAATTTGTGGTATTGACAAACCAGTAATGTTGTATTATTTATTGGAGTTAAACTTTTTATGATATTACATAATACAAACCAAACTTCCATGATATAACATTACGCTTGTTCAAATAAAAACATTACACATGAAACAAGGTAAAGCATATTAAGACATAAACTTAAACGTTACATATTAAAATAAAATATTAATTGATAGAGTCCTTAAGAAAACTCCAGTACATTACATAGGGGAAGTTGACGCCTTCTTCTACCATGTACAAGAGATAGGCGTGTTTTTTTTACAGGAAAGACAAGACAAAATAGTGTATATTAAAAACCGTAAAAATAAATATCAACAAACTTTAAAAAAACTATAGTCGCTAAAGTAAGCCTTACCATTTCCCTTTCAATATCATCGTAAAATTTTGCGAGATAGTGGCCCCTGCGGTTTAGCAAGTTGAACAGGCGTAAGAACTCTGTCTTTCCATAAGGAGTTCGATTTCTTAGGTGCTGCATTAAAAACTCTAGCCATATGCTCCCATGTTCGCAGGTTATTCCAATCACACCACTTACCACCGTGGGTCATTTGTTTCCAAACACCGCATAGCAAAATTACGTCTGATATTGAGAATCTATCTATATCTTCAAATTGATTATTATTTGAGCTTGAAGAAGCCATTGTTTTGTTGAAAGTGAGATAAAAAAATAATTATGTACATATATTGCTTACATAATGTTTACATAGGCGTGCATTGCTACAGTACATACGTTGGAGCGCGTGATAACAATACACTACTATGACACTGAGATGACAACACACAGCAGTATGATTGATATGACAATACACGGCTGTCTGACTTAGATTACAATACATTGCTTTGACTTACAATAATATGATAATACACTATGCATCAACAGTCATCATAACAGTGGAGGCTGACATACTTCAGATCTTGTTTCACATTCAGATTTAAATAGGGGCGTACTTTATATTTTTTTGGCATATATTATAAAATGAACTTCATATATTTAATAAATACATAACATAATGAAATTATACGCGGTGTGCAAATTAACAATACATCATAACTGAACATAAATATCCTAATACATCATGTCATGCCTCCCCACAAATCTCACAATGGTTGTTTCTTCGACGATCGCTTACGTCCATCTCATTATGAATGTGCCTAGATGGACGACCCTTTTGACACAACAAATTTAGATTAGGGATCAAAACACCTGCAATTGTGTTAGGCAAATAGGTTTTCCAATATTTATTTGGCAAAACAGAATACAAAGTACAAGAATATGTACCTACGTATGCCTCAAGACACAAGTTTTGATGAATTAAATACTTCTGATCTAGTCTTAGTTCAGCACACACCGCCATGACATGTGCACAAGGATATTTATAAATTGCCCACTTACCGCAGCTGCACATGCCTTCCTCGATGTTTACATTCTTCATTTTTCCTTTAGCTGATGTGACAAATGCTACTCCTTGCGAATTGTTATGCCTAAAAAAATATATTTACTGATATCCTTTGTAACCTCTGATAATTTAATTGCCATGAATGTCATGTGATCCAGCTCAGGATTGTCAAGTCTATGTTTTCCTTCCTCGCCTCTGTTACAAAAGTATGAAACAAGGTGATGAAAAATGAATTGCACCGATGCAGTAACAGGCAAAGACCTGGCTCCAATTAAAACCCCGTTAAAAATCTCTGAAATATTTGTCAATTTTATCCTATAGCGATACCCTCTATCGTGAAAAAAAGTCTACTTCTTTAGGGGAATTTAGTTGAGCCACCTCCATGGTTTCTTTCCTTCGCTCTTTTGCTGTTCATTGTATTATTTTTATCATGTCCATATACTTATTGAATTTCGGTAAGCAATAAACAGTAGCATTCTTCCACATTAAAATCTTTAACGTCTCATCTGGCTTACATTTACTTGTGAAGTTGCTACGGACATGTCGCATACAAAACCTATGGTACATCCTCGACTCTTGAAATTGTGGGTAGAAATTAGTTACAGAAAGAATCCCCTAGTGGCGATCAGAAATCAAGCATATGCTGTCTCTTCCATTCACGACGTAATGCCAAAGTCGCGTGAGAAAATTTTTCCATGTGTCGTGGCTTTCCTTATCGCCGTATCCAAATGCAAGTGGAAATATCCCTTTGCTGGCATCCATGGCCATTGCAATAAACAATTTTCCTTTGTATTTACCACGTAGATGTGCCGCGTCTATACTTATAACAGGTCGGCAATGAATAAAGCCTTCAATGGACGCACTAAAGCCCTAAAAGTTCTTGTCAAAAATATGATAATGCACATCGTACATCTTGCTTTTATACTCGTGGATTGTGCGTGGGTTGTTGTACTTAATGGCGGCCAAATATCTGGGCATAATAGCATAAGACTCTTTTCAATTGCTAAATAATTTTTCAATAGCCTTTTGTTTCGCATTCCATGCCTTCCAATATGAAATCTTGTACCCATATTGATCCTTAACAAATGCGACACAATAACGCGAATCTTAAGGCCTGGATCAACCTCAACCAAGTGTTTTACTTTGCTGGCAATGAATTTATAGTCCAAATGTTTGTGAGTTAATTTCAAACAATCAGACATCCTCGTACTTGGTTATCTCAAATTGCCCGTGTTTTTTCTTCCTCTTACAAGCACGAAGCCGCCATTTGCACCATGTTTCATGCAATTTACACCTAATTGCCCATGTATCTGCCTTTGATTCATCGACGATAAATTTATTTGAATTCTTAATTGCAAACTGTTTTACCCAATCTTCAACTTATCTTTAGTCTCATAAGTGAGCCCCTTTCACAATTCATTTTCATCTTCTAACTTCTCATTCATTGTCAACTCCTAGTCCATAAAAGTAACATTATATTATGTGTAAAACGATGGTATATCTTCAGCAACCTGCTCAAACTGGTTCAATTCTTCCCATTCATCGCTTTCACTGTCGCTGGATTCTGTCAACCTGTCGGATTCCGAGTCCCAATCTGTGTCCTCTCTAGTGGTGTCATCATATTCACCACCATCTCCACAGTCATACATGGCCTCGGGTCCACCATCTCCACAGTCATACATGGCCTCGGTTATGAGTTGAGATGAATTGTAAATCTTCTTCTTACTCCCACCAAATTCAAGCTTTCGTGATGGCCGCGAACTAGTAGGCAAGTTAGAAACAGGAGTGCATTGTGTCGATGGCGGTGAGCTGTAAAACCCAAAAAATGGAAAATTTTCCCCAATTGGGCCCACATCATAATTAAGGTCATTTTTTTTATATACAACTCGATCATATTGACAAACGAAGCATTAAAAATCGTAGTCATTATAAATTGTAAGGTTCCGTCATCATTAATTTCATGAAGGAAGTAACTGCAAGTATTTGGAGTCACAAACATTAGATATCTACAGAAAATCTTTAATGTCAACGGTGAGCGGTCAGTATCCATAGCAGAATAAATAATTTCTACTAATTTTGAGTAGGTAATACTTTCATTTAAGATAATGCCTCTTTTGTACTAAATATTGTAACCATAACCATGCTCTCCGTTAATAATATGTCCGCCCCAATATAAAAGCGTAAATACTTGTCTGCTTGTCATTATTCACCTTCAACACAATTAATCAAATTTATCACTAACTGATAATAAATAATATATTTTAAATTGTCAAGACGTACAATATATTATGATAAAGACATTCTTTAACATAAAAATCATTTCTCAATAAAATAAATACATATATACATAATACATTCTTCAACATACTTGAATAATTATTCAAAATAAAAAATTAAGCATGATGCCATACAAAATGTGATAATAAATAATATACTTATAATTGCCAAAATGTACAATAAATGATGATAAAGACATTCTTTAACGTAAAATTCATTTCTCAATAAAATAAATACGTATATACATTCTTCAACATACTTGAATAATTATTCAAAATAAAAAATTAAGCATTATGCCATACGAAATATGATAATAAATAATATACTTATAATTGCCGAAACATACAATAAATGATGATAAAGACATTCTTTAACATAAAATTCCTTTCTCTATAAATTAAAATAAATACATATATACATTCTTCAACATACTTGAATAATTATTCAAAATAAAAAAATTAAGCATTAAGCCATACGAAATATGATAATAAATAACATGCTTAAAATTGCCAAGACATATAATATATTATGATAAACACTTTCTTTAATATAAAGCCCTATGAAATATGATAATAAATAATTTATTTAAAATATTAAATCATTTGTTCCATAAAAAAATATAATTATAATGTAATATATGTAGGGAAATGATATTATCATTCCACTTTTGTCCTAAGGCACTCCACTTTCATTTTTAGTGACACTTATATATATCTTTTGGGACACTTTTTATGTCATTAAAAATGAAAGTGGAGTGCTTTAAGACAAAAGTGGAGTACTAATATCACTTCCCTATATTTATGATAACAAATACATTCTTTAAAATTACAAAATAAATTTGTCAAAAAAACAAATATTGAACACACATACATACATTCCACAAATCTATATCATAAATCCACATATATACATTATAATCAAACAAATTTCTTTCCCATTATAAGTTGATAATATGTGAAGAATAATAATATATAATAAAAAATCATATAATGAACTAATTAACCTTCTTCTTTTCAAATGAATAAATGAAGGTTTTGGAGTGAATGAATGGAGCTTTTGGAGTGAATGAATGGAGGTTGTAGAAGAGTTTGTAGACGTCAAATTACAAAGATGAGGAAGAAAGCTTCAAGTTTCTGGCTGCTGTTGCTTTTATTTGATTAGGTTGTCTGCTGCTAGGTTAAGTGGGTTGAAAAATGGTCGACTTAAAAACGCCGGAGAGGCTGGCATTTTTACCGGGAAAAACGCTGGCGTGTGTGGCGTTTTTATGGGTAAAAACGCTGTCTTGTCTAGTGTTTTTAAATTTTTTTTTTTTTGGAACTATAAAATCGCTGTATTGACCAGCGTTTTTAAAACAACCCCATTCTCCTAAATATGTTCAAAACTCTCATATTCTCCTAAATATGTTTGAAAAGAAGCATAGTTGGCAAAAGAACCCAAGAAATTTCAAGAATCCCTTGTTGATTTTTCAAGAAAAACAACTTTTTAAAGACACCCTCTATATTATGTCTATGGGTTTACTAAGGGGTTGTTTGTTTTGCCCACTTAAATCTAAAAATTTTAAGTTTTAAGATTTAAATGGTGTGAAAGTTGTTTATTTGTCAAAAAAATTAAGTGATTTGCCACTTAAGTGATTTAGGTATATTTACTATATATCAGTCCAATTTTTGGACTATTTTTAAATCATATTGACAGACGTAGTTGGATATTTTTACATTTGACCTTAAGTTTAAATTGTTAAATAATTATTTTACCGAGATCAAGATAAAATCAAAAAAAAAATATGATTAAAAGATTCTTTAAAAAATTAAAAACAAGTTGGTCAATTTTTCAACAAGGAAATATATTGAACCGAACCTTACTGTTGGTGGTTCAAAACGTTAGACTGTGCTAGACAATAGGTTCAAAATAGATTACTTAATGTTTGTCGATTTATAATCGTTTGTATCATTATAACATTACTCTCTTGAATCATTATATCAAATCTTATTTATTTTACCGGATAACTCAAATTTATCACAATATTATATATATTGCTTTTATGTCATTTTCAAACTCTCAAACTTTTTTATTGTTATTTTCAAACTCTCACTTTTATTATATTTAATTGTACTTTCTTTCTGCACTTTTAAATATACATATATATATATATATATACACACATATATGTTACTTTTTGGATAATAGGAAGTGATTTGAGCCTTACATTAGATATGACATAAAATATAATGCTAAATTTGTATGAATTTTTTGCTTTAAAAAAAATTAAAAAGTATCATACAAGTGAGACACACTTGTATGAGAGCAAGCTTGTATGAGTTCGAGTGAAAAGTCTCATACTTAATTGTATAAGCTTTTCTATTTTTTTTTGGGAAAATTACAAAAAAAACCCTTAAGTATGACCTTACGTGCAATGTCTCCCCTGATGTTTCAATTTTCTCAATTTAACCCCTGAAGTACATTAAGTGCAGCAAATTGAACCCTGGCGCTAACGCCATCCGTTATTCCATCCAAAATATTTACATTTAACCCCCTAAAGTTTAAAAATTAACAATAAACCCCTTTAATTTATATTTTGTTAACACTTAACTTCATTTTTATTAATCTTTACCACCACCTTCTTCAACCCACCTCCGTCCACCTTCTCTCTCTCCCCTAATCCCAAATAAAAATGCTTTAATAATTTTCATTCAAAATCATACCAACGTAACATCCGTTTGTCATCATTAATAATGATATCTTTATATATAAATTCAAAAATATATACGTAGGACATATTATATTTACTACTTAAGAAGCACATACACTGCTTTTGTCAAATTAAAATATAATTTTAATTTATTTGTTTTATAAAATTTTAAAATATAATAATTTTTATATAAAATCCATATTTTATTTGTTTTATGAATTGAGCCATTTTTATACAGTTATTGGAGATGGTCTAAAAAATATTAAACATACCATGTTTAATATATTTGAGAAAATATTAAAATATTTTAATAATAGTTATATATTTGAGAAAAGTAGTGTCGTAGTTAAGAACTTAAATAACTTAAACATCCCATGAAAATATTTTAATATTTTCTCAAATATATTAAAGAGTCAATTATGTATAAGGGCTCATTATAATAATAATAATATAATTATAAAGGACACTTAAAAATTAGCCGTGTAAATTAAGGACACAATACAAAAAAGACACTAATACCCCTTCCTTATAATATCGTTTCATTATGACACTAACAGCAACTAGAATGTGCTAAATGTACATAACTCCCATTTTTCAAAATTCCATTAATTTAATAAAGTAATATCGTTTTAATAAAGTAATATTAAAATATTTTAATATTTTCTCAAATATATTAAACATGGTATGTTTAATATTTTTTAGACCATCTCCAATAACTGTATAAAAATGGCTCAATTCATAAAACAAATAAAATATGTATTTTATATAAAAATTATTATATTTTAAAATTTTAAAAAACAAATAAATTAAAATTATATTTTAATTTGACAAAAGCAGTGTATGAGCTTCTTAAGTAGTAAATATAATATGTCCTACGTATATATTTTTGAATTTATATATAAAGATATCATTATTAATGATGACAAACGGATGTTACGTTGGTATGATTTTGAATGAAAATTATTAAAGCATTTTTGTTTGGGATTAGGGGAGAGAGAGAAGGTGGACGGAGGTGGGTTGAAGAAGGTGGTGGTAAAGATTAATAAAAATGAAGTTAAGTGTTAACAAAATATAAATTAAAGGGGTTTATTGTCAATTTTTAAAGTTTAGGGGGTTAAATGTAAATATTTTGGATGGAATAACGGATGGCGTTAGCGCCAGGGTTCAATTTGCTGCACTTAATGTACTTCAGGGGTTAAATTGAGAAAATTGAAACATCAGGGGAAACATTGCACGTAAGGTCATACTTCAGGGTTTTTTTTGTAATTTTCCCTTTTTTTTTTATTCTTTATCAACATTTTTTAGCATAAAAAAATCTAACTGATTCTTATACAGTTTTAGCTCAACCTTATGAGTAAAAAAAATCTAAAAGCACTATATGGCTCTGGTTCAACTGGATGAAGCATTATTTTTTATTTAACGAATAAAGGTCACACGTATGGCTTATACGAATAAAGTGCAATCGTATGAGTTAAATTTAGACATAAGATAACTTTGATTTCTCACTGTCATACAGCACTAAATTTATACTTTAAGTTCTGTTTGCTATAATAGTAGGTATGAAATTTCCTTGTCAAAGTCCCCCGTTTCCTACCTATACCTACCACAGTAATACATTCATATTTGTTTGAATAATTCTTTACCTTTATTTTTTTTTATTCAAGTTTAATTAATTTATACTTATTCAAAATAATGAACTCTATAATTTTAATTATTAAAAAAATATTATTGTTAATTCTAGCAATATATTAAATAAATAATTAAATATTTATTTTAATTATCTAATTTTAAATATTTTATTATAAATTAATTTTAGTAGTTGCATGTTATTTGTCTTTTTTAAAATGCACAACATCCTATCCAAGGGCCAAGGCTTCTTCCGTAGGCCGTAATCAACGGGATTTCAAATCTGCAACTTCATATCTTTTGCTTGATTTTTCATCTGTTAAAGGTTTTAAAATTATGAAAAAAGATTACATAAGTGTGAATTCGAATGTAGGATCCAAGGCAATAGATTCTCTCTCTCTCTGGCGAAACAAAATGCGTAAAATCTGAGCAATTTTTGGATAGATAGAAAAAGTCATGGTTTGTGAGCTAAGAAAAGGAAATCTGAGCAATTTTTGGATAGATAGAAAAAGTCATGGTTTGTGAGCTAAGAAAAGGAAATCTGAGCAATTTTTTGACGATGGCGATACTGAGCGTTTAGGGGGCTAGGATTTTTTTTTTTTTTTTTTTTTTTTGGGGGGGGGGGTTAGGATTTCAAATTATGATAGAAGATTACATGTGTGAATTCGTATGGAGGATCCAAGGCAATAGATTATCACTCGTTCTCTCTTGGGCGAAACAAAATGCGTAAAATCTGATCAATTAGAAAAAGTCATGGATCGTGAGCTGAAAAAAGAAAATCTGAACATCTTTTTGACTATGGTGATACTGAGCGTTTAGGGGACTAGGGGTTGTGTGTTAGCGGCGGGGGGTGAGAATTTTAATGGTTATGAAGGTTTAGTTTGAAAATACGTACAAAAGGTGAAGTCAAATCTAATGAAACCATGCGGCTCGACAGCCATAGACAACGAGTAAATTACGGAAAAAAGCCTGCGGAATTGATGAAAAAAAATATAAAATTATGGAAACCTTTTAAGATACCACTCGGAAGAAGAGGGCGAATGAAAAAAAAAAAAAAAAAGACAAAGAAACTTGCCATATTACTGAATGGTAGAAGGATTTCGATTGGACCAAGTCCTTTATTTTTTTTTTAATTCTTTTTTTTCTTTCATTTCATGGATTAAGCAGAATTAACTATGCTTGGACAAAGCTTATTTCGTTAATTTTTTTTTTTAACTATAGCTTTATGAATATATTTGAAGATCTATTAACATTGAATGAGTTTTATACACATATTAAGATATTACTTCAAAATTAAAGCACTCATATCAATAATATACACAAAATAAACTGAGTTTTTAGACTTTGGTCACCATTAATAATACATATTTAAAGTTTAGCCATCATTTTTAATTTCTTTAGACTTTGACCATCATTTACAAACATATGCGAAGTTAATGTTAATAACCATCATTTTTGGACACATTTGTCCTTGTGGCTAAACTATAATATTAATATATGTAATGGCTAAATATTAAATTGAGTGATATTTCAAAATTTCTAGTCAATATAACTATTGGGAAAGACTTCTCCCTTATAAATATGCCATTAAAAATGCTGGATTGCATACAAAAACCAGTCTAAACCCCGCCTAATACAATCCAAACATCCAAACTCAATAGAAATGGAAGGAGGCAAGGAGAAGTGCATAGATATTAATGAGGTAACAAATACAAATACAATAAAGAGAATACATGAATAAATATGTATTGATGTATTTTAACTCTTTTTATGCAGATTGTTCAGTGCCAATTGTGTGACAACAAAGGCCACAAAGCTTTGAAATGCCCATGGTTGTATTTCAAGTGTGAGGAGACTCATTGTGGTGGGATAATGCTATTTAACATGGATGAGGAAGAAGGGACATATGGCAAAAAGATACTCAAGTGTCAATATAGCATTTGTAAGGGATTTATCATCCTAGAAGAAGCAATGCAGTCAAACAATTCATCACCAATCTCTTCATCATCAAAAATGCCATCATCAAGTGCCTATACTTCACCTAGTCAACTAGGGTGCTTTGAATGTGGGTTATTTGGTCATTGGGCCCAAAATTGCCCATGGAAGATGACTAAATGTCCTAGAGGTTGTTCAGGACATATGAAGTTGTGGACATCAAGCAAAGAGAGTAGCAAAGGTAAGAAGTTTGTAAAATGTTTAAATTGTGGTAAATTTGAGTGGTTAAGCACTTTTGGTGCTACGCTAGACATGGATGACCTTTGTAAGGATTTTGACAAGAAAATGTAATGACATGTAATGTAGATGCAACGTAATGCTAATGGAATATAATGCAATGCTTAAGTGACTTTCTACTTGATTAATAGAGCTTTCAGTTCATAGAATTGCATTAAATCAGCTCTAAAAAAGACTAATATAGCTTTCAGTTCATATAAATGCCTTACATAAGTTCCAAAAAAGTACCCACATATAGGTTTCAATTCAACAAAAGAAGGCATCACATTAAGCTTAAAGATCATAAAAAAAAAATTAGTTTTAAAACTTCATAAATATATAAGTTCAACAAACAAAGTACCATTAATGACCAGATGGATAATTTGGTGTGGAGGGTGCTTCTGGCTGGCTTGATGTGGTGGCCCTTCCACCAGCTCTGCCCCTCCCTTAGGTCTGCCCATTCCTCTGTTTGTTAGTCCCAATGATGTCCTTAAGCTTGGTGGTAGGCCTGGTTTATATAGTGGCACCTTTGGAGGCCCATAGTCACCCACAATTGGACCAGTTGCAGCAGCCCCACCTCTCCCTCTACCAGCTCCACTTGTAGCCCTGACATTTTGGGCATATCCCCTTCCTCAAAAGCATGATACCTATTCTTTTTTGGTCTCACAGGAGGCCTCAATGAAAGAGGACACTTCACCACAACATCAGGCTACATACATATTTAGAATAGTTCAGTTTTGATGCCTAGTTTTCCAATTTTATAGATTTTTTAGCACAAACTTACAGTTTTACAATTTTACCACAAACTGAATTGTACTTTGCATATATATAGTAGCACAAACTTACAGTTTTTAGCATATCTACACAATTTTCCATTTTTATAGTTTTCTAGCATATAGCATACAATGATACTACAAATTGAATTATACTTACATTTCCCCAACTTCTATAATCAGGCACAAGAAATAAAACACGAGCATAAGTATCCATATATGCTTTGACCAATAAATGTGGGCTGCAACACCTATACATAATCAAAGCAGGCATAAGTTACTTAATGGAATGAACAACAATCAAATATATATAAAAATATATGAAATATCAAACTTACTTCTTTAGATCCTCCCTCATAGGTGTGAGTATAGAAATTGCATGAACACAAGGTATTCCACATACTTGCCATTCACAGCAAGTGCAGGTCATCTATTAAACAACAACTGTCCGAGTTTGACTGAATTTATCTCTTACAACCCACAATAAATTAGTGGAATTTCTTACACGATAATGATGGTATTTAATTTTCAACTGTGAAAGCTTTTTCTCCACCTTTGGTAACAATCCATCCTGATTCCATGTTGCACCCTCTGATCTTCTATCATACATTAGTGTCATCTCCATTAAATGTAATTGAAATATGAGGTTAGTGACTGGCTGCTCTCTCAGTTCTAGAATCCACTTATTGAATGACTCAATGAAATTATTGGTTAGATGCTCACACTTTGATGTGGTATCAAAGTGTGCTCTAGCCCAACAGTTTCTTGGTTCATCATCATACCATGCCCTTGCAATTTTATCATCCTTTTGCAATTGTACATCCACTTCTCATTTTCTTCAACTGTGAATGCTCTAGCTACTCCCCAACTGAGTGTTTCCAAGTGTGGCCCACCATGATTCTTTTTAAAGTTTTTATACATATGTCTAAAACAGCACCTATGGTTACTTTGTGGGAACAGCTCAGCAACCGAATCCACCAGTCCTTTGCACCTATCATAAATGAATTTAAGGGGTTTAGGGTGTTCCTTCAAGCAAGGGGCTATGGTGCTTAAGAACCATTTCTAAGTTTCATATTTCTCTCCTCTACAAATACAATAAACTATTGGAAACAAGCCATTTTGTGCATCCAAAGATATTGCAACTAAGAAAACCCCGCCATATTTTCCCTTAAATAATGTCCCATTAAGACCAATGACATGTCTACACCCATTAACAAACCCATCTAAAGAGGCTTTGAATGCCACACACAAACCCATAAAGCTATAATCCAAAGATGATATTTCATAAATATCAATACTTCATGGATTCTTTTCTTGTATAACCCTACACAATTCAGGAACAAACTTATACCCCTCCTCATTGCTCCATGTATCTTCTCATACACCTTTATCCTTACAGCCCACGTAATCCAATAAGATAGTTTAACTCCATATCTTTCCCACATTTCAGTTTTGATGTCCATTGGCTTGTACAATTTATGGTTTCTTATGTCTTGCTCTATCTCTACAGCTACCCACTTTGCATTAGCCATTATATTCTTCCCATCAGCATCAGTTTTACAAGTATGGGTAGGTCCAAATTTTCTAAGTTTAATTTTTGGTTCAGAAAGTAATTTTCTGCAATAAGCAAACCAACCACAATCAGGTTGTTTACATACAAGCTTCACCCTCAATCTATCATTAAACTCTTACTTAAAAGAATTTTTTTTCAAAACAACATACCTCCTTATATATAGCCTGAACTGCTCCATGGTTGGCCATAACTTTTTCGGATCAATTCCTCAATGTCACTAGCTTTGTGCACATCTGCAATTTTTGTATCGTCTTCATCTTCAAAAGCATTTTCTGTTTCCCTCATAAACTTCCTAAAATCTTGATGACTACTCATCTTCCTTGTCTTTTTCTGCAGCTTCCCTTGCTCTTCATTATCTTACAAATGGAAACCCCTCCACCTTCTCCTATGCTTTCTTCCCCATCACTACTTTTTTTTTGCTCATCTATATCAAAGTACCCACCTTGTTGTGTGAATAATAATTCCTCATCACTGTCTAAAGAATGGCAACTATGGTACCCCTATTCTGGATCTATTTCATCAAGGGCTAGGTAGGTTTTTTTGCCTTTAAAAGGGCTTTCAGCTGTTGACTCAATGGGCACTTTTTTTGGACATTTATTGATGGGGTACCAACATCGGATAAGAAAGCACATGGTGGACCAGCCCTACTACACTCAGTCCGAATCTCAAAAAAATCAATAAACATATGGTATTTATCATCTGGTCCAAATTCAATTTTACCACACATATACATCAATTCCTTATCATTACTAATTAGACACAAACTTCCATTCAACACGAATCTAATACTACACTTAGTATCCCTAACACTCCTATTGCAAATAAGATAAATATTTTCAATAAAATCCATATAACAAAGTCTATCACCATCTTGATCTTTTAGTGCAACCCGAGAACCCAGTATAAAGTTTCTATGAGACAATGGTGGGTTGTCATTTAACCAAAACCCATCAAAATTAATTTCAAAATCCTTGTAGGCCAACAACCCCCCCCCCCCAACCCCCCAATCATAAAGCTGCATAAAATAAACAAAATCCCCTTTATTCCAACTCAAAAGGTATACCACAAATATATATATATATATAACACGTAATGTGCAAACCACACACGTATATAACTATATATGTAATGCAAAGCATAAACATTGCGCATTTGATTTATAAACATCGTAAAGAATAAGTATTTAATATTTAAAATGTAATGAGAGATAAGTGCACACACATAAACTCGCTTCAAATGAGGAGAGTATGTTGCTAAGCACTCGCCTAATATTAGGCAATGGATGGGGTGTTTGTGACAAATAAGGGAGTGTTAAAATGTGATTTCATATTTGTCACAGATTTCGGGAGTATAAATAACACTATTCTTAAAATAAGGGTAGTTTGATTAGAGTAGGATTTATTAACCCTCTTTTTCTTTTTTCTTTTTTTTGTTAGTAAGATGGAAAAAAAAACACAAAAAACTAGGAGCCTTTTGAAAAAGCGATTCTTCTCATATCCGCTTTCAACACATTCAGAATCTCAGTTAGAGGGACCATTATCTTCATTGCCTGCTCTCTTTAGTTTATATCCATCTTGGATAAAATATTCGCACATTGATTTCTTTCATGAAAAGTATGCATAATGTTGGCATTCGGTTCTTCCTTCATCTTTCTACTATCCATATCAATATCTTTTCGAGAAGATTATCCACGTTGCACAGGTGGAGGAGGTCCACAGCCACTTCATAGTCTAATTTAATTATGACCTGTTTCCAATTTTTTTCATTTACTAATCGTAGCCCAGCTCTAATGCCCCAAAATTCAATTGTGAGTGCATTTGCCGCACTAATTCTGCCACAAAATCCCTTGGTCATTAAGAGCATTATGGTGACACTTAGGATGTATTTGATTGCCATAATTTTTCATGAAAAATGGAGTGGTTAAATTCCGTCTTTTTGGCAATCATGAGCTTTTTTCCACCAAAAGCTTGAAAAATATTTTCTTGGGGGGGAATGTTGTTGTTTTCTAGGCTACTTGCATAAATTTCAAGACAAAGTTTTACCCATTTTTTACATTAAAAATGCCATAACTTAAAGTAAAAAATTTAAAATTTAATAAAAATTTAATATTTAAAATATACTAATCAAGATCAATTAAACAAGATCCACCATGATTATAGAATTATGTAAAAAAAATGATGGTTTCAAAATCTAAAAATAGATAATTAACCAATCAATAATTGAATATCGGTAAATAAAAAATAAATGCTGCGTAATGATGAACACCTGACATTTTTTATTAAGGTAGGTTCCCCCGGTGGCTCTTATGCTAGTCCGGCAGTACGCCATCTTTTTGTGTATGCTTGCTTTGTATTAACTCAAAGGCAATAAACTTTGTATGATAATACAAGCTACCAACTTTTTCCTCTACAATTCCACTAATTCTATTTATAAGTATAGAATTAGGATTATAAATATTTTAACAGAATAAATAATAAACTGTATAGGAGAGAGAGTGTTTGGGTTATTGGTATTTTTTAGGGTATAAAAAGAGAGAGTATAAGACCCTCCTATTTCTTCTTAAAGTGGTTTGTATTTGTATTGCCAATGACTTTTTATCTCTTAGATGAGATTGATGGATTTTGAAAGAGAATGATGGTGTTGGATGAGAAGAATTATGGCTGTGTTTAGTTGCTCACTATTTTTTTTTTTCTCAAAATTTTAAAAACTCAACTCAAAACCAACTCTACTTTCACACTTCCCAAAATTTATTTCACTATACTTTCTCTCTCTAATTTTTTTTAAAACGTCATAACTTTAAATCCAAAAATTAAAAAATAATAAAAAATATATATTTGAAACATACTCATCGAGATCTATAAAATAAGATTCATTGTGACTATTTTTTAGAAACATTTATACGTTTTTTCCATTAGTTGAAAAAAAGTCAAACAAAACCAAATTCACTTTTCAACATAAAAACTCTAATTCAAAACATTCAACCAAATACCAAATTTTTAAAAACTTATCTAGAAAACTTGTCTAGAAACATTAACCAAACACCACCTATGTGTTTTTGTTGTGTTGAATGAATGAATAATGGGAGGTATTTATAGGTAAATGTAGAATGGTAAAAAAGTAAATTTGATAAAAAAGAGGGGCAAAAAGGTAATTTGGTAAAAGTGAGAAATGTTATGAAGTGAAATATTTATTTAAAGAAAAGTGAGGAATATTATGGAGTGGAATATTTATTTAAAGAAAAGTGAGGAATATTATAGAGTGAAATATTTATTTAAAGAAAGTGTAAAATATTATCTTTGTAAGCCGATGGTAAAATTATTTTTTACCCCATCAAAAAATAAAAATAATTTTTTTTACATTAAAAATGTCATAATACAACCAATATTTTTATGATAAAAAATTAAGCCAATCAAACACATTTAATTGTCATTTTTCATGAAACTCAATTCTAGGCAATTTAATTGCCTAGAACTTATTTTCTTTTCATACAAATTACATACTTATAATCAAACTCGTCCTTATATTTAATTAGTTGATACAATAAAAAGTGTGAAGCTAACTATAACTTTTTTAATATTACTTTATTATTACATCTATTAATTAAATATAGAGTCACTTTAATCCTCTTTAAAAAACAGTCAACAAATTAATATTTTGACTGTTTTAATATTTAAAAATAATATACAATTACTAAAATATATAATTATTTTTTTTCTTATCACTAAATGTTTTAATATTTAAAAATGATATACAATTACTAAAATACATGTATGCGATAATATTTTGACCGAAAAAAGAGAAAATAATTCTTATTTTGTTTTTCAAATTAAAATTACTTCTGCCACTATAATGAATGGTGTAATCGGCCGGGCAGCTTTAGTTTTCTCGTGAATTTTTATCCCATACAAAAAGTGACTTTTTGCCACTATAACGAACGGTCTAATCCACCGGCGCTTCAGATTTCTCGTGACTTTGCCACTATAATGAATGAAGACATTTATAGATTTACTTTGGATATAAATGTTTTGTCTTTTATGAGTTATTACAAAAAATAGTTTATAGTATTAAAATAATATTTTAAAGTATCAATAACCATACTTCTAATGAAATTATTCTTTTTACTAATAAAGATTGGTGACAATATTGGTGCTTAATTATCGTTTTGTCGTATTATAATATTATTTTTAAAAGTTGTACGATGTATTTTTAAAATTATATATTATTTTAATAATAAAAATAATTATTTTAACAATAATAGCATGTTGGATCAAGGATTCAACATTGTTCTTATGTGTAAAATAATTATGTCTTATGTACTTGTGTATGAGGTTAAGCTAACTTTAAAAGTGATCTACTAACATTTAAATGATTTGAGCCATACTTCAATATATTTAATAAGGTGTTATATTTTAAGGGGGGGCGCTATTGCCACCCCCCAAATTTATCAGTAACACTCCTATAAATTAAAGGCAAACATTTTACTATTGCCACACACTATATTTATTTTGAAGGTACAAGTAATACTATTCCTTTAATTAATTAATTAATCCATCATTTATATATAATCTTCGTCTTGAATACTTCATTTATTACACATCATTTATATTTAATCATTAACACCAAAACTCACAACACTTCAAAACCCCAAAACCCACGTGCTTCAATCCAATCTAACAATATCCAACCGAGTACATACGTACATTCTCGCTACCATTTTCGTTTCGATTTTCATTTTCGTTTTGAAGTGTTGAAAGAACATAATCAAAGCAGCAACATTGATTGAAGACAAAAGGAAATGTATGGTGAGAGGAATGTAGAGAGAGAGAATAGTATAGATGAAGTTGAAGACAATGTAGCAATGGATGAAGATAATGTTCATAAGAAAGAGGTAAATTTTACATTCTTAACTTCGTCATTTTGTTTTATTTTAGTTCAAATGATCAGAAAATACATAAAGCCAGAAAACAGAGCATTGTACTGGTGTTTGTAATTGTACTCCGCTTCTTATAACCGAGCAAATTGTTTTTTTTCGCTCCATTATGGCCGAGTATAGCTAAATTGTCCAGCTGCTTGATGAAGGATTAATCGGTTCTGTGAAACCGAGTTTAATGCAATTTCTCGGTTATATATGGACGAGTATAAGGAATTTATTCGGTCTTATTTGGACGAGTATAGGCAATATTGAATTAAAAAATTTCCAATTATCCTTTTGTAGGATGTGGGGTCACTTGACTCCTCCATATGGGCTGATTGTGCATTTATGGACGAAATTGATTTAAATGCAATTGTAGCAATAGCAAATGAAACTCCGAAACACAATTTGGCTTACCAATTTGTAGATCATATCGTCGAGGAAGAGGGTCCTTGTAACCTCAATGGTGATGAGCAACCTATGAAAATAGATTCCCTCACACCAATTAATTGCATTGACCTCAACGCCGATGGTGGTGACGATATAGTTGACCTTAACGCTGATGGTAACGAAGATAGAGTTAACATAGAGCCTTCAAGTGAAACAAAGAATTTTGACCTCAACTCTGATGGTGGTGACGATGCTGATAAAACTGTTTCTGGGTCTCCCGCTCTTCAGCTTACGCTTTCAAAATATGATGAGTTTAGTAAAGCAAAAGCCGTTGATGTGACTATGGTTTTTACAACTGATGAAGTAAGTCATGATTTTATTTCAATTTGGCAATTTCATCCTAGAATACTTAAAATAGCATAAGATTTGATTAATATTTATTTTACAGGTGTTCCACTCGAAGTATGCTTTAGTTGATTGGTGTCAAATTAAAGCAAGATCAATCCAAACCATTGTTGTTACCGCAAAATCCGACCAAGGGTGTGGTACCAAGAAGCCAAGGCTATATTTGGCTTGTGAAAGGAGCGGCATATATCGCGACCGTCGCAATCAAGGAATAAAAGTGAAGAAGAAGAGAGATAGTGCGACAAGAAAATGTAATTGCCCATTCTCCATACGTGGTGTAAATTTAGGTGGTGATCGATGGAAGGTGGAAGTAAGATGCGAACTTCATAACCATGACCTACCTAATACTTTAGTTGGTCATCCGTTTGCTGGAAGATTGAGTAAAGAGGAAAAGAAGTTCGTTGCGGAGTTGTCCGTTGCCGGAGTGAAACCAAAAGATATCCTTTGTGGACTAAAACGGCGCCATCAAGATAATGCTTCCACGATGAAGACAATTTATAATGCTAAGTCTAAAATGAGAATACACGAAATGGAGGGAAGAACGGCAATGCAACAACTATTAAAGGTTTTGGTGGAGAAACATTACGTGTATTGGTTTAGATCTGATGAAACAACTGACGAGTTATTAGACCTATTTTGGGCACATCCCGATTGCATTTTATTGGCTAAATGTTTTCCTTCTGTGGTGATCGTCGACTGCACATACAAGACAAATAAGTATAAAATGCCATTATTTGCAATGGTGGGGATTACATCGACTGGTAAAACTTTTTCCATAGCCCATTGCTTTTTGTATAAGGAGATGGAAGATAATTACCAATGGGCACTTTCTAAGTTGAAAATGTTTTTTGAGCCCAATGATATCCCTAACGTATTCGTAACGGATAGGGAGTTTGCGGTTATAAATGCCATTCATAGTGTTTTCCCCGATGCCTATCACATGTTGTGCACTTTCCACATTGCCAAGAATGTTGAACAACATTGCAAGCCTCTGTTTAAAACCGAGGGTGTTTGGACGAAATTTTTTGATGATTGGCAAACTGTTACGAAGTCTGTATCAGAAAAAGAATTCTTCACTAAATGGGAAGAATTACGAAAGGATTGGAAGGAATTTCCAGACGCCATTGATTACGTAGTACGAACATGGTTTAAGCATAGAGAGGCCTTCGTACTTGCATGGACAAATCGGATAAAGCACCGCGGCAACCGAACAACGAATAGAGCCGAAGGGTCGCATGGCAAGCTCAAGAAGCACCTTGACAACGGGGTTGGGACTTTTGCCACAGTGTTTGCTGGAATGGACAATATGTTGAGCCTACAAATTAATGAGGTAAAGGCTATTTTCGAGAAGAGTCTTACTTCAGTCAAAGAAATACACCAAGAAAACTTGTTCAAGGAATTAAAGGGGCGGCTTTTGCATTTTGCATTAGATGTCATCAAAAAGGAGAGGGATAGATCGTTTGAAATTGGTCTTGATCCATTGGCATGTAATCATGTAATGCGTACGGTGTATGGGTTGCCTTGTGCCCATGAGTTGCTTCAATATAGTCGTGAGAATCGGCCTATACCTTTTGCAGATGTTGATGCACATTGGGCAAAGCTCACGATCTTACCAAATAGGAAAGAAAAAGATGAATTTTTCCACGCAACTGAAATTGGTTTATTAAAAAAATTGTATGATCAATCAACGGAAGATGAAAAGAAGGTTATTTTGAGAAAAATAAAAGATATTGCTACGCCATGTACAACAACACTTAAAGAGCCTACTTCTGTTATTCCGAAGGGTAGACCCCGCGGTAGTAAGAAAAAGATGAGCCAAAAGGAGAAGAAACACGAGGTGTCTACGAAGAGGGATCCATCAGGTTTTGAATATTCTAAGACCATTGAAGAGCAACAATTGGTTACAACACAATTTTCGCAAGTTTCAAAGCGGAGGAAGCAAGTGGTGAAAAAGAAGAAAAATGAGGTTGATAGAAGAAAGTGGGAATTCGAAGCTTATATGCAATTCATCCCTGAATTCATGTATCCATTTATTGAAGATATACAAAATGTCCGCAGTGATGGCCATTGTGGTTTTCGATGCATTACAGAACACATGGGTTGGTTTGATGATAGACAGGGTTGGGAAAGTGTAAGAATCGATTTGATTGAAGACCTAGAGTTGTACAAGAAAAAATATGAAGCTGCTTGGGGGTCTTGGTACTATCGTGATTGTTTTAAAGCACTTAATTTTTTTGAATGCGAATGCAAAACGACGGATCATTGGATGACTATGCCTGACATGGGGTTCTTAATAGCATCGGCATACAATTCTGTGGTTTTCTTTTATTCAAAATTACAATGCTTAACGTTTTTTCCGCATGCCAACCCACCACCAAAAGAAAAGCCACTTCGTCAAATGGCAATAGCACTTGTCAATGGAAACCATTTTGTTAAACTCTTCTTGAAGGATGGTGCACCGCTTCCGTATGTTGCTACAAAGTGAAAAACTCTCCGAAATGAGGAGTCTTCGTCTTGGATATTGCATTTCGCCGATAGAATTAAATTATTCAAAGATTTGTCATCGTGCTCAGTAAGAAAGAAAGACTTGCCAATCATAATCAACTAATTAGTGATTGGAAAGTCTTTATGTTCTTCTTTTGTTTTTTGTACATGCACAAGTTGTATATCAAAGTGTGGTACATGCACATTTGATATTTTGTGAATCATTAGCCTAACTTATATAATTGTTAGGCTGTAAACATGTAACCTTTTTTGTATATCAGATGGTGGCAAGGTTATGATCAATCAAATGTTTTTTGTTATACCTATAATTTATTTTTTATTTGAAGTTTTAATTTGGGTCTACCTCTCAATTATACTTTCAAACTTTTTGAATTGGTTTGGAATGCATTCTGATTTTCACATTTGGTTCCTTTGGGACACTTGATGGAGAGCTGGGGAAATCATTTGGAGTGCCAATCATTTGGGGAAATCAATGGAATTTAATATTTTTTGAAACCCCCGAGTTTATTTCAAAATTCTCAAATGAAACAAACGATTGATGGCATGAAGAAATTATGGAATAATGTATGGATTCCAGTTACATGGTTTGAGGTTATTAATTGATGATAATCCCAAGTTTATTCCAGTTACATGGTTTGAAGTATTTTAATTTTAGAGTTGAGATACTAATTGATGGACTTTCAATCGGCCATAAGTGGACGAATATTTCACCATAATTCGGTCCATAAAAATCGAATATAAGTCAAAAATTCGTTTTCTACTAACCGATTTTCATCCCATACAGAATCATAGTCTCTGGACCTCCAATCGGCTTTAAGTGAACGAATATTTCAACAGAATTCGGTTCAAAACCGCCGAGTGTAATGAGAAAACTCGGTTACATACAACCGACCTTTGCCCAAGCCCAATATGCTGCTCTCTGGACCTTTAATCGCCCTTAACTGACCGAGTATTGCTATATAATTCGGTCACATACAGCCGAGTGTAATGATAAAACTCGGTAACATACAACCGACTGAAACCAAGTCCAATATCTTGCTCTCGGGTCCTTCAATCGTCCCTAAATGGCCGCATAGTTTCCTATCATTCGGTTCGAAACTACCGAGTGTTACTCCCAACTTCGGTAACATCAGACCGAGTGAAATCAAGTCCAACAACTTGCTCTCGGGACATCCAATCGCCCCTCATTGGCCCAGTATTTCACCAAAAATCGGTCTATCACAGCCGAGTATCAGGCTAAAACTCGGTTATATACAACCGAATGAATTGTACACAACCGAGTGTGAAGATCTACATTATTGTCTGTGCTTACATTAAATTTAACATTCATCGTTCCTAGGAAAGGGGGGAAAGAAGAAAAAGAAAAGAAAAACAACCAAGTTTATTCAACCAATATGATTAAAGTCATCATCAAATGAAACAAACCCAATAAGTTTATCAAAGTTTAACCAAAATGATGCTTCACATTCCCATGATAAAAGTTTAACCAAAGTTTGATAATTACGTTTAACTAATAAAATATGCTAAATCCAAGTTTAACCAAACAAAATAGAGCAAATTTAAGCCATAAACTAATTCTTTGACTTCTTTTTCGCCGGGGCTTTCCCTTTTGTAACTTGGGCTCTTGTAGCGGGGACCGGGGGTCTTGTGGAGGCAGAGGGAGCTCTTCGAGCAACAGTCGAGGGTGTAGTTGAGGCAGATGGAGCTGTTGAAGTGTCATGCCTTTTCTTTCTCCTATCCTCTTGCTTGCTTTCCATTCTTGCACTGAAAAGCATGTCCCGGACAGTCCAAGCAACAATTAGCGGAATATCATCCCCTTCCGCCTCACCAATCGCTCTATCTAGCAACGATATTGCCTTGCCAACTACAACTTCCTGCATGCATAAATCAGTTAATATAATATATAAAAATGTAATGAGATACAATGTTCAAAGTTAAATAAGGTAATCTTACCAACTTCGCACGCCCAATCTCTTCTCCCCCACGGGTTCTTCGAGCCGTCGATCTTAGGCTCGGGAGCTGTATGTATGGATGGGTGATCTTTAAGTACCATTCTATATAATTGCTCTCACATTCCCATGGATACGTTACCGGCCTCGAACGCTTGTTATTATTTAGCAAGTGATCACTCCAGTTTTCTTGCTGCCCCCGGTTCAAACTATATATAACCTTGTATGATTGTGTTGTCTTTCCTCGTTTGTTCTTCAAGGGTTGCATAATTCTTGATGTAGGGATTGTCTGCACTCGGCCAAATTGTCGAAGGACACGATCAGGATAGTACGGTTCACCAACATCAAAACAAATCAGTAATCCTGTGAAGTACGACACCTCGTGGAATGGGCGCGCATTTCTGTGATCTTTGTATGGATCCCAACACACCTAAGAGATAAGTCATAAATTATATTATACAAATATGAATATATAGTAGTACTTAGTAATTCGTGTACCAATAATCCAAGGCTAAATTAAAACTTACATCTATGGGGGATAAGTCGTCCAGCTTCTCTCTTAAGCTTACAAGGGCTGTGGCAGTATCCCCAACTAATTGTTGAGGTTTCCACCGACACATCCGTGGTTCCGTTTCAGTGTATTCCATATTAGGAACCACACGGACGCATTCATAAAAGTGCTCACATATCCAAGCCTACATATATAAAACCAAATATCATAAACACAATATATAAAAAGATAAGAAAATTAAAGATAAGATAGTTGTAAGAAAAATACAAGAAACATACCACAACCAAGGTCAAACATCCAGATATCGACCTAACTCCAGACCTAGAAGCATGTCCTAATTGACGATATGTATGTGCGAGTATCGCCATCCCCCATCCTAAATCCCCAATCTTTGACATGTTCCTTAAGCATCCTAAAAAGTATATAGAGATCTTTGTTTTTGTTTTGTCGGGAAAGACAACACACCCGAGCAAGAACATGATATAGGCCCTTGCACAAATATCCAACTCCTCAGGAGTTGATTCATCGATGGCTCGACCCATGCACCTTTCTTTCAACCATTGTAGCCTAATAGCATAAGTGTCTTTTGTTTCCACAACCACTTCGGCCTCACTCATACCTAACAACTTTGTGGCCATATCTATTGCTACTTTCGGTTGAATTTCTTTTGCTCCTTCGGGAGATATTAAGCAATCACCTTCAACCGGTACACCCAAAATTTGTCTAACGTCGTCCAATGTTATTGTCATCTCCCCGAATGGAAGATGGAATTTGTTTGTTTCCGGTTGCCACCGTTCAACAAACGCTTGGACTGCGACATAGTCAATGTAGCGATATGTGTTTTCTATTAAGGGTGTTAATCCACTCGCCCTCACCCGACTTTTAACACCCTCAACCTCTTTAGAGAAGTCCCACTCATTCAACTTACTCCAATGGCATATAGTTGCTAGTTTTCTATCAGCGTCCTGCATTTAGTATTTATAAAGTAAAGTAAATAACAAATGCAAAGTAAATATGTAATAACTTTATAATTCAATAACATTTGTAAAGTAAATAATACCTCTTCCTTATTCCAAATGGCATATGCTATATGATCCTTAAATGATATAAGCACACTTTTATCAAGTGGACCCCCATCGTCATCTTTTTCGCTTGCATCGCTAGGACCTTCTCCTTCATCTGTCATCTCGTTCTCAGGATTTTCTCGTGCAGATGGTTCTATTCCTGCATGTCGTGTAGGTGGTGGTGCAGGTAGTCGTGACTCCAGTGGAAGTGGTGCAGTTGGTTCAGGTGATGACTCTGGCGTAGATGGTGCAGTTGATGCTGGATTCTTTTTTTTTCCATACATCTTTAAGCTCGTTTTTGCAACATGTTTTACTTTTTTTCTTTGTCTCTCAGAGGCTGTCATCAGATTATCTCTAGTCATACTTTATTCAAGCAAACTAAACATTAGTTATTTACCAAAAAACAAGTTTTAAAGCAAAATAACACATAAGGCTTAATTGAAATTGTTTGCTCAAGTAATAATACAAATAACTTTCAATTATTTGGGTAACAAATTCATAATAAATCTTATTCCGATTCGTCCATTTAATGGTATTAATTATATTACACAATTAAGTGTAACCATAACTAGCTTGATAAACAAAAAAAATATTAATTTTGTCAATAAAGAGATTATGTAATCAGCTTCAGATTAGTAATCATACTCGGCCCAAGAGGATAGAATAATACATCCTAAATCGGTTGAAAATGGTCGAGTCTGGGGTCAATTTTCGGTTATATGAAACCGAGTAAAGGTTGGAACACCTTCGTCGGCTCAATTGCACCGAATCAACTCAATATATTCAGTTTCCTTTGGCAGAGTGGAAGTTCATAGAGAATCCACGATGGCTTTAAGATTTAATGAAACACTCGGCCAAAGAGTACCGACAAAATTACCATAATTCGGCGAAACAGAATAGAGAAACTTGTCCAAACTCGGTGAAATGCAGCCGAGTACGAGTCCTATTCAAGCAAAATAAAACAGACATACTTCGGCTCATTTGCAGCGAACCCAATCAAATAATTCGATTACTCAGGGCCGAGTGGAACTTCATAGATGAGCTTTAATGGCGTAAGGGTTCAATCATCAAATGAAATAGAAAATAAACAAAAATAAGAAATAATTAACCTAAATTTAACCCATCCATGCTCCACCATGTTCATATAAAACTCTTTAGCACTACATTTCTAACCTAGAATGATAATGAATATGAAGAACTTACTTGGGGGGATTGAACAGCGGCTTTGATTGAAGTACAAGGGCCTTTCGTCACGATGATTCCACTGTTTACGCGGGTTGAGGACCGGAGGAAGAAGGGGATTAGTGCGCTTGATGAAACGAGCGAGGAAGAAAGGAAATGGGGGGAACCACTCTATGTTTAAATGTAAGAAGATAGAGTGTTCTTTAGATATTATTAGTATTAGTATTAGTTATTAGGTATTATTATTAATTATTATTAATATTATAGATTATTATTATTATTAATTAAGAGGGAGTGTTCTTTAGATATTAGGAGGTAAAAGTAAGAAAAATATTGTCCTATGAGAGTGTTTGAGAGATCGGGAGTGTTACTGATAAATTTTGGGGGTGGCAATAGCGCCCCCCTATTTTAATGTGTAGAGATTTGGAAGGATTCTTTAAATTAAAATTTGTAAATTTTAAGAATATAAAATTTAAATAATGAAATAATATTATTTTTTGGTCATATATGTAATTATTTAGTTTTGGTTATGTTTTATAATATCATGCCTCAAATCCAAATAAAATATATTTGATTTTGGTTTGATTTTTTTATTTCAATTTCGATTTCAATTTTTTTGGATTCAGTTTTTAACAGATTGGTTCTATCCTATACGATTCGATCATTTGAATTTTGGATTCGCCACGGCACTCCTAAATGTAAAACACCAAAAATTACACGGGAAACAAGAAATATATATATATATATATATATTCTTAAGGATTCATGCGGTTCAAATTTTGGTTGGTTTGTACAACATAAAATTGCTAAATTTACATGTTCTAAAAGTTTCTTATAACTAAGAACACCTCCAATTCAAAAATGAATTAGGTACCTTTTATTCATCGACATGTAAGTATGCATTTCCTATGTGTCATAAAAAAGTCACTTAATGGGCAAGTTTTACAAAAACCATCTCCAATGAAATTGCCCAAGAGAATGTTTATTAATAAATTTATAAAAATTAAATGAATAATTTTAAATGTAAAATGGGTCTTGTGCGATAGGTTTTGATTCATACTTTTTAATATGTAATTTTTATTAATAAATAAATTATAAAATTATAATTAAAATATTTGAAAGCTTAAAAAGAAAGAGTATGTAGACAAAAATAATGATGTGGTATTAAGATATTGTCTAATAGACTCTCTAGAAATAGAGCATCTCCAATGCAAAAATGGGTTGGAGTGCTTCAAAACATGAACATGTAAGTGCATTTTTCCTATGTGGCACAAAAAAAATTATTGATGGACAAGTCTTAAAAAACATGTCTCCAATGCAATTGTTCAAAAGATTGTCGGAGAGAAAATTCATGAAAATAAAATTAATAGTTTTATACGGAATATAGATCTTGTTTAGTAGATCTTGATTCATACTTTTTAAAAATATAATTTTTTTAAAAAATATTTTATAAAATAAAAATTAAAATATTTAAAAACTTGTAAAATAAAAGTAGTTAGACATAAATAATGATGTGACATTAAGATATTATCTAAAAGACCCTCTAAAAGTAGAGTGTTGCCTTTACAATGTCTATTATCATTTTTGCCGCATAAGTTTGATGGTCATTCTCGATAGTTGCATTGTAAAATATCTTTTTAGAACTTTTTATGTCCATCCTATGCTGTATTGGAGTGTAATTTTTTAGCTTATTATTTATTAATTTTATGTGAAATTTTATTTTCAACTAATTTATAATTATATTAGAGATGCTCTTATACGGAGAGATTCATCATCAAACTTTGTCAGGTTTGTACACAGTGATTATTCAACCTTTGTTATGATATAATGCAACATTGAGAACTTTTGGCATGCATTAGTCACTACTAGTCTTTTCACCTCATGTGATACTTTTTCTTTTATTACATTTTTTTTTTCCTTGTTACAGACAGATAAAATTATTTATTTAACAAGAAAATTTATTTACACTACACTTCTTTATTAATGTTATATAGTCCATTAGAAAATTCGTAGGGTTTGATTAAATAAAGGTATAATTATTGACATTTTAAAATAAGAGTAGTTTAATTAAGGCACTATCTATTTTTATCTTATCACAACATGCATTAATATATATTTAAATACAGTACACAACTAATAAAGCATATGTACCTGATCGTCATCAAATCAATTAAAATACATGTATGTATTATTATTTTGTCTGAAAAAAGAGAGAAGAAAGTTAATTTTTTATTTATTTTTTTAAAAAATTAAAATTATTTGTGTCTCTGAAATCGAAAAGTCTAATTTGACAAGCCCTTCAGATTTGTTCATGGGCCACATTTACTTTGGCTTTAAATGTTTTATATTTTATGAGTTCGCTAAAAATTTATTTAATATTTTAAAGTATCAATAATCATTTATCTAATGAAATAAATTATGTAATGCATGCGATAATATTAATAAACTAGTGTATTTAATAAACATGTAATTTTAGTGATGTTTTTCTTATTAACTTTGTTGAATAATTGGCTTAAATATGTTGCGTACGGAGACTAAAATATATATTGCATTAGTTTAAATTAATTTTGGAACTTTTACTTTGTTATTTTAGCAAATTAATATTTAACCCAAAATTATGAGGGTTGTTTACTCATACCCACCCCGTTTTAGTAATTAGTGAATAGCACAATATTTTGTATTTAGCCCAAGTTGAGAAAATACATTTATTTTTAATTTATTGAATAATTATATGGTTAAATGACCTAATTGCTCTTAATAAATTATTATGTTTGTTACGTATTTATACTTATCTTAATCATTGATATTTATTAGCTAAAAAAAGGTGAAACGTATGCATGAAATGCATGAGTCCCTCCTTCCCTCAGAATATGCAGTAGTTAGAGTGAGACGTAACTTTTACATAAAGCTTTGATTTTTCTCCTATCAATACAATATGGTGAACGGTTTGATCTATAAATATTTGAAGATGTTCAAAACCCCAAAACATTGGATGCTTGGTAAGCTTAGTGGTACATTTCCTCCCGATCCATCATTTGATCCCCAAAAATATTGGGAATGTCTTCCCTTGAATATGATCATGCGCAACCACTCAAATATGTTCTAACTTATCGTAGGATCATTTCTAGCTCTACTACCACCATTCGTTGCTCCCACCACCGGAAACCCCCTTTGTTGGACACGATTTAAAGTACATATTACAAAGCACATTACTTTAAGTTCTTACTTTTTAAAAGACATGAAATACTTAATATGTTTTTCACATACACTTTTTAAAAGATATCAAATACTTAATATGTTTATCATATGTGATAATATGACTGTTTCACACAATTTGTCATATTATGATTGTTTCACATATTTTATATACCAATCATATTAAATTATGATATGTAGAGATAACAGACATATTATATTTAGATATGAAATGCATATTATGGCTATATAGAAAATTATTATTCTGAATATGACATCGGCAATAATATTTTTTTATACGCAATATGACTAAAGGTAAAATTTTTTACTTCAGATAAACGATATTTATTTGGATTTTAGTTTTTCTTTATTTAAATTTTAAAATTCTTGTAATCCTAATAACTAACTCAATCTAATTTGAAATTATTTTAAGTTATTATTTATTTTTCAAAAAATTGGTAAAAAGGAAAACATTGGAAAAATTATAAATGAGTTAAAAATAACTAAATTAATTAAATAAAAAATAGAATCATGATTATCCAATAATTTGAGCTAACAACTAATTACAAAAAACAAATGAGTTAAATGCAAAACAATTAAAAAATGGTGGGCTAAATACAAAAAGGCCCTTGTTATTTTGAAGAAGTCATTGATTTTAATCTACTTAACCGTTGAGGATACAACTCATTTGATATGTCAAACTGAAAATAAGACTACTAATTTTAACACATTTTTAAAAAATATTATAATAAATAATGCTACTTTCAATATTATTATGATAATATTTATTTTACTATGCATTAAGAATATACAAAAATAATTAATGTTACTACAATTAATAATATAATAAAAATAATTAATGAGTAATTAATGTATTACTTTCCTCCATAATACTATATAGTATAGATAGATAAAGAAGGGTGATATTATTGCAAAATTATTATTATTTTTAAAAATTACATCATATAGTTTCGTACATTTCTTTAACAAAAGAGGTATTTGTTTTGACAATAGTAACAAAGACGGACCTTGGCCTAGGGGTCTCAAGCCCAGTCCAATATTTTTTTAAAACCAATTAATTAGTCCCGTTTCTAACTCATTTTAGCCCAGCTCAGCGCAACAGAACCTACATAGTTTGAATAATAAATATTTTTTTCGACCATTTATAAGAAATTAAAATAATCATTTACTATAAAAGTAATTAAAATATTAAAGCAAACAAACGGAAAAAATTATTATGAGATTTTATTTTAGTTCATTTCAATATGTTTAAAAATTCTAAATCTGTCCTTGATAGTAACACCCATAAAGAAGTGTAATATATATAAGAAAAAATATCACATGCACGCATGAAAAGACTAATGATTAATGCTTGCAAAAAGAAATTTAAAATGTTGCATACACAGCAAAAGTTGAAGAATCAGTACGTGCAGGAAAAAAAAGGCCAATAAAATTTGATGAAAACTGGAAAAGAAGAAGTTTGGTGCACAGAGGAACAAAATGTCATATACAAAAATCATACGGGAGGCATGAAAATTACACACACATATATATATATATATATATATTTAAGTGTTCATGTAATTCAAGTTTTGCTTTGTTTCTGCAATATTAAATTGTTAATTTTACATATATTAATAGTCTTTTATAATTTACATAAAGATGTTAAGTCATAAGTCGATAAATTTTAATTTTTCGAAAAAGAGTTAACGTTTGAACTTTAGGAATAAGCTAAAATTCAAAAAATAGTAAAAATTAAATTTTAATTTTAACTTATCAAAAAAAATGAAATTATAATTAGTATACGTAGAAGAAATTCGATCTCTTCGGCCACAAGCAATGTTACACTGTTACAAGAAATTCGCCGAGTCAAATTCTGACATAAAAAAAAATATATGTGGCTAGAGATCACACTTGCTTGTGCAAAGTATTTGAAATGCGTGCCCCAACTTGTGCCATAGCCAAAAAATAAAATATTTGAGAGACAGAGAATTGTACGCACGCTCACAGGTTGCTATAAGCCTATAATTAGTACAAACTCACGGGTACATATATTTTACATTAGGCATTCACACACTCACGGGTACATATATTTTACATTAGGCATTCACACAATCACAGTTGACCAAGAAGAAAGATGGAGAGAAGAAAGGGTCCTCTCCCTCTAGAACTCTCTCAAAACTCACCCAATGCCACCAAAATCACCCAAATCCTATCATTCTTTGATCACCTAAATCTACGGTTGAGGGACTAATCGGAACCTTCCGCCACCGTGATCCACATCGGCTTCCGACAAACGTGATTCTAAAAGTTTTCTTTTATCCCTCGTAAGAACCATGGATCTTATTTCCAAGATTCATAGTTCTTTATGAGTAGTAAAAGAAAATTTTGACTAAGATCCATGATTCTTATGAAGAGTAAAGGAAAATTTTTGGAATTACGTTTGTCGAAAGCCGATGTGGCCGATGCTACCATTTCCGATGACAACTTGTTCCGGAGATCAAAGGTAACAATAATTTTTTCAGAGCATTATTTTGGAGTGGAAAAACAACAGAAAGAATATCACACCCACAATTCTCCCCCTCTCTCAATTCTCTCTCTAAACCCACCCATGGTTGAACTTGGCTGAAGTAAAACCCTCACTCAGTGCTTCAATAGCTTCCATTAATTTCTAGATTTGTTGCCAATGGCTCTAAATTACATTCTTTTGATTCTATTCGAAGACCAAACTCTAATAGGAGGATTCGGAATCAGACGGATATGAGAATGTAGTGTTTCTTCTTGATTTTTTTTTTCTTTTAAGGTCTTTTGGGCTTTGTGGTACTGTTTAATTTGACTTTTTTGTTTGGGTCAATTCCTTTAATGAGTAGTTGTCATTTTTGTTTTTGCATCAATGGGTTTGGTGGAAATTTTCCACACACGTGATCAGGGGTGGAGGCACGTGCATGGCCCCACTTGGATTTTTTAAAAATATTTAAAGAATATAGGAGTTTATGTGCAAGAAGTAAAAAAGTAGAGGTCATTGTGTAATATATGTAATAGTTGGGGGTGTGTCGATGTAATATATGTTAGGTAAGCAATGTCACGTGTTTTATTTTTTGGCGGGGGGCGGAGTGCATAAATAAGTTTATAAGTACAAGGTCCAACTTTGCAATATTAGTTATGTTATATCTTAGAACAAGACAAGGCAAGGCAAGCAAGCAAGGCAGTTTCTCCCATTTATTCTTCTTATTGTTGTTCGCTTTTTTTTTTCTTTTGAACACAGCTTTCATTTTTTTTTGTTAGTAGTAACTAGTAGTGCAGTAGCTCTTTTTTCATCTTTATTTTTCATTTGTTCTGTTATTTTAGGTTAGATTTTTTTTTCAGAATTTTATATATTTTGTTTTAAAATTTTGAATATTAAGAATTAGGTATTTTAATGTTAATTTACTTTTTAGATTGTTAATATTTTTGTTTGTTGGTTATTATTCATTTTGATTTTTGATGCGTAAAATGTTAAGTATTTTAATATGATATTTTAATTTTGGTCTTATTATAGTATATGCAAAAAAATAAATAAAAATTTAATTATAGTGTTCCCCCCCCCCCCCCCCCCCCTCACCAGAAATCCTGACTCCGCCACCGCAAGTGATAACATTTTGGGGATTGATTGGATATGGGTTCTGGTTAATTTCTTTCTTATATGTAGTTTGCTTATATAACTTTTATTTATATTCTGCTGCTGTTTTTTCATTTTATTAGGTAATAGGTATGTTTGCTTTTTCCGGACAATCCCACTTTTGTGTTATTTCTTTATTATTATTAGATGCACTAATGACATGCATAGTTTTCTTTATATTCTTGCTTTCTTATTGGTAGCTAGCCTGCTATTTGCGCTATTTAATTTAATTTAATTTTTTATTCACTCGATGACAAATTAATTGTATATTATTCGTTCGATGAAAAGTAATTAAAAATTAAAAAATTCCCTATTCATTTGATCATCGGGTGAATAAAAATTAAAATATTATCAAATATTTTATATAGTGCAAATAGCAATCACTTTTTTATTTGAAAAGTCAAATTCATTAGGGTTTATTGCTCACACCCTAGTTAGCCTTGAACACCACTGAACTTGAAAAGAAAGCTCCAAAATGGCATGTCACTTTATACGTATAATACGCAATAGATTTTCACCTTGTCCAACGGATCTCTTCAATAAAAACAAAAAACTTCACAAGTTTTGATTGCACAATTATTGTACTTTAGGGGTAATATGAATTAATTGAAGCATTGAGGGAGGAATTGGAATTAAACCCTTCTTTTGCAGTGATATATATAATGCAACCGAGAAAACTTTTTGCATGCACCGATCTTTTCCCCTGATGTTTTTGTTTTATTAAATATATATATATATATATATGAAAATTTTCAGGTACGGATTACTATTCACGCACTGTATATACGGATTGGTACATTTGGCACGCTTTTCGATGGAATTTTTTGATGAAATTTTTTGGGGATGTTCTTCATCGTGTCTAGAACATCTTCACCAAATTTCATCAAAAAATTCAACCGGGAAGTGGGTTAACTACGTGATTGAAAAATATTGGATTTTATAAATCTATTTTTGATGAAATTTGGTGGAGATGTTCTAGACACGATGAAGAACATCCCCAAAAAATTTCATCAAAAAATTCCATCGGGAAGCGTGCCAAATGTACCAATCCGTATATACAGTGCGTGAATAGTGAGTTCGCATGGGAAAGGGACTCTATATATATAAATATATAAATATATATATTTTTTATCGCAAAGAAAATTTTATTTTATTTAAGAATTTTTTTATACCGGTCTTCTTTATTCATTTTATAGCGTCCATTAGAAAATTTGTTGGATTTAATTAAATAAAGTACAATTATTGGCACTTTAAAATAAAGATGTATAATTAAGGCAGCATTTATTTTTATCCTATCACTACATATATTAGTATGTATATATTTAAATACGGTGTACAATTATTAAAATATATGTATATGATCTTCATCAAAGACCTTAAATTACATGTATGTATTATTATTTTGTTTGAAAAAAGAGAGAAGAAAGTGAGAGATCTTTTTTTATTATTATTAATTTTTTTTTTCACTGTAATTGGAAAATATTCTAATCTGCCAAGCCATTGGGATTTGATCATGGATCACATTTACTTTAGCTTAAAAATTTTTGTCGCATTTTGTCAGGATATAATAATACTTTTAAAAATTATATCATAAAGTTTTAAAATTGTACATTTTACTAACAATAAGGATAATTTTTTTTGCCAATAGTAACCAAGGACGAACATGGTCTAGGGGCTCAAGTCCGGTCTAATATTTTTTAAAAGTTGCTAGTTGTATAAAATTAATATTTTCTCCTGTTTCTAACTCATTTTAGCTCAACACATCACAATTCGCATGGTGCAGATAATAATTTTTTTATACCATTTATAAGAAATTAAATTTATTACTTACCATAAAAGTAATTAAAATATCGACCATTCCATCTAATTCTTTGGTTATACAATTTTTGAGAAAGTACAATTTTCACCATTTCATCTAATTTGGCTATTAAATTTAATACATTTGTGAGGCACATGATTCTGTGTAAGGTCATTTTGGTAATACTGCAAAAAAATAACATTTTCCTTCAATAATTCTTTGCCAAAATAAAACTCATATTATATAAAACATAAAAATATTTTTAACAAATAGCACAATTTCAACTATTTTATAAGTAAAACGATTAAAATAATATTAAATGAAGTCATGTGCTTTGGATACGGTTTCATTTTGTTCAATTTAACGATTAAATTTGAAGAAATGACTAAAGTGGTACTCACTTTAAAGTTGGACAATTAAAGTGATTCGTTTTAAAGTTTGATAGTCAGAGTGATACTAAATCGAAAATTTAGTGATCATTTTGAACTGTTTACTCCAAAAATTATTATGAGATTCTGCTATAGCTCAATTCAATTTGTCTAAAAATTATGGGTCCGTTCGTGATGGTAACACCCATAAAGAAGTCTAATATAAGTATAAAATGTTACATGCATGAATGAAAAGACTAATGACTAATGCATGCAAAAGGAAATGCAATGTTGTATACACAACAAAAGTTGAAGAATTAATTAGTACGAGCAGGAAAAAAAATGCCAATAAAGTTTGATGAAAACTAAAAAAGAAGAAGATCTGGCGCACACAAGAACAAGATGGCAGATGCAAAAATACTCCGGATGCAAGAAAATTACACACACACATATATATATATACATATATTAAGAGAGCAATAACTGACATATCTCAAAAAGTTCCACAAAATACAATTTAAAAATAAGCTTATATGCATCTCAAATGTTTTTTTTTCTCTACGGATTTCAGAACATATGTGTGCTTCAAAATCATTTGAACTACTAAATTTCAGAATTTTCATTTAGCACCATAAGCAGGAACAGAGTCGTAAATTTAGCTTCGGGGGCTGGGTGTTTGTGATATTTGTCATAATAAATGACATGGTGGCGATTTTATTAACACCCATATTGTCTTAAATGATCTGTCGGCGATTTTACACACACACACACACATATATATATATATATATTTAAGTGTTCATGTAGTTCGAGTTTTGCTTTGTTTCTGCAATATTAAATCGTTAATTTTACATATACTAGTAGTATTTTGTAATTAATGTGAAGATGTTAAGTCATAAGGCCATCTTTAGTGCATAAGTAAATAGTGTAAGCCAAAAGTGTATATTTACCTTATCAATTAAGTGAGAGCTGCAACGGGAAGAAGGTAAATTTAGCTTGCACGATTAATGAATTGTCGGGCTGATAAATCAAGCATCCCACGATAAATGATGTATCGTGCAAGGCCATCTTTTTATTTTCCTTCTTCTGCCATTTCCGAATTTGGCCAATAACATGCATTGTCTTCACTTCAATTATGTAGCCCATGCATTGTGTTTGAAAATTGAGACCAACGGTTAGAAAATTGGAATCATGTGTCATGAGATTGCCATTTTCCTGCCACGATATTCAATTGGTCGTTTGAGCTAAAATTTTGTCCGCTGCTAAATTTAGCTTTGCTATACACTTTTACCTACCTATTTAGCCGTTTACTTGCACGGATGGGGCACGATATGAGCTAAATTTGGCCATTTAGCTCATTCAATGTAGATGGTCTAAGTTGATGAATTATAACTTTTCATAAGAGAGAACGCTTATACGTTAGGAACGAACAAAATTCTCACTCACTTTAATACTCACTCTCACAAGCTCTGTTTCCCGGACTGCCAGAACACCCAGAGCAACCATCCATTGCCATCGAACTTCGACCTTCAATAGATATTTACCCCAACATCTTTTGGAAAATCCTTTGGAGAATCCTTCTGCACTAACACATCCTGCTTTGGTTCACCTCCTTTCTTCTTCTTCCTCCTCTTATTCTTGTTTTCTTCATCCTTCTTTCCTCCCTCCTCCACATTTTCTTGCTTCCTCTTCAAATAGTAATATTCATAATTACTATCCAACTTAACCTTCCTCGATTTTGCTTTCAGTCTTATTATAATCGATCTCACATTTTTTTCTTCACCTTTGTCATCTTCCCTTATATTTTCTTTTTTCGATGGCGTCTGAAATTGCAAATCTCCCCGTACACCAGAACAGACAAGGTCAACATATGAATCAGGGTCGTTTTCTTCTAGTTTATCACAAAAAACAAACTCTGGATCAATAAGCTCTTTGCGTTTGCTCAGTTTGAGCATCAATTCGAGCTCCGCGACCCTCTTTTTTAGATCTTTTATTTCATTGTCTTTGTCGTCACCTTGCCCACCAGCTTCCTTCACCACTTCTGCTTCTGGTGTGTGCCACTCTATGGCCTTCACGTCCTTACCTGCCTTATCTGTATAATGCGGACTCAATAACACTTCTTCCTATGCCGAAATGTTACATATTTCTTTGGATACTTGGATTATAAAAGAAAAATAATGTTAAAAATGATAAAAATTAATCATAAGACTATATAAAAATTTTGTTTTCATTACCTTTGATGCATCCAAATGTGCTAGCTCCAATTCATAAAACATACGCCTCAAGATGTTTATGTTCCATCGAACTAACCTTGGCGTATCATCACTGTACCCATCATACGGTTGAACACCTTTGTAGTGTTAAGAAAATCAATACTGCAATTATAGAAAATCATGACTTTAAAAACAAAAATGCAAACAATGATTTAGCACCATTTTGTGCATGAAAGAATAATTAAATCACATAGTGCTAAAACCTCTTTATCACCACATTATATCAACCTCGCACTTTCGTAAATGCAAATAGTGGTAAAAGAGTTCAGTACAGCAACTGGCTGATAAACACCTTTTAGCACCCTTTATGCATTTTAGCACCCCAGTATGTGCACACTGGCTGTGTGCTAAATTTATTTAGCACTCCCTGTCAGCACATTTGATAAAAAAAAGAAGGTGCTAAATGCATTTAGCACCCCCTGTCAGCACATTTTGACAACAATACCAGAAGGTACTAAAAGCATTTAACACCCCATGTGAACACACATCATAACAAAACAAGAGGTACTAAATGCATTTAGCACCCCATGTGAGCACACATCACAACAAATTAGGAGGTGCTAAATGCATTTAGCACCCCCTTTCAGCATTTACGCTGTTGTGCTGAATTTTGTATTTGATTTTATTGGGATAGCACCATTGCTTGGAGAAATTACAATATGTCAATTTCATAAGGTTCAACTATATCACAAACATTGAATAATTAATTACAAAAATTAATTACTAGAATATAATTAAAAACAAGAAATAAAATTTAAGGAATTCACGAGCAATTGAATAACATAACTGGGGGTCTGGATGGGATCTTTGTAATTTTTCTTAACCATTCTCATTAAATGATCATGTATAATGGTAGCCCACTAGAAATCAGCTACCTTCTCCAAATCTTTAATATAGGGCACAAAATTTAAAACAAGTGCCCTATTTGAATTAGCAAAAAAAAAAAACAGTTGCTAACATGTAAAGTATAAGGCACCGTACAAAATCATTCTCGGTGCTGTCTTCCAAAACCGTGCTCCGTACAGCAGATAGAACACTTAAAACTTTCAACGACGACTCGCCTTTGAATCGCCTCTGCATAAATTTTGAACCATACACAGATTCGGACGACCGTGAGATAATCTTACTGCCATGCTTTGGCAGTCCAAAAGTAACAGAAACGTCATCGGGAGTTAACTTAACTACCTTCCCGGCAATCAAAAAAGCAGCATCCTTCTCCAAATAGGCAGAAATAATTCTCTTGCCTATTTGACCTATTATTTCGATATGATCTGGAATGATTTTATCATCAAAAATTGCCTTAAACATAGAACCAAAGGGTGTCTTCATCATAACTTCAATGTGACAATTTTTAATCTCACCACGACCCTTCAAACTACCAATTTCCTCAACAACAACTGCGATGTTGTATCTAAACACAATTGGTCTAGATACTTCTTTTACTGCAGATTTTCCAACCCCCTGATTTCATTTCACCTTTTTTCACAGGTCTACATTATTTCTTCTTACTTCTAGATACATTCTCCTTCCTTTTCCTCTTCGAAGAAAAACCCTTTTCCTCAGAAACTCTTCCTGAAGTACTCGTATTCATTGTCTCTTCAACACAATTGATATAAACCTCCATTACCACTGTTATCTAGTGGCATTATAAAAACAAATATACACATATATCTAGTTAGTACACTTACAATAATACACATAAAAGTCCTAAGTGCATTTAGCACCTCCCTTGTGAGCAAAGTTAATAGTAAACCAGGAGATGCTAAGTGCATTTAGCACCTCTTGTGAGCAAAGTTGAGAGCAAATCAGGAGGTTCATAATGCATTTAGCACTCCCTGTCATTAACTCCCACGAGGAGCTAAACGAATTTAGCACCCCCTGTCAGCAAAGTTGATAGTAAACCAGGAGGTGCTAAATGCATTTAGCACCCCTTTTGAGCAAAGTTGACAGCAATCCAGGAGGTTCTTAATGCATTTAGCACCCCCTGTCATTAATTCACTTAAGGTGCTAAATGCATTTAGCACCCCCCTCATGAGCAAAGTTAACAGCAAACCAGGAGGTGCTAATTGTGTTGAAGGGACAATGAATATGAGTACTTTAGGAAGAGTTTCTGAGGAAAAGGGTTATTCTTCGAAGAGAAAAAAGGAAGGAGAATTTATCAAGAAGTAAGAAAAAATAATGTAGACCTGTGAAGAAAGGTGGAATGAAATCAGGAGGTTATAAAATCTGCAGTAAAAGAAGTATCTAGACCAACTGTGTTTAGATGCAACCTCGCAGTTGTTGTTGGGGAAATTAGTAGTTTGAAGGGTCGTGGTGAGATTAAAAATTGTCACATTGAAGCTATGATGAAGATACCCTTTGGTTATATGTTTAAGGAAATTGTTGATGATAAAATCATTCTAGATCATATCAGAATGATAGGTCAAGTAGGCAAGAAAATTATTTCTACCTATTCGGAGAAGGATGCTGCTTTTTTGGTTGTCGGGGAGGTAGTTAAGTTAACTCCCGATGACGTTTTCGTTACTTTTGGACTGCCGAAGCATGGCAGTAAGATGATCTCACGGTCGTCCGAATCCGTGTGTGGTTCAGAATTTATGCAGAGGCGATTCAAAGGCGAGTCGTCGTTGAAAGTTTCGAGTGTTCTATCTGCTGTACAGAGCACGATTTTGTAAGACGGCGCCGAGGAGGATTTTTCATGGTGCCTTATACTCTACATGTTAGCAACTATTTTTTTGCTAACTCAAATAGGGCACTTGCTTTAAGTTTTGTGCCCTGTGTTAAAGATTTGGAGAAGGTAGCTGATTTCCAGTGGACTACCATTATACATGATCATTTAATGAGAATGGTTAAGAAAAATTACAAAGATCCCATCCGAACCCCCGGTTGTGTTATTCAATTGCTTGTAAGTTCCTTAAATTTTATTTCTTGTTTTTAATTATATTTTAGTAATTAATTTTTGTGATTAATTATTCAATGTTTGTGATATAGTTGCACCATATGAAATTGACATATTGTAACTTCTCCAAGCAATGGTGCTGTCCCAATAAAATACAAATAAAAAATTCAGCACAGCAGTGTAAATGCTAAAAGGGGGTGCTAAATGCATTTGGCACCTCCTGATTTGTTGTGATGTGTGCTCACATGGGGTGCTAAATGCATTTAGTACCTCCTATTTTGTTATGATGTGTGTTCACATGGGGTGCTAAATGCTTTTAGTACCTTCTGGTATTGTTGTCAAAATGTGCTGACAGGAGGTGTTAAATGCATTTACCACATTTTTTTTGTCAAATGTGCTGACAGGGGGTGCTAAATAAATTTAGCACACAGCCAGTGTGCACATACTGGGGTGCTAAAATGCATATAGGGTGCTAAAAGGTGTTTAGCAGCCAGTTGCTGTACTGAACTCTTTTACCACTATTTGTATTTACGAAAGTGCGAGGTTGATATAATGTGGTGATAAAGAGGTTTTAGAATTATGTGATTTAGTTATTCTTTCATGCACAAAATGGTGTTAAATCATTGTTTGCATTTTTGTTTTTAAAGTCATGATTTTCTATAATTGCAGTATTGGTTTTCTTAACACTACAAAGGTGTTCAACCGTATGATGGGTACAGTGATGATATGCCAAGGTTTGTTCGATGGAACATAAACATCTTGAGGCGTATGTTTTATGAATTGGAGCTATCATATTTGGATGCATCAAAGGTAATGAAAACAAAATTTTTATATGGTCTTATGATTAATTTTTATCCTTTTTAACATTATTTTTCTTTTATAATCTAGGTATCCAAAGAAATATGTAACATTTCGGCGGAGGAGGAAGTGTTATTGAGTCCGCATTATGCAGATAAGGCAGGTAAGGACGTGAAGGCCATAGAGTGGCACACACCAGAAGCAGAAGTGGTGAAGGAAGCTGGTGGGCAATGTGACGACAAAGACAATGAAATAAAAGATCTAAAAAAGAGGATCGCTGAGCTCGAATTAATGCTCAAACTGGGCAAACGCAAAGAGCTTATTGATCCAGAGTTTGTTTTTTTGTGATAAACTAGAAGAAAACGACCCTGATTCATATGTTGACCTTGTCTGTTCTGGTGTATGGGAATATTTGCAATTTCAGACGCCATCGAAAGAAGAAAATATAAGGGAAGAGGGCAAAGGTGAAGAAAAAAAAGGTGAGATCGATTATAATAAGAATGAAAGCAAAATCGATGAAGGTTAAGTTGGATAGTAATTATGAATATTACTATTTGAAGAGGAAGCAAGAAAATATAGAGGAGTGGGGAAAGAAGGATGAAGAAAACAAGAATAAAAGGAGGAAGAAGAAGAAATGAGGTGAACCAAAGCAGGATGCGTTAGTGGAGAAGGATTCTCTAAAGGATTTTCCAAAAGTTGTTGGGGTTGATGTTGAGAAAAAGATGGTGAAGAAGAGACCAGAGGTTAAAGGTGAAGAAAAGAAAGAGGGTGACTTCTCAAGTTTTGATTTGAATATTGATTTGAGTCGGGAATTAGCAAAGGAAGACGATTCCCTGAAGGACAATTTGGGAAAAATAACTAAACAAGATGCACCCGCAGTGATTGAAAAAAAAGTCATTGATGTTGATGACTTGGCAAGTCCAAATGATGAAGTTGCGGGAAAATTCCTACTGCTATCTAAAAAGAAAGATAGATTAGTTTTTATAGATGATAATGAAAGGGAGGTTGTTGAGAGGTTTTTCAAGAATGCAAATAAATCGTATGTATTATTTTTAATTTCATTGTATTTTATTTTCTACTGGTTATAAAACAAGAAAAGTTGGTGCTAAATGCATTTAGCACCCCCTGTCAGCACATTTGACAACAAACATAAGGTGCTAAATGCATTTAGCACCCCCTGTCATCACATTTAAAAACAAAACATAAGGTGCTAAATGCATTTAAAACCCCTTGTCATCACATTTTGACAACAAGACCAGAAGGTGCTAAATGCATTTAGCACCTCCTATCAACACATTTTGACAACAATACCAGAAGGTGCTAAAAGCATTTAGCACCCCATGTGAGCACACATCACAATAAACCAGGAGGTGCTAATTGCATTTAGCACCCCCTTTCAGCATTTACATTGTTGTGCTGAATTTTTTATTTGTACTTTTACTGGGACAGTACCATGGCTTGGAGAAGTTACAATGTGTTAATTTTCATATCGGGCTACCTTCTTCAAGATCTGATGTGCAATTATTTTGTTGATGGGCAGGTATTGTTATAATAATTTTAAAGTTATGATTTGTCTCTTTTATAAAATGATAGAATTGTATAAATCTAAGAGTATTTTATTAACAGTGCTCTCTATGAATGTAGATCATTGATTGGTATGTGTAGTACATATCAAAGGATCTGCAACAAAGAGATGGTGTCATTTTTTTATTTTTCTACTTGGGTAATACTTTTTCTTTTATATTATGTAATTTTAAATGGTTTTTACTGTTGTGTTGGATGCTAAATATATATATAAAAAAATAATTTGTAGCAAGGTGTACGAGATGGGATTCCAATCTTTATTAAGGATGCTCTTGAGAATGTGATAATTAAAATGCCCATGGAAACGAAATATCTTATGTTTTCTATGAACCACGGCAGGTCTGTAACACCCGATTTTCTTATCTCTTGCAAATCACGATTCGTATTGTGTATAAAACAGAATTTGGCTTCGGATAGCAAAATTGGGTTCTGAAAAGGTTGGAATGGTTAGAAAACTTCTAACTAGTCATATTAACTTATTTAAGTATGTTATAATGACTCTAAGTTATTTCGGGTGGTTCGGACGAAAATCAGTTCGAAAATCACAAGTTTCGAACGTACGCGATTAATGATTTTTACCCGACTTTGGAAGAGCATATCTTTTTCATCTAAACTCCAAATGAGTCTCCATTTTCGGACACATCTTCATTTCAATCCCCTCTACAACTTTCATGTTCTGGTCGAGACCCAATTCCAGCTCCTTGATGCCCAAAAGTGGGTGCAAAGTCAAACTGTTGATCAAAAACTAAAGGAGGCAGAAATTACACCATGTAGTTGACTAAAGGGAAGTGAGGTGAGTCGACTACCTCATGTAGTCGACTACATGAACAGTGGGGAGTCGACTACATCGGGCTGGCGAGGTTTTTTATATATTTCTTCTTCTTCTTCTTTCTTTCTCATTTTCACCCAACTATTGGAGAGCTCTTAGAGAGAGATTGAGGGGCTATCCTAGGGGATATTATGAAGATTACTCCATGCTTGTTATTCCCCACCAAATCCTCATCATCATTATTATCTCCATCCTCACTTTCATCTTCTTCTTCCTTGAATTGCAATAGCTAGGGTTTTTGGAAGCAAATTGGGGATTTTCGCTTCTACGTGGTTTCGGCTCAATTTAATGGTAATTCTTCGAAGGATTGACGCTTCTAAGGTGGGAACACTATTATTAAAGCTTGTTTTCAAAGTTATTACAACATATTTACCCCAAATTAACAAAACTTAGGGTTTCTTCTATATATGCATGTTCATGGGGTTTTGGGATCTGTGAGGATCAAGCGCTTACCATTGCGCCAAAAGCTATAGCTGTTAGCGAAGGCGCAACTTTATTTCCTTGTACCCAACCACCATTAGAGCGCCACGGCATTGGATAACCTGCACACCGGATATACCCTCCGGATTCACCACGGAGAGGAGCGCAATTGTGGATTTACATCCAACAATCCCCCCCTAATGGCGCGCCCCAGGTATCGAACCCGTGACCTGCTCTAATACCAATTGTGAGGATCAAGCGCTTACCATTGCGCCAAAAGCTATTGCTGTTAGCGAAGGCGCAACTTTATTTCCTTGTACCCAACCACCATTAGAGCGCCACGGCATTGGATAACCTGCACACCGGATATACCCTCCGGATTCACCACGGAGAGGAGCGCAATTATGGATTTACATCCAACAGGATCAATTATCCTTGCTTTTTAGTTTGGTTTATGATTGATTTGATTGTATATTATGAATTTTATGATAAGCCCTGATTTCTATACTGTTTTTGGTAAGATTGGTATAAAACCCTTACATATGGATATGATAGTGTATAGTATGCACTACTACGCATGCATAAAATGTTATATTTAGAAATAAAGGTACTTTTGGCACTTGGTTAGATATGCATGTGATATTGTTGTTACGTTAGAGCTATTGGGTTAAGAATTATGAGATTTATCACTTGGTAGGCCAGTCCGTAACTTTGCTGGTTAAGGCCATGAGCTTATTTTGATTAAGTAAAGTATAATGATCTTAAATGGAGTTTTATATTAAAATCCAGGGGTTGTATCAGTATAATATCTTCCTTGGCTTGGTGCCAAATTTATGGGAAACACTAAACCCCTAGCTTTTGATTTTCTTCCTTAAATAGTATACGGACTTGGCTTGATTAGCTTAAGTGTAACAACACTACCACTACAAGTTCTATGTAATGTATATATATACATGACTGGGTAGATATAAATTTATATACATGTACGAGTTGTACGAAAATACGTGGAATATATGTATATACATATCTGTACATGTTGGATCCTATATTCTTATGATTTAATTGATTTGATGTGTTTATTACTATTTGGTATTAATTAGCGGATAGCCACACCGTTCGTACTAGATAGATGGTTATTACTCGCAGCGTATGCCTTGGTGGCTGCGTGAGTATTATTGGTAGCGTATGCTTGTGTGGCTGCATGAGGTAGCGTCTAGGTGGACCTGGTAGGTGGTCCCTGCCTTGGGCAGAAGAAACCGAGTTGCTGGCTATCTTTATGCACAATAGATGTATGAAAATCCTAGACGTGAGTGTGATATATGAGATTGATGCGATAGATCTAATCGCGGTGTTGTGGCATATATTGTATGATGATGTATATATACATATATTGCCTTTCTTATACTTTGGGTTGGGGAACATTATATATACATATCACGAAAGGCTTTCCGTGCATTGGCTGCTTCAGACATGTATTATATATGTATATGTATTTACATTTGTTTATACAAAGACAAATATGATTTATTACAGAGAAGCAACATATATAAACTATTTTCAGTAATGCATAAGCATGGCATGCATGGTTTCTAATCTATTTTCTTATACAACCCTTATAGTTCCCACTGAGCCCGTTTGGCTCACTCCCATTTTCCAAACTAGGTTTTGCAGATAATTCCCGGGGAACAGTGCGTTCACTAAGTCTAGATAGCTCTGAAGACTGGATTACCAAAGTCGTTGGAAAACGACTTGTGTCTTCTTTATTTAAGCGTTCATATTACATTGTATTGAACTCTTTAGCTATATATGTAAAGAAGTTTATGAGATTAGAACCCCATTGGTGGGATTACTTTGTACTGTAATGTACTTTCTATTTGACAAGGAAATGATGAATGTGGAGATATTATTTTAGTTAAACTTACGTTGGCTTGACAGGAAATTGTTTTATGGAAAGTATAAACCCCACATGGCAAAATTTTCATAATATATGGCTTTATTAATAATTCTCTTTTTATTTAAGTCATGATTTACAGCTTATCACCCGTCGTCGCGTACGACACCGTGATTAACCGGGTCCCGGAGGTGAAATTCTCTTAACGGGATTTTGGGGCGTCACAAGTTGGTATCAGAGCAATAGGTTTAATGTTTTTCTCGGGGGATTCATGGGTAGATCCGAGATTAGCGGTGCGAACAGTCATAGTATTCCTCGGAGGATTGATATACATTCTTTTATGATAGGATTCTACCGTTAGGACAATTGGAAAATGGGAGAATTGTGAAAGGATATGTGGCTTGTCTTGGCTACGTCCATTCACAAAGTTCTTGTTTAATTCTTTTGGCCTCTTTCGTAAATTATCTCAGTTATTGGCTCCTATATCACCTGCTTTACATATGAGATTTGTGATCGGGATTAGTTCTGCCATTAAGTGAGCAAAAGGCGACTGATGGATTGTGTTATAGTCATTCGCCGGCCAACGGTTGACTATCTGATAAACCACCAGTCCATTACTGCTGACTGACGTTAGAACGTGGCCTACTTGTAGGAGAATGGCTGCTAAAGTCCTATTCCCCGTGTTTACCCTATTGCTTCTTCTTCGATTTCTTGCGGGGTGAACCTAGTATGTGGTTTATCGCTTCTCCATATCCGTAGGGCCGCGTTCGAACTTACAAGTCTAGTTACGATAGAGGGAATATGGTGATCTTTCCAAATTGACTACTTTACTGTGGGATGGTGAGATAATTTTCTTAAAAGACGGTATGGGATAGATGAGAATGACCAAGTTTAGTCCTGCATATGCTCATATCCTATTTCACGAGCCTAAACCTGATATGGAATCATGGAGATTGATACAGTTTGGTTGTGTATGCCTAAGTACTCTATCCCAAGAGTCTCGATTCGAAGTGGATAATGTCTGAGCCTTCTTAAGGGCGCCGATAACTCGTAGGTGATATTGGTTGTGGTATTCCTTGTGATAAAAGGTAGATACCGATGGTGACATATACATTATATATGTTCTTTTGAGAATAGGCGGCAGAAGGTGTTCCTATCTAGAGAAAAGCATCGAATATGCTTATGTTGGAATCGAATCCTCATTTTGTTTGTCATGAAAGTTCAATTGGGAACGAGAACCCGTTTGATGACCCTTATATCCAGTAAAGATGTGTTATGCCTTGTTCCCTAAAGTGATAGGAAAGAATCTTTCATGAAATTTACAAGACTTCTCATTCTTACTAGCTGCAGACTTATCCTTTCTTTGCGATAAAGAACCTATAATGAAGTCGTCTGAAGTACAATTATATTCCATCTTCGTTAGGGGGATCTATCAGAGTAACGCAGCGAAAGCTTGCAGACTTGTCGATTTGAGGCTAGGGTAACTATTCCTTTTGTAAGCCCCTTACCTTTGTTAAGTATACTGCATTTGGACCTTAAGAATTTGGTTTGTAAAGTGGTTAGAAGTAAACTTCATTGGTAAATCTTGAGAAAGAGTGTTTGCCCAATGACTAGCTCTCATGGCAAAAAGGGATGGAACCCTTAATAGAACTTGATGCTCTTTTATTTCATTTTCTTTGTTATTTTAAGTGGAGCTTTGGGTACACGTTCAACTTTAATATATATTTTTGTTCACCCTTATGGAGGAGAGTTGTTCAAATTGATAAAGGATAGCGTGATGGCATATCAAAGGCGAATTAGTAAACTTAGTTTTTGAACTCTCCTCATGCTAGAAAGGTGTAGTACCTTTGAGACACAAGGTGTACCATTGCTTGACTCTTGTTGAATTAGCCTATGCAAGATAAGAACTTTTTAGAAAATCGTTCACATTCTCCTAAGATCGTGCTAACGTACAATGAGTCTATTATTTTCGCTCTATGCATAGTGGATTTTTGAAGGGATTTTTCGAAGATGTATGTCCATTGCTTGTTAAGGGGGATATAAGGTAAGATCCTATGAATTTCTTGTATTGAAAATGCTATGCATGACAGATGCATTACGGGGAAATCCTTACAGTTGGATATGCAGTATTCATACCATGTCAGTCGATTCATGCTAATGTGTTACGAAGTGATCGCCAGACCATATATTCAGATGAGAGGACTTCAAGCATTCTTTATAATTTAGCGAGCTCTCTGTGAGCCTATTCTCTTAGTCTAAAGTTTACTAGATGTCCACTGAAATTTCATTCTCAGTTCAGTAATTCGTCTAGGCTAAAGGAAGACATTCAGGGCAGGGAATGCATTTGTTAGTATAACTACCGCTTGTATTTTGAAACGACCTTCTAAGAATTTGAATTCTGAATTTTGTGAGTTGTTCTGAAATTACCTTTTGGAAATTGATCCATGTATTTTCCCTCATTTTCTTGTTCCAAATGGATGGAATTAAAGTCCAGTTCGAATTTTAAATTAGAGTACTAAGTTTACTGCCCGCATTCAAAGGTTACTGATTTGGCTCAGTGTTCCAAAATTTTCAGTAGAGCTTTCCATCTATAGGTTACGCAAAACCATTGCCATCGTGATCCGATTGGGAGAGAAAGGCTATCGATATACCGTAAAATAGACCTGACACTTCATTTTCGACCCTTTAGTCATTCTTTGATCCCTTGGAGATGGTGCCTCTCCATGAGTAGTGAGACACTGAGAGCTCATCTGTATTCGAAACATAGTGTCACATGAGAACCTATTTGAGGATTAATAACTTAAACTCTTGATACGGAATTGCAATCACCTCGTATTGGATATGAGCATCCCAAGTTTCTTGAGTTAGAAACTTCTAAAACCATTAAGTGGTGGTTTGAAACTGGGGTGGTGAAGACAAGATCGTTGCATTGCTTTATAAGTTGGAGGAGAAAAAGAGGGTGTATAAGAAAATTTCTACCTTCCACCACTTTGTTTAGGTATATCGGCTGGTGAAAAGCCTTCGTGTTTGGTCAATGCCTCTTTCCATTGAACCTCTTAAAGAGGTTGTGGCTTTTGAGAGAGAATGAATTAGGTAACTTTAATTCATATGATCATTCTTCTTTATTGTTTGATAAGATGATTCCTCTTGTTCTGATCTTTGAGTACATAATCTTTCTTCATTGGCTATTGTAGTCTTCTCTTTTAAGGAAGGGCAGCTATGTAGAATTCAGAACCACATGTACATTGGGCTGATAGCTATCCTATGGGAATTCAAGGATGGAATTTATTAAGGAGGGGAGATTGTAACACCCGGTTTCCTTATCTCTTGCATATCACGATCTGTATCGTGTATAAAATAGAATTTGGCTTCAGATAGCCAAATTGGGTTCTGGAAAGGTTGGAATGGTTTGAAAACTTCTAACTAGTCATATTAACTTATTTAAGTGTGTTATAATGACTCTAAGCCATTTTGGGTGGTTCGGACGAAAATCGGTTCGAAAATCACAAGTTTCGAACTTACGCGATTAATGATTTTTATCCGACTTTGGAAGACCATATCTTTTTCATCCGAACTCCAAATGAGTCTCCGTTTTTTGGACACGTCTTTATTTCAATCCCCTCTACAACTTTTATGTTTTGGCCGAGACCCAATTCTAGCTCCTTGATGCCCAAAAGTGGGTGCGAAGTCGAGCTGTTGACCAAAAACTGAAGGAGGCAGAAATTACACCATGTAATCGACTACATGGAAGTGAGGTGAGTCAACTACCTCATGTAGTCGACTACATGAACAGTGGGGAGTCGACTACATCAGGCTGGCGAGGTTTTTTTATATATTTCTTCTTCTCCTTTCTTCCTCATTTTCACCCAACCATTGGAGAGTTCTTAGAGAGAAATTGAGGGGCTATCCTAGGGGATATTGTGAAGATTACTCCATGCTTGTTATTCCCCAACAAATCCTCCTCATCATCATCATCATATACATCCTCACTTTCATCTTCTTCTTCCTTGAATTGCTATAGCTAGGGTTTTTGGAAGCAAATTGGGGATTTTCGCTTCTACGCGGTTTCGGCTCGATTCAACGGCAATTCTTCGAGGGATTGACCCTTCTAAGGTGGGAACAGTATTATTAAAGCTTGTTTTCAAAGTTATTACAACGTATTTATCCCAAATCAACAAAACCTAGGGTTTCTTCTATATATGCATGTTCATGGGGTTTTGGGATCAATTCTCCTCGCTTTTTAGTTTGGTTTATGATTGATTTGATTGTATATTATGGATTTTATGATAAGCGCTGATTTCTATACTGTTTTTGGTAAGATTGGTACAAAACCCTTACATATGGATATGATAGTGTATAGTATACACTACTACGCATGCATAAAATGTTATATTTAAAAATAAAGGTACTTTTGGCACTTGGTTAGGTATGTATGTGATATTGTTGTTACGTTAGGTATGTATGTACTTTTTATTTAAGTCATGATTTATAGCTTATCACCCGTCGTCGCGTACGACACAGTGATTAACTGGGTCCCGAAGGTGAAATCCTCTCAACGGGATTTCGGGGCGTCACAAGGTCTCTTGGCGATAGTGGTGGGTATCATTGGACACTTCTTGTTTTTAATTTACCCAGTTTACGTTGGATTCATTACAACACAATGTTGCCAAGAAGAAGAACAAAACAATTAAAGAAATTGGAGTATCATTATTACGAGGAGGCCATACAGATGGTATATTTTTTGAAAACTTTTCATTACTCTTAGTGTTCACAGTAATGATTCTAATATTTTGTTTTTATTTGATATGTGTATAAGAAAGTTGCAATGAAGCATTTGAAGGATCGAGGTAGTTTGAAACTCAAGGACACAAAGGCGATTAGGGCAAAGTGTGTGCAACAAGAAAAAGAGTAAGTACTTTTCAATGTCAAAAAATTTACTTTTTTGTTTTTGTGGTGGACAATTGGTGATAAATTAGTTTAGCACCTTCAGATATTTAGTATCAAAGTGTACATGGGTGCTAAAACTGTTTAGCACCCCCTGTCATCACATTTGACAACAAACCATAAGGTGCTAAATGCATTTAGCACCCACTGTCATCACATTTGACAACAAACCATAAGCTGTTAAATGCATTTAGCACCATTTTTGATAAATGGTGCTACAACATTGTTTACTCCTTAGACTTATATATTTTTTGTTGGTCTAATATCTTTGATTTTTGAAAACTTGAAGATGATTGTTCCTCTATTTTTATGTCGTTTGCAGTCTTGATTGTGCACTATTTGTGTGTGAATTTATTGAAAGACTTCTTCGTAGTGAAGAACTTTCGAAAGCTATGGATATAAAATTGATACAGATGATGTGAGCAAAAATTACTCATCTATTGTTGAGTGATAAGAAACATAGCTGGGAACCTGAAATAGAAGGAGTTCCCACGGAACTTGCTGACGAAGGAGTTGATGATAAAGCTCCGGATAAAGGCGGTGGTTGCGGTGATAGTTTTAATTCGATTATTGATGATGCTATAACATTTGTAGTTAAAAATGCAAAAGAATTTGATGAATAGTTATTTTTGTAAGCATTTTTGTAATGATAGCTGTGAATATTTGATATATTTGTATATTAGAAAATGTGAAAGAATTTTGATGACTAGTGCTTTTCCTAACCATTGTTGTGAGATTTTCTTTTACAGGACCACTTGTTTAATATGTTGAATCATTTGTGAGCACACATCACAAAAATTCAGTAGGTGCTAAATGCATTTAGCACCCCAATCCAAGAGGTGCTAAATGCATTTTAGCACCCCTTGTCATAGCACATTACAAAATCCTGTACATAGATGTGAATGTCAATATATTTATATACTGAAAATTGTGAATGAATTTGATGAGTAGTGATTTATCCAGGAGGTGCTAAATGCATTTTAGCACCCCCTGTCATAGCACATTACAAAATCTTGTACATAAATGTGAATGTCAATATATTTATATATTGCAAAATGTGAAGGAATTTAATGAGTAGTGATTTTTGTAAGCGTTGTTGTTAGATTTTCTTCACATTAATAGTCTTTTTTTAGTACCACTTTGTAAGACCCGTAAATTTTTAGTTTTTACTTTTATTTATAATACATGGGTATTATGGTAATGTTACATTAAGTGTCTATATAATTATAATTACGATTTATTTATTTATTTTCTACATTCATGAGTTAGATGGGTTCTAGATAACATTATTTTTGTAGACTACTATAATAAATTAGTGAGTCTTATATTTTAGTTCAATTGGTTTTCCAAATCCAACATGTATTAGGAAGTGGGCCAAGTTATTATATAATTAGTATGTATAAGGCCTAATATTATAAGATTTAAGTTAAAGCCTTAAACTCATTCTCTACTTAACAATAATATATTTAGTTAATAATATATTTAGTTCTATTGGGAGAAGGAGAGAAAAAAAAAGAAAAGAAAACCACGTACGTAGAAGAAAAACGGAAGAGGCGACTTAGGGCGTAGAAGTAGACACCATGGCGAATGATTATTTTCTTCCTTAGTTTCAAGATATCTTTCTCCATTTACCGATAATTTAAGGTGAGTGATTCTCACCCTTTTCGAGTGGTTTCTATTCATACATGTTTTGATTTTCTTTTGACCTAATTTTTGTAAAGGAGGGTTATTGTGTTTTTGGTTAATTGGTTGAATTTCGCTTGTGAAAAGTGTCTGCATTGAATCACGGCTTTGGAGTATTAAATGGTCAATGTTTGTGATCTTTCGCGAGTATTTGTAGAAATCATCATTCTGGACATTTTTTGTGTTTTAAGTTTTCCAGAATTCCATACGGTTTGGGCAGAAACGAGCAATTTTTACTGCAGCAGTTTATTTTGTGAAGTAGATGTTATCCTTGTTATTGACTTCTGATGTGTAGAAAGGTAGGCCTTTCTAATATTTTTGCAGGGTTGGCCTATCTTAGCGTTCTTATAAGTATTAATTTAAAGCTTTGTGAATGAATGTGAAAAGAAACTAACCGCCACCTCTTTATCGGGAAACTAGGATTTTGTCTCGATAATTATGTGGAGCTACATGTCTTGTCTCATGGTTATTTCAGTTGAAAATTTGTATTTATAATAATTTCATCATAGACATAGTTGGGTGAAAGAATCAACTTATACCAGTATTTAATACTGACCCAAGTCGTCTTTGTGCTTCTTGGGTACGTTCTCTTTATGAGCGTAGCTAAGGGGTTTGCAGGAATTTGCGTGCTTCCTGATCGTGTTAAGACATGTACTTGAAGTATGTTTATTTTGTACATTTCTTTTGGTTTGATGTACTTGGGAAGTGGGGGCGATTTAGATGTACTCTGGCCAAATAGTTTTTGTAAAGCAAATATAATTGGACTTTTGTATATATAAGGTTGAACATTTTAATTTTATTTATTATGTAAAATATTTATTTAAAAAAAATGTTTTTGTTTTATTAAGTTTATATTTTGGCTTTTGAGAATTAGTTTAAAGGTAAATATAGTTTTTAAAATTTTCACACCCGGTAGTTGAATGGTTGAGTACGTGTGGATTAATGAGTACTCGAGGTTCAAAAATCGGGGTGTGACAGTTTGGTATCAGAGGGTAGGTTCCGATTTTCTTCGGTCTGGGGTTATGTGTTCTTTACTTGTTTTCGTTGTGTTTGTTTAGTTATTATTATTTCCTTTTGCTTTTGTGAATACTTATTATGTGTGTTTGTTGTGTGTTTGTAAGTTTGTGTTTATATAGCTATTTTCTAATATTTTATGGAAGATCATGTCGGTTTGAATTAATTTTGACGAACTTTGTTGTTAACCTATATTGATCTATTTTTAAAATGTCTTTTATGAAATAATTTGATATTTTGTATATGCTTACTACTTATTTGGTGTTAAAAACTATTTTGAGAAAACTTTGGTAGAAATTTTGAATTATATATCGACTTATTACTTTTGTTTCACTTGCGAGAACTTATGTAAAATCGATTTCTTTAAAAATGTGAGATGCTATGCTATTCTATATAATTAGATTCTACTCTGAAACCATTATATATATATATATATATATGAATGATTGTGTTACTTCTTAATATGTTTTTAGTTTATTATGTGATGATATAGAACCATTGTTGACTTAATTAAATTTCTAAAATATTTTGTGCTTGGATTGTAATGTGTTCTTTTAAACATGCTTATTGCTTTTCATATCTTATTAGAAATTATTATAAAGTGTCCATTGATTTCTGTCTAGAATTTGTCTTAGACTAAATTCTAAATTTTAAAGGATATAAACACTTTTATTATTTCTTAGCTTGTTAACCATCTACAACCTATGTGATGATAAAGATGCATCCTTTTGTAATTTAATTAAAAGTGAAGAGTTATGATTTGCTTACATTATAACTGGTTCTTTTATTTATTTCTTTTTTTTGTGATCCTCATGAGTAATCTAGTTAATTATTGTTTATAAAAATAAAAAATAAAAAATTGATTATGAAGAGACATGCTTAATTTTAAGACTTTTGTAGATTTCCTAAATCCTCACCTAATATGTCTTTTACAATGAATATGTATGTTTTCTTGGGTGTCTAATTGATTGTGATCCAAAGTTTTTCCACGCTTGTTATAAATTTTTAAAAATGAACTTAAATAAGTTGTAAACCGTTTTAATTATATTAATATACTATGTTGGGTGCTTTTACCTAACAAAACTATCATTATTGATAGCCAAAGTTTATTAAAATCCATTTTTTTGTCTTGTAGAGATTTATTTATTGTGAAAATCATGTAGTGATAAAATTATTTATATTTTGATATTCAATGAAAATAGCAATGTATTAATTCTTTATGGAATCATCCTTATATCCGTCCGTTAATAAATGTTTATTAATTTAGAGGTTTATTGATGGCATTTTTTTTAGCTAAACTGTTATAATTTTTCTTAACATTCCTAATAGGTTGATTATTGCAAAATATATTGTTATTGAGTGTGCTAACCTATGCATGTTTGTTCTAAAATTTTGAAAGTTGTATGAGAATGTCCAATATATGTGTTTGTATTGGCATAATGATTTGATCGTTAAAGATATTTTAAGTTGATTTTTGAGTTAAAGAACTAAAAAAAATATAAAAAAAATAATAATAATAATAAAAAAAAAGAGTGGTGTTTGACAAGTCTCTATTCATTAGTGTATTATTTGATTATGTAGAATGGACTGCATTTTTTTCTAACATGTAAGTTGCTAATAAACTTCTTGTATATAAACTAGTGCTATCGATTGATCGTATATATTATATATCGTTATATATATGTTATATTCCTTCATTGCTATTATTTCTTTGTCTCTTAAATTTTTAGCTGTCTATATTGAATAGGCTAAATTTTGATAAGATATATATATATAAGGTTGTAATAGTTAGTTGCTTTCCAGCTGTATGGTTGTAAGCGTCTTGTTTTCTCTATTTAAAGAGAAGTCCTTAGCAGAGTCTAGGCAGAGCTCACTTAGAAGTGAAGTAGCTTGGTGTGAAGAGTAGCATCTCTCTCTGTAATTCCCTCTCTCTTTTAATGAACAATGCCTTTTTTATAAAAAAAAAAAAGAAAAAAAAGAAAAAAAAAGTAAAGTAAAGTTGTTTGTTTTTTGTATCATGTGAAAAGGAATCTCTTCCTTTTTCACATGATATATCATCCTATAACCAGCAAGCCATCAAAGCCCTAAAAAGCTCATCTCCTTTCCAACCCAATAATTTTACCCCTGAACCCATTTCATGTTTCTTCCTCTAGCTTGCTCTGACCTTTTGTTGACATAGAAGGCTTCACATGCCCATTGAGAACTGGTTTCTTCAATGAGTTTTTGTTGAAATAACGAATTCAATTCTTCTACTGCCAATGAAAGGTGTTCTGGATTCATTCCTGAATGAGAGGCTTTGGTTGGGTTGACATCTTCGTTTAACTTGAATGGAAGTTTTACGAAATTTCTTAAGGTCGTCTTCTTTAGCCTTTTTTTGACATACTTCCATGGTTTCTTTCTTTTGAATTACTTGTGCTTGGAACGCCGTTTCCAAGGCTTATCATCATCGTATGATTTGTGCTTCGATCGTTTGGGTTTGCGATGTCGTCTTGGATATTTGCCTTTTCTGTGAGACCTACAGTCGCAATCTTGATCATTCTTGCACTTAATTTTCATCCAATCTTTGTTGCAAGAGTCACGAATACGATCAGCATTTTTCTGAATATTGACCATAAGAGTCTGCTGGCTGCACATTCTTTTAATAGAGTCTACGAAAAGTTCATAGATATCTGCAATGGTAAGATCTTTGATTTCCTTGTTTTGAATTTTCAGAATCTTCTTTGCTTCAACAACAAGGGGATCTGGGAAAGAATGGAATACAATCTGCTTGAGATTCACATCATCAATACCGCCAAGGACATAAAACCGCTGAGAAATTCGGTCATAGTGTTTTTCCAAATCTGATATTGCCAAAGAACAGCACTTCATGCTTAACAATTCTTCACGCATGATGTCTAGGTGGCGTGATGCTTTGCTAACAAATTCAATGTACATGAGGCCAAGAAATCCATCAATGGTTTTCTGCTGTTGGAGAGTCTTCTGCCTGTATTCACCAAGGGAATTGTACCAATCTTTTAATCTGCCTGTCAATCTTGCAAGGAATCTTAAAAAGACTTATGGCTGAGGGTAATGTTGCAGATCAGTTTGGATCCACGTAGTGAACTTGTGGAATCTGGCACGCCATTCCTTAGGAGGGATATCATCAATAATAAATTGTTGATATTTTTCTCCTGGAGGAACCTTGGGGATTGCATAATCACGATCTGTGGAATCATCGGAAGATGAGGGATCTTCAACAATTGGTTCTGGAATGTTCTCTTGGGGAGGTTGTGGTGGTGGAGGTGGAGGTGGCTGTTGTTGTTGACGGAGAACTTGTTCTGCCATGAAAACTTCTTCAAAATTAGCAAACAAATTTGGTTTGGATGCTTTGACGGGTGTGCGTTCATTCATTGAAAGGGTTTTCAAGAAAGATGCAATTTGGTTTTCTGGCATAGTTTATTTATTATGGACAAACAACATATCCATATGTCTGGTGGATGCACCAGTGGTAGGGTCATGGTCTGGTTTGTAGGCTGATGGGTTTGATGATGAACTGGTTTTTTGGGAGAAACTAGGAACTGGTTTATTAAATGATGGTGTAGGTGGAACTGGATTGGAGAGGGGCTGAATTAAGGCTTGGGGTGTTTGACGATAGTTTTCAAGATACATATCATCAAAATCTGGATTTCTAATGGTAAGGGGAGGAAGTGGTTTTTGTTTTGGTTTAGGAACATAGGCATAATGGGACTTTGGTTTTGGGGAGCGAGATTTTGGTTTGGGATCAGGCCAATGAGGAAGACGACGTTTGGGGACATCTTTTCATAAATCCGTGTTGGACATGCCTGTTGTAAGAGGGGATTGGGTAAGGCCTGGAAAACCGGGTGGAGATTGTTCCTTTTGGAGGGACTGTAACTGAGCTTGAAGAGACTTTTGTTCTTGTTGCATCACTTGAAACTGAGCATTCATAACCGAGAAATCAGTAACTGTATTGCACAGATGCTTCATTCGTTCATCAATTTGCTGTAATTTTCCACGAATTTCCTGAATAGAAGCTTCAACAGAATCAACTTTAGATAACTTTCTGCTGATGTTCTGAGTGCTATGAGCAATTTGGGACAACATGGAATTTTGAGCAATTGCATTTTCCACCTGCCAGTTAAGAGCTGCTTCAGCTGCTGAGACCTTTTTTCTTTCACCATGAATTGGATTTTTGACTTTCCAAATGTGGCTAATATTTTGAGATTGGTTGTCAAAATCATCTAATGGAGGAAATGGGCCTTGTTCTTCCATAAAGAAACATGAAATGGGTTCAGGGGTAAAATTATTGGGTTGAAAAGGAGATGGGCTTTTTAGGGCTTTGATGGCTTGCTGGTTATAGGATGATATAGGTTGAGGTTTTGGAGGGGAAGGCTTATAAGGTTTTGGAGGTGGAGTACAAGGAGGTGGAGATGGGGTGACTTTTGGTGCGGAGGGTTTAGGGGAATCACCATAAGTGACAAAGAAGTCAAACTTGCCTGAAGGTTCACCAAGTAAGTCAACTGTTGGGTCGCCATTTTCATAGCGTTCTTGCAGTTGTTCTTGAGATGAAAGTGCTTTACCTTCACTGATCTTCTCAACTATTTTTATCTCATTTGACAATTCGAAAATTGAATGGTTAAGATGATAATTAAGAAAGAAATTCGACGGGCAAGTGAGTTCGAGAACTTTTTTTTGATGAATATCATCATCTCATCATTCAAGTTGTTTAGAGAGGTTTGTAGACTATAAAAAAAAAATCTTTGAATTTTATGACAACTATTTAATTTAAAAAAAAATGTAACATTGCATAGTAGGATATATTTCTAGAGCACGACATTAATAATAAAAATAAACACAAATTGGAAGGCGGTTAACACTCATCCCCAAAGTACAATAAAGTAAAAAAATAATTATTATTATATTTGGTTTTAAATCTCGTGGCTTCATTTTAGACTTAAAACCTATACAATTTGATTATTCCGAGACTGTTTGAGAAAATATAGTTGACTCGCTTCTGCGTTAGCTAATTTCTCAACAACAAGGTTCATTAAGCTTCCTTCAAAACTCAATTCTTTAAGAATATTATAGCAAGTCATAGAATTTTTTGTTAAGCTTTATTCTTTCGATCAGATTGAACATCTATGCTTAAAAGTTCTAAAATAGACATTTTTGATGGTTCGGATGTTTGGGTCCTCTTTGAAGAATGACTATTATACATATTGTTGCTTGCATCTTTGTCGTAAAGAACACTAACCGAATTAATATTAAAAATTATAAAGAGATTTTTGTATTAAGGTAATTTTTTTTAAAATTTTGAGTAATTTCGTCGTATTTTCTCAATTTTTTTTTCAGAGAGCAGCTCGTCAACGTTCTAAAATTCCATTGAAAATTTTCATCATCAATTAATTTGGTCTGTTTTTTTAAATTTTTTATTTTCCGCTTCACAAATTTTTTAGAAAATCTAATTTTATATTTTTTATATAATTTTGTAGAATTTTTTATTTGTAAATTGTTGAAAGTATTATCTGTCATATTTCATGAATTTATATATTTTATTCATTAATTTTATAATAAAATTTGGATGTTCTTCTTCTAATAATTCTTAATTAGCTGCTTGATTGACATGATTACCGTCTTCTTCTTCCTATAATAAAATTTTAAAAACAAATAAAAAAAATTAGATAAATATATAATGCAATATATTAAGGTTAACTAAATTCAAAAAATAAAACAATCAAATGTAAAATTATTAATTTTTTTATTACCTGTAATTCTATCATTTTTATAACTAAATTTTAAAAATAAAAATATAAGATTGTATATAAAGAAAGTTAAAATTCATAAGGGAGATGAAAAAATGAAGTTAATATTTTATATAAAATGAGTAAGAGAGATAGAGATATATAGAAAAAAATAAAAATTATTTTTTAAGGGATAGATTAGGAGAAAGAGAGAATATTGTATGTAAGGAAAAACATCCTCATATATAAATCTATCTCTCCTCATCTATCCACAAGGAAACATTTTTTTTATATAGATCGATATCTCCCCCACTCACTTTATAGATAATATTATTTTCATCTTTTATTTTCTTTTTCATCTTTTTGAATTTTAATTTTCTTTATATATAATCTTATATTCACATTTTTTAAAATTTAGTTGTAAAAATGGTAATATCACAAGTAATAACCATTTTTTTTTATTTTTTTATTTTAGAATTTAGTTAACCTAGTATATTGTATTATGTATTTATTTAAATTATTTTTATTTGTTATTTTAATTTTATTATAGACATGTCAATCAACCAGTCAATCAAGAATTGTGAGAAGAGGGACATTTGAATTTTATTGTAAAATCAATGGATAAATTATATAATTCAAGAAATATGACTGACAATACTTTCAATAATTTATAATTTTTTTAAAAAAATATATATAAAAAAATTAAAATTAGATTTTCTTAAAAATATTTGAAGCAAATTTTTTTTTTAAATAAATAGGTTAAATTATTTAGCAAACTAATTGATAATGAAAGTTTTTAATGGGATTTTAAAAGGGAGCCATTTTGCGCTTTGAAATATTGCAGAAAATACAACGAAATTATTCAAAGTTTTAAAAAGACTACTTTACTACAAAAGTCTCTTTAGAATTTTTGATATTAATTTGGTTTATATTCATTACGACGAAAGTTCGAGTAACAATATATATAATAATCATTCTTCAAAGAGAATCCAAACCTCCAGATTAGCAAACATGTCTATTTCAGAATTTTTAATCATAGAAGTTCAATTTAATTGAGAAGTCTTGATAAGAAATTTTACGACTAGTTAAAATATTGTTGAAGAACTGAGTTTTAAAGGAATTTGAATTTTGTTGTTGAGAAATAAGTTAATTCAAAAGAAAAGTCAACTGTTTTTTCTCAGACAGTCTTAGGAGAATTAAATTATATGAATTTTAAGTTTAAATTAAATGCACGAGATTTAAAACTAAATATAATTTATTTTTATTTTATTGTATTTGGGGGTGAATCTTCACCACCTTCTAATTTATGCTTATTTTTTTATTATTAATGTCATGTTCTTAAATTATGCTCTACTGTGCAGTGTTTTACTACTTTTTTAAATTAAATAGTTGGCATAAAATTTAAGAAACTTTTATTTTTGATCTACAGATATTTTCAAAAACTTGGATGATGAGATGATAGTATTCTTCAAAATTCAATGTCAGATAACAAACTAAAAATGTTCTTGAGCTCACCTGCTTTTCGGATTCCTTTATGTGTTATCATCTTTAACCATTCAATGCTCGAATTGTCAAATAATTATTTCAAATTTTAGTTTTTTAGACTGACAATCATTTATATTAAAGTTGATGTTTTTTTCAAGTCTTAGTTCATAAACAAATCTCTAAATTTTTTTAATGAAAAGATTTTAAATTGTGATTATATTTCGGTTAACAAAATATATAATACTGTACGATTACTAAAGTTATTATTATTATTATTTTTTAAATAGTATAAATTATTAGAAAATTGTAACATCAAAAATAAAATTTGTTAAAATTGTGCTACACACCACGTGGCATGATAAAAGAGTTAATAATTTTTTTTTTAAGAAAATGGTCATATGAGTCCCAATAGTGATACAAACTTTCAAAGTTAATTTGTGAATTGTATATATATTTATTTATTTATTTTACCCTAATCTTGAAACGTATACGACTAGTGACACTTGACGTTTGCAAAACTCTTATACATTTATTTTAAAGAAAATAATTATCCAAAATAATAAATGTGTCATTTGCTTATTTTTATGAAAAAAATAAAATTGATTGCATATAATTATCAAACATGTTTAAATAATTGCTTCCCTACATTTCATACACTTAAAATAATTGTATAGTATAACTATATTTTATTATTTGCATACCTAAAGGTTGAAAGAGAATTCTATTTACAACATTGCACGTGTTTATCATGCTATAACTTTTTAACTAAAATAATTGTACATATTATGTCTATGTTTTGTTGCAATGTTTAAAAATAGAAGGCTTCTTAGAGCATCAACATAGAGGAATGGCTAAAAATTAGGCTTAAATTAAGTTTAGCATTCACATCGGATAAACTAAAATTTAGGGTAAAATTAATAATTGCTTAATTAGTTTCAAAGCATGTGCAAAAAAAATTAGTCACCCCAATCTTGTATTTTTTTTTCCTTTAAAAAAATATTTGTTTTTTACGATGCTGTCACACTCGAATGGCTTGCTTTGTAATTTTTTTTAACTCATGAGTAAAAAAAATAAAATAATTGAAAAAAGTTGTACGAGGCTCTTGGACCCGTATGAGTTTAGAAAGAATTTTTCTTTGAGTAAATACCATCAATAGCCACTGAACTATTGTCAAATTTTACCAATAGTCACTGAACTTTATTTTGTTCCAATCGAGCCATTAAACTTTTAAAAAGTACTACCAACGGTCATTCCGTCAAATCTCACCGTTAATTTTTGGCAAAATCGTTATCACGCGAAATTTTAAGAGCATTTTAGTCTTTTTCCTCTTTTTTTTTCTTTTCTCTTTTCTTTATTCCTTTATTCCTTTTTTCCTTTTCCTTTTCTTTTCCTTTCTTCATCTTCTTCCTCTAACTTCCGCCATTCTGCTTCTTATTCTTCCGAGCTTATTCGATCGCCATTTTTCTTCTTCTTCTTCTTCTTCTTCTTCTTCTTCTTCTTCTTCTTCTTCTTCTTCTTCTTCTTCTGTTCCCACCCCTCATCGCCACCACCACCGACGACGCACCTATACCCCTACCCCTCACCCTCACCGCCACCATCGGGATGAGATTCGGAACATATTTACACAGCAACAACAAAAAATTTAGAACATATAACAGCAATAATACGGAACAATACTATCAATAACATAGATGAATCAATTTTTAAAGCAAAATATCAATAATTTCGAGCATAAGAACAGTAAATTCGCCCAGAAAAAATAGCAATAATAGATTGAAATTAACAACAACAAAATCAATAGAAACACGGAACAATACTTTCAATAATTAAGCAGAAATTTCAAGTATAACACAAACTAAAACAGATCAAGAAGGATTGGGATTGATAATAGCCGAAAAACCCCAAATTTCGATTACAAAATCTCGACGACGAATTTACAGTGGTGGCGATGATGGTGAGGGGTGGGGGTGCGTCGTCAGTGGTGGTGGCGATGAGGGGTGGGGACGGAAGAAGAAGAAAGAAGAAGAAGAAGAAGAAGAAGAAGAATGGCTGGAGAAGAAGAAAAATGGAGGAATAAGATGAAGAAAGAAGAAGAAGAAGAAGAAGAAGAAGAAAGAAAAGAAAAGGAAAAGAAAAGAAAAGGAAAAAGGGAATAAAGAAAAAAAAGGGAAAAAGACTAAAATGCCCTTAAAATTTCGCATGATAACGGTTTTGTCAAAAATTAACGGTGGGATTTGACGGAATGGCCGTTGGTAGTACTTTTTAAAAATTTAATGGCTCGATTGGAACAAAATAAAGTTCAGTGACTATTAATAAAATTTAACAATAGTTCGGTGGTCATTAATGGTATTTACTCTTCTTTTTTTTTTAGAAAAAAGCTTTTGACTTGCTGGGAAAAGTATTCTGACACCATCATCACCTCACGCACCAATCACCTCAACGCCTGATCAAAGCAAAATTTAGGGTATAATCCCATCAACCATTAAATCCCTACCCATACGTACACTATTGCCGCCGCTCTCAATACCAATCTCAAACAAAAAAATGTATTGTAAATGTAGAGAATGGTTGGCTCAAACCATTGATCCTACATGGAAAGATTGTAGAACTTAACATGGGTATATAAGTGGGGGAGAGTCTCCACATAGTAACGAGGCCTTTTAAGATAAAAATCCCACACTTGTGGCCCAAAGGTGTTTAAATTGGGGACAATATCGTTACTATGTGAGCAGATCGGCGGGCCCGGCTGGTGCTCCGGGCCCGACCTGAGTGCCGGTGGGCACAACAATTGGTATCAGAGCCGATGGTGGATCTACGAACTTGTGAAGCGGTACCGGTGGCTAGACTCGGTGGAGTCGGAAGAACTCGGTTGAGCCTAAGGTGATAAGTCGCTACAAAAAGCGTCCCGGTAGCTGGACTTGGTGGAACCTATGGTGGAGTTAGACTCGGAGAAGCCGGGGGTGGAGTCGCTACAGCCTACGTACACCCGGGGTGCTGCTGTCAAGGTGGTTGTGCAGGTTACTCGAGTAAGGTGAAATAGGGTGTACCTCGAGATGTGTGCATTGACCAAAGGTGGACGATCTTGCGGATGAACATTGTTGAGTGGTGACCTACATGGACAATCCAAAGGTGGATTCATGGTGGACTATGGTATAAGTTTAGGTGGAGTCGGACCGGTGTTAGTCCAAGGTGGTGGACTATGGTATAGGTTTAGGTGGAGCCGGACCCGTGTTAGTCCAAGGTGGTGGACTATGGTATAGGTTTAGGTGGAGCCGGACCGGTGTTAGTCAAAGGTGGAGCCAAGGTGGACTAGTTTGATCTAAGGTGGAGATTGTTGAGAATGGTTGGCTCAAACCATTGATCTCACATGGAAAGATTGTAGAACTCAACATGGTTATATAAGTGGAGGAAAGTCTCCACATAGTAACGAGACCTTTTAAGATAAAAATCCTACACTTGTGGCCCAAAGGTGTTTAAGTTGGGAACAATATCGTTACTATGTGAGCAGACCGGTGGGCCCGACTGGTGCCCCGGGCCCGACCCGAGTGCCGGTGGGCACAACAGTAAATTGGTTTAATGGCAATTATATATAATTAATGTTGAAGTAAGTTGAAATTCTTAATGGATCTACCGACAATAATCAAGTGAAATTAGTAATAAAACGGTAACAGTATTAGCATGGGCGATATTAGATGCTGATGGAATGGCCTTTTTTTTTTTTTTTTTTGCCACAGATTTGACAGAAGCCTATTTTTCGAAGCTTGTGCTAGTTGTATTGCTCTCAATATTAATGGTTTTTATAATTGCAGGCTATGTTTCTGGGTAACTTTTTTTTTAGGTGCGGTTTTTACAGAGTTGTTGCTTCAGTCACAAGATTTTATCAGACTTGTTGCATTAGTTACAAGATTTTATAGATTTTATAATGGGACGAAACATAATGTTAAAAAATAGAAACCCTTTGTTACTAACCCATAAATGGAACTTTCCATTATTCCGTAAGTTGATAATTGATGATGAAATACAGGGAATAATTTTTTTATTATATAAAGCTACCATAAATCCATAGTTTTATTAAATAAGATTAAGTTATTTTATTTGACAATGAGTATAAATTTTCATTCAACAAATTTAAATGCAAAGACCCATTAATATAATAATAGTCTTTGAATTTGTTGGGGGGTTTTCTTATTGATTTTTTTTTGTAAAATGGAGATTTGAAAGTTATATTTGTAATATTTATTGTCTATAATATATATATATATATATAACGCAAGTATAGATATTTGATATTTCCCCGCCCAGTGATTTAAACCTTTGCAGTCAAGCCCCTTTCAACTCTAACTTAACAAAAGCCCATCCTATTTTATTCTGTACAAACTTTATATGAACTAAACCCGTAAAAATCAAATCGAAAAAAGGTGGACAAAATATTAAATGTGTGGCATCGCTTTGGAATTTATAAATTAAAGTTGCAAACCAGAGTCACATATTTATTAGATTCGTATCATGTATAAAAAAATAAAAATTGATAGCACCACATGATAAAGTTGAAATTTGAACGAAAAAAAAAAAACCCGAACAATTTCAAAATTTCATGGTATGGGAACTTGTAATGAAAATTAGGGTTAGCTTCCAGAGAATAAATATTAGATCCCTGGCATAAAAATTTTCCTGCGCACAGTAGTCTTTTTTTAACACGTGGATGATATCTTTTATGCATGTATGTGTATGTTCAGATACGTTACCAAGGAAATGCAGGAGTGTTGGTTTTAGACGGAAAGAATTACACCCTCATTCAAATGCATTGGCATTCTCCCTCTGAGCACAGAATTGACGGAATCCAGTATTCTCTCTCCTCTTTCTCAAAGTTCTTTTTTGTCCAATATATTTCGTCTCCTCCCAATTAAGAAATTTATATTTCATTTTGAAAAACCCGATTCTATTCCTGTCACATAAATATTGTAATAATTTTTAGGATAATAAATAAATTTTACATATTAATTATATTAAAAATAGTTTTTTTCTTGATGCATGTCAGAAAATGAAATGGGTCACAAAATGAGCCCATTCGAAAAAAAATTTGCTCTAACAGCGCATTAAAATCCGATGGTTGGGCCATCAGGTCCGACATTGGAGCCCTTTAAAAACTTTACACTTTATTTTACAACTTTACCTTGATTTTACCGTCCCATGTCCTCAATGGATTGATTAAAAACACTTGGGGGTTGTTTGGTAGATGTTTTGAATTGAGTTTTTAAGTTGATTTTTTAAAATATGGTGTTCGGTCTAATTTAGAAGTATGTTGAGAAGTGGATTTGATTTTTTTTTGAGTTTTTTTCAACCAACTAAAAATTTTATAAAAAATAGTCAAAATGGATCTTATTTTATAGATATCGACGAGTATGTTTTAAATATATATTTTTTATTTAATTTTGATTTTTGAATTTAAAGTTAATAGTGTTTTAAAAAAAAATTTAGAGAGAAAAGTAAAGTTAAATTTTTTTTGGGAAGCGTAAATGTAGAGTTATTTTTTAGTTGAGTTTTTAAAATTTGAAGAAAAAAAAAAAGAGCTCTACCAAACAAGGGCTTAGTATTTGATAAAAACATAAAAAATTAAATAAAAACATTTTATTTAAGTAAGAAATTGAAAATAAGTTGAGTTATATAATGAGATACTTTTCATCTCATTATATAATTATATAACTTGCATTATATACATATATATATAAGAAATTAAAAAATAAGTTGAGTATACCCGTATCATCCGGCACGGTGAAATAATAGAATAAAAAAGAGTAACGTGCTATAAATCTAAATAGATAAATATCATTTGTTTATTTTGACAAATATCAACGGAAAATATAAAAATAATCTAACAATGTATGGATTCTTAAATGTTAATCATTTTTCTTGATTTTTTTACATAATTTTATAATAATGATGGATCTTGTTTAATTGATATGGATTAGTATATTTTAAAAATTAAATTTTTATTAAATTTTGAATTTTTTATTTTAAGTTATAGCATTTTTCGTATAGACAAAATGAATAGTTTGTGAGAGTTTATTCTGTGTATATTATTGGTGTGAGTGTTTTAACTTTGATGTGACATCTTGATATGTGTATAAAACACATCCAAATAGGGGTGTTAAAATCAATCCGAAAACCGACCGAACGAGCCGCTCCATAAAACCCCGAATTAAAAAAAACCAAAACCAAAAATAAGAAAACCGAACCGAAAAGTTTGGTTCGGGTTTGGGGCAAGCTAGTCTAAAACCAAATTAAACCGAACTGAACCGAACCGAATTATGTATAAGAAAAAAAAATATTAATATATACTCTAAAGGCACATGTTAATTATACTATAATACAAAAAATATGACATTCTATAAGAATATATTTCTTACTAATTGCACATTATGATAATCTTTAAATAAATAGTCATCAACGCGTGCCCTTATTACTTAATTAACTACACAATGCTAAGATTTTTTTATCACATGCGTGATAGAAATATAATTCATCATTTTATTTAATGTATTTCATTCTTATAATGTACAAATAAAATTGTAATTAAATAGAAAACATGGTATTTATATGTTGCTCATTATTTCTAAAAAGTCATGACTTTAATTTAAATATGAATCATTCTTACAATACTATTAGTATTATATTTTTATGTTAAATTGATTTAAAAAAAAACATATGTCAAAATCGAACCGAAAAATTTGGTTCAAGTTTGGGTTTCGAAGATTTAGAAACCGAAATCGAATCAAAACGAAACCGAATTTTTATATTTGATTTGGGTTTGGGGTATCTTAGTTTCTACCCCGATCGAAACCGAAAACACCCCTACATCTAAAGATGTAAAACTAATGCACACCATAACATGTGTATTTTTAACCATTAGATCCTTATACTTTTTAAGTCAAACTTAATGTTATGGTATGCATTAGTTGTAAATCATTAAATGAGTTTTATACATACACTTTAAGATGTTACATCAAAGTTAAAACACTCACACCAATAATATACATAGAATAAAAACTCTCACATACTAATAATTTTATCTACATTAAAAATGTCATAACTTAAAATAAAAAATTCAAAATTTAATAAAAAAATTTAATATTTAAAATCTATTAATCAAGATCAATTAAATAAGATTCATCATGACTATATAATTATGCAAAAAAAGAAGATCAAGAAAAGTTATTGTGTAATATTTAAGGATGTACGTTATGTGTTCTTATATTATTGATCATCTTGATTTGTCATTTTTAGGACGTACGTTACGTGGTTTTATTATGATTAAAAGACTTTTTAAAAATTAAAAAAATAAGTCGGTCTAATTCGGTATATTTTTAATTTTTTCAGCATGAAGATATATTAAACTTACCCGTTTTAGTTGTTCACAACATTAAATTAGACTGGACAAGAAGATCCATCATGACTGTATAATTATGCAAAAAAAAAAAATCAAGAAAAATTATTATGTAACATTTAAAGATGCACATTATGTGTTCGTACATTATTGATCATCTCAATCTGTCATTTTTAGGACGTACATTACATGGTTGCATCATGATTAAATACGTTACGTGGTTGTATTATGATTAAAAGACTCTTTAAAAAAAAACAAGTTGGTATAATTTGGTATACTTTTAGTTTTTTCAGCATGAAGATGTATTGAACTTACATTTCAGTTGTTTACAGCGTTAAACTAAACTAGACGATGGACTTAAAATAGACTGATTGATTTTTGACGACTTAAATTTGTCACAAGTTAATTTTTTTATCGTATTATCAAATTTTTTTTTATTTCACCGTATATATATATATATTAAGTTTTGTCACTCATTTGAGAAGTGTTTTGGTAGTTTATGAACTTTTTATGGGGTTTTTCATTATTTTTTATAATATTATAATTGTTGACCAGTGTATAAAGTCTTTTAGCACTACTTAATTATCTTGTATGGGTCAGCCCGAATTCGAGATTAAAATATGATTTGGTGATTTTAACGCGGGTCAAGCTTGATCTTGAGCATGTTCAATTTAATTTGGGTTGAGCTTGAACAACACTAAGCCCAATTTCATAAGCCTAGCTTTCACATATATTGACTAATCATCTAATTCTCATTCACAACTTGTGACTTCGTTGACCAAGAATTATTTTGACAACCCCATTAATTGGATCAAGAGGCTTGATTCTATTGGGTGGATGAATTATTCATTTAGTTGGTTACAGGATCATTCGTGCCTCTAGACCAGATCAAACTACTTGGGTTTGTTATTAGAAAAGATCCACACGTTGTCTTTATTTCGATTTAATAGATTTATCCTCGGGCTCTACCTACATGTTTACTAAAATATTTATTATTTCTTCAATTTACTAACACATAATAACATTTGATCTAATCATAAATTCATAATTAAATGTACTTTCATGCTAAAGATCACAATTTAATGCGTTATTTTAGAGCGCTTGTACATACCAAAAATCACATGCTCACGCTAGAACATTCACCCTAAACAACACTTTTAGACTATAAAATTATGTGCGAATTTTGTTTGTTTGAAGTAAATGATCGCATAAAAACCAACCTTTTTTTTAAAGAAAACTATTTTATATGGTCTAAAAGTGTGTAAAGTGATCGATTTTGTTTTTGGAGCATTTTTTGGTGAAGACCGACATAATTACTTTTGAAGTACTAAAATTTATCCATAAATTTTTTTTATTTTTTTATCAAGAAAAAAGAAAAGAAGCTATTTCTGTAGTCACATATACAAATAAGAAAAGGTATGGCCATAGTTTGTTAAAAGAAATATGTCATATTTTGCTAAAAGAAAAAGGAATGCTATATCTATATTAATATGAAGGAAAAATAACAATATGGTTCTTTTTTAAAATTTTACTCCAGACTCGACTGCTGCGGTCAAATTTTATTTGTCTCACTATCATTACATAATAAATTATATAATAACACCCAGTTCAATGCGTAAACAACAGCTTGCACAATTTACATCCTCAAAATGGGGACTTATGACCACACATATATACCACATTAATTCACCTCAGCCAAACAATATTGTGGGGCAAACACTCATAATATATAGCTTCATAACACCTACTGCAACCATTTACCACTTCAAGTTACATACAACAATCCGTCCATGACACTGTGGTTGTTACAGTGGAGATATATTGTATTACATCCCAGCATGGAAGTTAACTGATCCCTTACATATGACGATTTAAATATCTTAATTCTTCGTAATAGAACAAAATCTTAACATAGTGATTCAGGGTTCTTTTGCAGAACATAATCACAGGTGCAATATCAAAATGTGATTTTTAGTTGGTTTGATTGAGTAGAAGAATTGTCCCTTCCGCCGCCCCCCCCCCCCCCCCCCAACACACACACACACCAAAAATAAAATAAAATCTCTCTGGTAGTTATGCTCTTTATTTGTGGTCATGTGAAAAAAAAAACCTAATGAGTAATGTGACAATGATAAATTATTTGTATTTATGCAAAACTATTGCCAATGATAATGTGACAAAGACAATATTTATGAAATAAGCTAATGAATAATGTGACCACGACGATGAATGGTAAGTTATGCTCTAATAAGGGGTCTTACCACTACAGGCTGGACTACGAGTCCAATTAATTAGAAAAAAGTTTCTGCAAGGACTCATACATGCCTATGTAATTTTGGGACTTGCATCTCTCCGGAAAGAAGTCCTACCTCTTGCTTTCATACTTTCTAGTTTCTATGGTTCTCACAACTTATATCATGGAAAAGAAAAAAACAACCAGTGGTACTTCACAAATATTCTATTAAGGAACTGTATAGTGCAGGAGGGTGTTAGAGAGCTTCTGCTTGGTTCTAATATATTTTTTTTCTTTTGGGGTGGGGGGGACCTAATAGAGTCTTCTTAATTATACTCTGATAGTAAATATGATCCGTCAAGCTTGCGTTTGTTCTAGGCTTCATGAGACAACCAAGAATTTTGAGTAGAACAGGTTACAAAAGCAATAAAAGATCTAGAACTTATGCTACAAATCAAGCCCAAAAATCTGACCAACTAATCAAGCCTAAAAGATCATGGTCCGTAAATCATGGGGTCCAAGAATCCCACTTTAGGAACAAGAAGCAAAAAGCCAGCTTGTGTCTGATCAGTCAGGTCAGCAAGAAAGATACTAGAAGAAGATGCCCATAGTTGGCAGATCACAGGCTCGCAGGCCCTTTGTTAGGAAACATTATATGTTGGTTATGCTCCAAAATAATTTCTGCGAAGTTGTTCAAAAAATACTTCAAAGAGGCAAGCCAGTCGGTGCTTTTGCCATTTTTCTTTATCAAACTTTCGTTGTATTGATTAAAATGAGCAAAAATCCCCCCTTCTTTTTGTGGAATATTTAGGGTAAACAACAATTTTGACCACTGAACTTTCTTTTGTTTCATTTTCACCCACTGAGCTTTCAAATTGTTTCATTCTGCCCACTCCGTCCACTTTCGTCCATAAATACGCCATTAGTGGGGGGTATTTTCATTATTTCACACAAAAAAACCTTCCCTCTCTTCTCTGGAGAGTATGTTTACTATTGTTATGTTCTTCAATAGCCCCTCCCCCTACTACTCTGTTCTTCAACACCACTGCCCCCACATCTCAGTTCATTTTCAATAGACATAACCACTAATTCTTCATCTTTAGAACTCCCCCCATTATTCTCATTGTCTTCTTCATTATCATCAAAATTCCCCCCATTACTCTCATTGCTTTGAACCTTTACATTTTTTCTACATTGACATCTGTTACCTTATCAACATATACTTCAATAACTTTATAAGCAGGAAACCACTTTGTCATTGCCAGCACATCTTTGTCATTTACAAGTGCCCTCAAACCATTTTCAAATTCAGAGTAAGGATCCTAAAGTACAATTTACCCACATTAACACAACCCATAGATTTAGCCATATTTTCAATATCGATAATATAAATTCTATCAGGATCCAAATCTTCATTATAATCAACTTGTCCACCACATATCTTGTCTGCCTTATAATCCCTAATTTCACCCCTATGATGATATACACTTGAATGAGAGAGGGAAAAATACAAAGCAACAACATTAAGAATACAAAAATGACGACCATCAACAATACTAAGGAGAGAAGATATACACTTACGATCATGCATTTCCATTTGATGCTTTACGATCCACCAAGAATACTCGTGTTTAAGAGGATAACAAAAATAAGAATGAGAGAATGGGAGAAAATAACGAATAAAGTGATGTACTCTTGTCTTAAGAAGAATGAGAGAATGGGGAATGTGTGTTTAAGAGGAGAATAACAAAAAAAAACCCACTAATAGCGTATTTATGGACAGAAGTGGATGTAGTGGGCGGAATGACATAATTTGAAAGTTTAGCGGGTGAAATGAAACAAAAGAAAGTTTAGCGGGCAAAATGAAATTGAGAGATAGTTTAATGGCCAAAATTGTTGTTTACTGAATATTTAATTGAAGTTTGATAAGAATGTCTGCTAGATTTACCAATAATATTAGTTCGACCAGGACGAACTAGCTGCATACCCTGGTCAAACATTTTCCTTTGTTGTGTTTCCAACATAACAATATTATTTCACTTCTCGTCAACAAAGAGAAATGAGAAACAAAAAAGAATGAAAGTGAAAATAAAATTGAAAAACTAGATATAGACTGAGTCATATTTGGCAGATATTAACAAAAGTGCACTAAAAGTTCCAAGATGGTCGCAAGATGAAGATTTTGAATTGTCGCACTAAAAATGACTTTGCTTAGAGAGATCTAAATATTTTACAATAGAATAGATTGTAATCATCTGCATATATGTAAATGTCACGTGTGTGTTACCACCTATCTATGATATATGTATAGTGAAAAGAAAGAAAATTATACATGATTAAGAACCAAGTCTGCAAAATGGTCTTACGGGCCTTAGCAGCTCGAGAGAATTTTTACTAACATCATAGGATTCTCCTCAATTTATCTTAGAAATCATTTTCTGATTTCTTTTGTAAACTGCTATATGTTCTTTTTATGCAAATTCCTGCAGATGCTATGATGGGGGTTTTGGTAATACTTTTCTCAATTTGCATTTCTCACTATTAAGGAGAAAGTTAGCATAATCATGATCATTATACATAATATTTTGCATCAAGACCATGGACAATGGATTTGGCAGTGGAATGGAACAGTAAACAACACACACAGAAAATGAGGCAAAAAAGATTTATGTGGTTCGGTTCATGGGAACAAGTTTGAGCAGAATTTGGCGAGTTGAAACAGAAATAACTAACTGTAGCATTATATTTTGTACCACTATTACCTTCTTCTTGAGTCCAAAAACATGATTAACATATACACTTACCTAGATCTGTGGCTCCAAAAAATACAATTTTGATGGTTGCATGAAATTTTGCAATGAAAGCGTTGGAAAGACCATGTAGGGAGTGCGAATGGGAAGATACATTCATATTTATACAATAAGAATTGGAATCCTCACTTACCTGGGGCAAAGAAGAAGCACTTAAGAATCCAAGCAATAAAGCAACCCACGAAACAAAAATGACTAAATGCTAGAATACTGAGACATCTAACAACAACAACAACAACAAGCCTTTATCCCACTAGGTGGGGTCGGCTACATGGATCAAACGACGCTATAGTGGCCTGTCATGAATCATATCTATAGTGAAATCATTTGCCTCTAAATCCTTCTTAAAAGTTTCACTTATAGTTTTTCTCGGTCTTCCTCTGCCTTTAACAACTAGGCTTCCTTCCATATGATCAACTCTCCTAACCACGGCATCCACCGGTCTCCTCCATACATGCCCAAACCATCTAAGTCGAGATTCAACCATCTTTTTTGTAATAGGTGCCACCCCAACTCCCTCTCTGATGGTATCATTCCTGATCCTATCTTTCCTACTCTTGCCACTCATCCATCTCAACATTCTCATCTCAGCTACATTTAGTTTATTCTCGTGTTGGCTTTTGACCGCCCAACACTCAGTCCCATACAACATCGCTGGTCTAACCGCAGTACGATATAATTTTCCTTTTAACTTGAGTGGTACATTTTTATCACATAACACACCCAAAGCTTTCCTCCATTTTAACCACCCCGCTTGAATCTGGTGGTTTACATCCCCCTCTATCTCCCCATCTTCTTGTATAATGGTTCCAAGATACTTAAACCGAGTGACTTGTGGTATGCCAATGTCCCCAACTTTTACCTCTAAGTTAGGAGTGCTCCGCCTTTTACTGAACTTGCATTCCATATATTCTGTCTTACTTATGCTTAAACGAAAGCCATGCGCTTCTAAAGTTTGTCTCCAAGTTTCCACCTTCCCATTTAGCTCTTCTCTGGACTCACCCACTAGGATAATATCATATGCAAAAAGTATACATCGCGGTGCTGGCTCTTGAATGTGTTCCGTGAGTGCATCCAAGACCAAGGTAAACAGATAAGGGCTCAAAGTTGACCCTTGGTGCAGTCTTATAGTTATAGGGAAATCTTTTGTGGACCCATTATGTGTTCTCACACTAGTCTTAGCTCCCTCATACATGTCCTTGATACCACGAATATAGGCAATCTTAACCCCTTTCTTCTCTAGGGCTTTCCACAAAATCTCTACCCTATCGTACGCCTTCTCCAAGTCAATGAAAACCATGTGTAGGTCCTTTTAATCCCTCCGATATTTCTCCATCAAACGCCGCAACAAGTAAATTGCTTCCAAATACTGAGACATCCTAATAAACAAATTAGTATCGGGATGACCGAAAAAAACAAAGTAAAAATAAATCAAGGAGATGCATGGAAAACAAACATACATATAGATTATTTCGTAAGTACGTATTTAAACCCATGCAAACAATACTCCCATTGTCTCAAATTAAATGTCCCACATTGACTTAGACACTTTAAGAGAACCACTAGTCTCGATATATTCATAACTCATATGCAACACAGCAATAAGTCCTTAGACAATACTCGATTTGCTTATATGAACCTTGTGTGTGTATGTGAAGGCAAAAAAAATATAAGGATTAACTGCAAGACTAACGATAGCTTCATACATAGATTAAGTCTTGACCCAAAATCTCTCATGGCATACACTCAACAAGAAAATGACTCCAAATATGGTGTATCATTCAACATACAAGCTGTTAGGAACCATCTCTCTCAAAAGCTTAAGCTGTTAGGAGAAGGAGCCGCAATGAAATATCATGCTTTACACCCTCCCTCACGTGCAACCCATAACAAATGGGGAATGGAGGTGCCAAGGCTTGAACCTTGGACCTCCCAGAAAACGAATATCTGATAACATGTTAGGAACCATCTCTCTAAAAAACTTAAGCTGCTAAGAGAAGGAACCGTAATGAATATCATGCTTAACATAGGCTATCAAGATTAAATGTAATCTCGAAATCCACACGTATGTATATATTGAAGAATGCTAACACGAACGAACAAGAATCTCATAGAAAGGATACTCACTTTTAAAAAGGAATGCCATAGGATACCCTTCCACTATCCTCACTTCGAAACCTTGACACTAAGGATCAATTAGGACTTCGATTAGGTTATAATGGGGCTAGGGGTAGTGGCTATATATTTTTTCTTCGCATTTTCTTTTTGGCATAATCCTTTAGCTAATTTTTTTTTTGCACGATAGAACACATCTTTCTTTCAAGCACACTCAACAATTAAGCCTTAGTTAGCTTACCTAACATTCACGCACGAATCACAAGATAAGAGGGATAACTTTTGTAAGGGGTTAGGTTTAGTATGGCTTAATCAAGAAGGCTCAAAAGGCCCAACTAAGTAAATGATTTCGTTAGGCCAGGGCTACGGGGACAAACAAAGATGGCCTATGTCACTTCCCCAGTTATAAGCTTCTAAGATCAAAAAGCCTTAGAGTATCATAATTTGAGCATTTCATGGACATAACTTTTTAAAGCCAAGCCAAGCCAAATGAATGATTTAGAGATACATAACAAAAAGTCTCCACTTTTATATATTGAGCTTAGTGGTGTTTACGAAAGATTTATAATTGTTTTGTAAATTCTTCTCTTTAAGAGGATGTGTTTAAATGCAAGAAGAGAAATCACAAATAAGGAAAGGATATAATGATATGAAAATAATACAATTAAATGAAAGAATATAAAGATATACATAGAAATCATAGCATATATATGTGCAGATCTGTAGAGATATGCAGAAGATATCATGAGATATTTAGAGAATATCTAGAGATATTATGCATGTCTAACATTCCCCCTCAAACTCGGCGGTCAATGATGGACGAGTTTGGACCTAAGAGAAAGAACTGCTGTCTGATCAGCTGAGGGTACAAATTGCACACGATGAGTCCTCAAAGCAACACGTTCTCGAATGAAATGATAATCTAGCTCAATGTGCTTAGTGCGAGCATGGAACACAGGATTAGTAGCCACGTATGTAGCACTAAGATTATCACAGTTAAGTATTGCGGGGGGAAATACTACAAGGCGAAGCTCATGAAGTAGATGGAGAACCCAAATAGATTCAGCGCATGCAGTAACAAGAGAGCAGTATTCTGACTCAGTACTTGAACGGGAAACCGTCTTTGCACTCCGTGAGATTAGATTAAAGCCGAGAAACACACAATAACCAGAGGTAGAGTGACAACTATCAAGATAGCCAGCCCAGTTTGCATTAAAATAAATTTCAATATAAGGAAGGCCATGACAGGGAGGGAACATTAGGCTAATATCAAGACTACCCTTTAGGTAATGCAAGATGCGTTTGACAGCAGTCATATGGAATGCGAGGAGCACTTATGAACTGGCCAACATGCTGAACGGCAAAGGCAATATCCGGTCAGGTGAGAGTTATTGCATTCTGCCAACAATTTGTCGAAACTCTGTGGCATCAGGAAGAAGTGCACCCTCCAATTTGGAAAGCTGAGATTTTCCACTATTAGGGATAGAGCTTGGTTTACGCTCGATCATGTGCAAACACTTCAAAAGATCCAAAATGTATTTTGTTTGAGTAAGATGAAGGCCGTTATCAATATGTGAAACTTCCAAGCCAAGGAAATAATGTAGGGGGCCTAGGTCTTTGATTTCAGACTTCTTAGCTAATGTATGAATGAATTTCTCCAAAGTAGATGGATTATTGCCTATTAAAATTATATCATCTACATATAATAACAGGACCATGACATTGTTCGAGCGATGAAAAACAAACATGGAATGATTAACTGTACTTTGAACAAATCCAAGATGAAAATGAAAGAGCTAAAATGTTGAAACTATGCACGAGGTGCTTGTTTAAGTCCATAAATAGCCTTCTGGAGACGACAAACGGGATGAGGACTTTCAGGATCGATAAACCCAGGAGGTTGAGTCATGTAAACTGTTTTATTTAGGTGACCATGAAGGAAAGCATTCCTTACATCAAGTTGACGAAGTGGCCAAGCGAAGGATGTGGCAATACTAAGAATTATCCGGATAGTTGTAGGTTTGACAACCGGACTAAAAGTCTCCTCGTAATCATGTTGTTGATAAATCCCTTGGCAACAAGGCAGGTTTTATATCATTCAATGGAACCGTCGAACTTTCGTTTGATCTTTTGCAACCAACAGTGTTTTGAGAGGGTGAAGGAGGCACAAGGGACCAGGTTTGATTTTTGAGGAGAGCATTGAATTATTTTGCCATGGCAGCACGCCATTCAGGGAATTTGACCGCTTGAGAGTAACAAGTGGGCTTATAGAGGGGAGTCGACAATTAAGCTGCGTAGGCCCATGGAAGAAGGTAGCATACTATCCCATCGGTACGCTGAAGTTGACATTTAGTTCCATCTTGAAGTCGAGTACCATATCGGTGTGGCCGGTGAATTGGCTGAAAGTCAACTTGTGAATGTATGGCTATAGTAGTTGGTGGAATTGTAGAAATATTAAGGGAATCTACATGTGAGGAGCCCAATGCATCAATTGGATCTGTGGTGGAAGGTCCCGGAGTGGATCGCTTATAGGTGCGACTAAAGTAAGGCTTGAAACGACCAAGTGGAATGCTTGGAATTGGATCGGAAGGTTGAACCGGTGCAGTAACAAGAGGAACAAATTTCAATTCCGCATATTCATTTGTGCTAGGCAATGAGGATTGTAAGCGACGAGCAAATCGTACATGGCGTGAAATGTAAAACCTATTTGTCATTGGATTAAGGCACCTGTAGCCCTTATGCTGTAAACTGTAACCTAAGAAAACACACTCAATGGAACGTGGTAAAAGTTTATTAGTAACATAGTCCACTGAGTGTGGGAATCATGCACAACCAAACAGGTGAGAAGTGACAACTCAAACTACAATGGAAATCGACACACCAATTACAATGGAACCTGGCATAATAACAATGGCAGTTGGCACATTAATCAAGGTTCCACTAGTATTCTTGGCACTCCTCCGGCGTGTCAACTTTGCTTAAATTCCGGTCACCTTGCTCCCACATGTCCAAGCCCGAAGATCTTGAAATGCCGGTAAAGGTGGGAAGTTCAGAATAGCTGTCACGGTCATGGAGTAATAAGGCCCCAAGCCACTGAGGATAGCTGAGACTAAATCAACATTGGAAACAAGTTCATTAATGGCAGCCAGTGAATCTGCCAAACTCTTGGCATTTTTAAGATATTCTAAGATAGACTTGTTGCCTTTTGTAATGGACATGAGTTGGAATCGAATATTCGATGCATTAGCACTAGATTTTTGCGCAAAATGGCGACGAAGGCATTCCCAAGTCTCAGAAGATGTAGAAGTACCAACAAACAAAGCCAAAATTGAATCGGAGAGAGTGGAAGTAATATAGCTAACAATTCACTGATTTACCTGCTCCCAAATTTTAAATGCTGGATTTCGCGAAGGAGGAGCACTACCAACATTAGGTAGATATTCGGGATTCAGGAGGGGTAGGAGCACTTAAGAATTGGCTAAGTACACTCATCGTGAATGCAATGTCAGGCCGTGTTACGGTGAGGTAGTTGAGTCTCCCAACAAGTCTCCGATACTTACTTACTAGGGTCTGATAATGGCTCCCCCTGATTAGGTAGGAGTTTGAGTCTAGGGCTGACAATTCGGGTTCGCGTGTAGTATTCGGGTCGTGTCAACATACAAGTATTACAATATCAGTGTCAACCCGAACACGACTCGTTTAACTAATCGTGTCATTTATATTAACTCGAACACGACCTGTTTATTTTACAGGTTACATGACATGACCCGACTAACCCGTTTAATAAATAAATTGTGTTAAACCTGCAACTCGACACGACGTGCATTAACCTTTTAAGATTATAATGACAATTAAGTCTCATGTGTATAATAGTTTTAAATTTTTAATAAGTATCACTCAATACCAAAATTCAATATTTAATCAAAATAATATGAGAATAATAATCTAGAGTCAAAATAAATTCCATCACCGAAGCAAAAATATAAAAAATTAGTAGTTTATCCATCATCAAAAACATAATAACTATCATATACTACCAATACATAAAATAAGAATATAAGTATCTAAGCAAGATGGTAAAATAAATAAAATATATATATATATATATATATAGCTAAAAAAATAATCGTGTTAAGTGCGGGTCAATTTTGAGTTAGCGGGTTAACCTGAACACGACCCGTTTCGTTTGCGGGTTAAGTGGGTCTGACCCGAAATCGACCCGAACCCATTTATGCTTGACCCAAACCCGCTAACTCCGGGTCGAGTTCGTGTCGGGTTAGCGTGTCGTGTCAAATATTGCCAGGCCAAAGTTTGACGTTTGGATCCATCGGAATTTCTACGGGTTTGCAATTTATAATGCCCGTTTCCTCTAAGATATCTAGGGCATATTTCCGCTGCGAGATACTGATACCCTGTTGAGATTGAGCAACTTATATTCCCAGAAAGTATTTAAGTTTCCCTAAGTCTTTCGTCTGAAAGTGGTAAAATAGGTGTTGCCTAAGTCTCTGTTTGCCCTTCTGATCATTTCTCGTAATCACAATATCGCCCACACAAACGACTAAGTAGATGCATTGGTTAGGAGACGAATGGGAATAAAATACTGAGTGATCAGCCTCACTACGAATCATACTGATCTGATGAATAACCGAAGTAAAGCGTCCAAACCAAGCCCGTGGGATTGTTTTAGGCCATAAAGAGAGCGACGGAGGTGACACACCAGATTAGACTCCCCCTGAGCAACAAATCCAGGAGGTTGCTCCCATATATACCTCTTCTTGTAATTCGCCATGAAGAAAAGCATTCTTGATGTCCAACTGATAAAGGGGCCATTGATGAACAGCCGCCATTGAAATAAATAAGCGAACTAAAGACATTTTAGCCACTGAAGAAAACGTATCACCATAATCAAGCCCATAGATCTGGGTATATCCTTTTGCAACTAACCGGGCTTTCAGACGATCAACCTTCCCATCAGGCCCAACTTTGACCGTATAAAGCCAACTACACCTAACTGTGGATTTACCAGGAGGAAGAGGCACGAGATCCCATGTGCCACTAGAGTGTAAGGCAGACATTTCCTCAACCATAGCTTGCCGCCAACCTGGATCAGAAAGAGCATCTCCTATATTTCTTGGAGTAGAAATAGGAGATAAAGACGATACAAAGGCAGTATATTGTGGAGATAAGCGATGATAACTCACAAAATTGTAGATGGGATGAAGGTTGCGTGTAGAACGAATACCTTTACGTTCGACAATGGAAAGATCCATGTTAGAAGCTGGAGCCGGGACCGGAGGCATAATAGGAGTAAGAGATGACGCCGTGGGATTCGTGGAAGACTCTGATATAGGTTCAGCGGGAGAGTCAGTCTCGGTGATCTCAACAGATACAGGTCGAGACCGACGATGGTAGGTGAGTAGTGGTGGTGGGTGGAGTTGAGGACTGGAGTTATCATAGGATATGGAAGGCTCATTAATAGGAGAAGGAGGACATGTAGCGGGTTCTAGAGAGAAGAAAGGTGTTGTCTCAAAGAAGGTGACGTCAGCAGACACGAGGTATCGTTTAAGGACTAGCGAAAAACAACGATAACCTTTTTGCAAGCGAGAATACTCTAAAAAGATACACTTGAAAGACTTTGGATGTAACTTATCTTTCCCAGGAGTGAGGTCGTGAACGAAACAAGTGCAGCCAAAGATACGAGGTTGGACTAAATAAAGAGGTTGGTTGGGAAACAACAAAGAATGGGGCACTTTATTTTCCAAAACAGAGGACGGCATCCGATTAATTAAATAACAAACGGTTAGAACAGCGTCTCCCCAGAAACGTTGTGGAACATGATTGTGAATAAGGAGAGTACGAGCAGTTTCAATCAGGTGTCTATTTTTTCGTTCAGCCACTCCATTTTGTTGAGGAGTATGTGCACATGAAGTATACCTTGAGAATTCATAAAAGATTGAAATGGGACAGAAAAATATTCCCGTGCATTGTCACTGCGGAGAGTACGAATAATGACACCAAATTAGGTTTTAATTTCGGAACAAAAAGTGTGAAATATGGAAAAAATTTCAGAACAACTTTTCATTAGAAATAACTAAATACACCGAGAAAAATCATCAACAAATGTAACAAAATATTGATAACCCAAAGTAGATTGAACACGACTAGGACCCCAAACATCGGAATGAATTAAAGAAAAAACAGACTCAGCCTATTTATTCACACGACTTGGAAAAGAACTTCGAACATGCTTTCCTAACTGACATGACTCACACTCTAGATTCGATAGACTCGCATCGTCCTCCCAGTGTCCCGGTCCTGCAAAAGAACTGAATTAGCGATAAAGATAACAGAACAGGGCAATGTTTGGGTTAATTTACTGATGGAAATTAGATTAAAGGGACAATTTGGTATAAAGAGAACCGAATTTAGAGATAAAGAATGCAAAAGGTGTAGCTTGTCCAATTTCTCTAACTTTAGTTTGTGAGCCGTCAGCTAAGGTAACATTAGATAATGTACTAGAGTAATGAATACGGGAAAACAGATCTTTGTTACCAGACATATGATCAGAAGCCCCAGAATCAAGAACCCATGGCCCAATTGAGGATGACTGAGAGATGCATGCAGTATAAGTACCAGTTTGACTGGTTGATGCTACGGCGGATGTCTGGTTATTCGCTTGAAATCTCTGAAACTTAGCATATTCAGAAGCGGAGACAGTCATAGTTCCAGAGGAAGAATCATACTGCGAAACATTAGCCACTTTAGGCGGATAACTATGGAGTTTGTAACAGCGATCTACAGTGTGACCCAGGGTATCACAATGAGTACATTTGGGACGAGAGCGATTACGATTTCTCTGCCCGCCATTGCCATCTCTCCGATGAGTAACTTGAGAGGCCAAGATGGCAGAGTCAGTGGGAGCAGTAGGGTCCCTAGGGACGCTTAGAGGTGCGGAGATGCGAATTAACTGTTCAAATATTGTATCCATAGTAGGAACCTCAGGATTGGCCAGAATTTGATTACGAACAGAGTCGAGTTCGCTAGGTAGGCTGGCGAGAGCAAGAATCATAAAGAATTTTCCACGATCAGCTTCTTGTTGCACAATATTAGTTGAGAGAGGCATCATTTCATTAAACTCCTGCTGAAGAGTTTCAATTTGGCCCAAGTACTCTTGCATATCATGATCCTGCTTTTTAATCGTCTTCATACGAGAGACAACAGTATAGAGACGATTAATGTCATTTAAATAGTCTTTTAGCCTTTTGCTAAACTTCAGAACAAGTACGATACGGTCGATATTGATTCACGATAGTACGATCAATAGACTGCCGGAGGATATTGCATAAAAAGGCATCTATCTGTTTCCATTGTGGGCGGTATTTTTCAGTGATATCAATAACCCGTTTAAGCAAATGTTCTTTAAAACCCTGACCAACAAATCATAATTCTACCGAGGCAAACCATGACATTTAATTTCCCGAGCCAGTTAATTTTTCTGAGCAGATAATGGGTGTATTTGTAAAATTGATGAGAGATTTGTTAGGTAACACCGTATTTTGAGCAGCCATTAGAAATAAGCACGAGTAAGGGTAGAAGAAATACCAAAACAATGTGAATATCTGTAAGAAATGGCCCAAAAAATTAATCTGGAAATAAGCACGAGTAAGGGTAGAAGAAATACTAAAACAATGTGAATATCTGTAAGAAATGGCCCCAAAAATTAATCTGGAAATTCTGGGCAGGGAGTTAAAGCTTTGAACAGTTCCAAACAAATACGAATTCTTAACGATCCCGAAACAAAGCACACAAACGAGTGATTCCGGACTGAGAAGTAGCAAACTGAGCTTGGAAAAGTATTCGGAACAGTGATGCGAGTTGGACTGGAAGTTTTGGTGATGATCGGACTTGCCACGCGCCGTCACATGCGGTGGTTGTGGTCTGCGCGTGGATCTGACGCGCGGAGGGACGGTGGCGCGTGGAGGCGCGTGGGGCGTCGTCCGGCGAGGCGCTTTCTGGGTGGGGCTCGCCTAGGGATTCCGAGCACTACTGTGTAGTTGGTTCTGAGAACAGATAAGCATTGGATGCGTTTTGAAATAAAAAAGGGCGGCGGCTAGGGTTTAGGGGCGGCTAGGGATTTCTCACTGCTGGAGTGGAGACACAGCAGGGATTCTCACGAAATGGCCTCTGATACCATGTGAGAGATGTGAGAATGAATTTATCATCTTATTGAATGAGAGAACCTCTCTATATATATACAAGAGAAAAACCAAAAATTAGGGTTAGGGTTTCATCCCTTTAGTGACAATTACCTATCTAGCCCTTAGCCTACACATTATATACAATACATAGATATAAAACTTAACAGCTAACAAAGCGGAAAGCGGAAAAACCAAACAGCAAGGGACTTGAATGTATTACAATCTAATTTTTTTTTTGTTTGGGGAAAAATGAATTTAATGAAATTTTGGAATTAATATTGAATAAAAAATGGCTACTTGCATGCAAGACTAGTTTGGAAAAGTAAAACTAGTTCATAAAAGAATTGAGCTGGACTGAGGGGATAAAAGAACTGTTCTAATAAGGAAAGTCATTTGAAGGTTATGCATGTAAAGACAAAGTGTGAAAAGGAATCTGACCTTTTGCAATGAAAGTCATTTGAAGGTTCAAGAAGTTTAGACGGTATATTGCTTGTCTTAATTTGCCCTTCGCACAACTGAATCTTCAATCTAACTTTGCTTTGATCAAGATGGAGCTGTAGTCAAAAGAGTAACTAATTAGAAAATGGAAAAAACACCTGCAATGAAATAACAGTTCAGATAAGGCACTTTAAAATAATTTCAAAGCCAGAAAACAAAAAAAGAAGGGACTACAAAAGATGTCATTCATTTTTCCTGATTTAAAATTCATAGCTTGCAATCTTGTCGGTCATTGTCATTCAAACAAATACGAATGAAAAGGTTATAGCAAAAGTGGGAATGGTTCACCCAAAAATGTTAAAAAGGGGAATGTGGGAAAAGTAGGGAGATTTTCATAAAAAAATGTCATTTTGACTCACTAAGCTGGCCTTTATTGTCACTGATATATATACACACTAGGAGTAACCCATGCCTACAACACTACGGATACAAAAAGGGGGATATTAATAATTTGTAATGGATCTAATCAAAGGCATTTGATATGAAGGTCAACAAAAGGGTTAGAACTGTGTAAAAAAAATATAGATAAAGAGTGTGAGTTTCAACCATGACAAAAAGTTCCATCTAGCATTAAAATGAAGAGTTGAAAATCACACATGCAAATAGTTATTTAAATGGAGTGTTGCTGCAATTTGTGGCTTAATATTTATATGTATGCACAAAATCATAAACATTGGAATAAGCTTCCATCCCAAATTAAGAATCCGTTCTTCTTTTCTACGTCCAAAGTCTGGTTGAAGCATGCAGATTGATTAACTAGTAGTGCTAAAAAAGTTTTTACACACATTAAGAGTTCTAGTTTAAACAAAAATTTCCAGAAAATATAAATGATTAACAAAAAAACTAAAATACTAAGCATCAGCTAATAATATATCAAAAAAATGGTAAAACAAGATTCTAAAACAATAAATAGAACAAAGAACTACAAGTTAAAACAAAGCTTAACAGTAAATAAGTTGGAAAAGTTAACAGAAGAGGCAGTAAGTAAGAGAAAAAGTTAAATTAGAGATATAGGGAAGGAGCGGTTATATTTTAGTTTGCTACACAAACCTTTGAGATGGTGGCAGCACCTCCAGCGCATGTTGCAAATATCTCTGGATAATGGCAGCAATGAATACAAGAAGTTGCAGATCGAGACGAATTTTCTAATGGGTGAGAGATTCATTTATGCTTTGAGTCCTAACAATTTTATGGATGGAATGACTGAAATCGATGTGTAAAAGCTAAAATACGTACGAATCTGAACTTTCCATCACTTCTGAGCAAGATAAGATGTTTATTTTTGACAATATTTACTGTGATATCATCTGTTTTGGCAGAAATTTTAGGGATTAAAGCCAATTCCAGGTGGTTTCTCCATTTACCTGAAATTGACTGCGTCAACTCCGTTTCAACCAAAGCTTTGAAACTGACTGTGGACAGATTTAGGGCAGGAACACATCACAAGACTCATAACACTGACACGCCGACACGACAAGATCTAAAGTAGTAGGACATGTTGAAGCTTTGAAACTGACTATGGACAGATTCAGGGCAGGAACATTTCACAAGACTCATAACATTAACACGCTGACACGACATCTAAAGAAGTAGGACATGTTGAAGCTTTGAAACATGACTATCTAATCTTTTATATGTATAAAAGAGATATAATTATGTGTTGTCAAAAAAATATATGCAATTTCATATGGATACACTTGGTGTAATAAGATATATGTAACTTTATTAGTGTAGGAAAATTATAACTCAACGTTTACCTTTTCTTGGACCAAATACCATAAAATGTAGCTCTGCTGCTCTTATCAAATTGCAACAATTGCTTGTGGTTACATTTCGAGTCAATAGGAAGAGAACCATCAAATTTTCTATGACAAGATCTGCCGTCAATATTTGTTTCATCTCATCCATCAACAAGTTTTTCCAAGTTCAAGTCGTCATCATAAGGCATTTCTTTACTTGTAGTCAGCTTAAGTTCCTCGAATTGGTTCTGTTTGAGGCTTTTGACGATCACCCAAGTGCTGTTTCCAGTTTGAACGAATGGATCGACCCAAATTTTGCCAAGGAATCGAATGCATCCTGAGAAATGTAAAATGATAACAAACGTTACAACCGAGTTCCAGAAACCAAAAATTGATGTCAAGAATGAAGGTCCGTTTATTAAAAGATGGAAAATGATTGAAAACATTACTAATTTTAATTAGAAGTTGGAGGGAAAAAAAAGGAGTTATTTGGTGAGATGATCATCATCTTTTCCTTATTTTCCATGGAAAAAATTTCTTACCCACCACCCAAAAAATAATAGCGCATTTCACTATATCACTTCTCTCTTTTTCAAATTTCTAATAAAAATTAGTGTATTCAATTTTTTTCTGACTTGTTTATCAAACGCACCTGAAGATTATTAAAAAAAGAGAAGAAAATCACTTACTTCCACATGTCCTCTATTTTAATCCCATTTTTTCTGTGAAAGAGCAGAGTCCATTGAAAAAACTTTTGGAATGTTCCTTTCTGTCACATGATGAGAATCAGGAGATGTTAATTTTGTTGAAGAACTGGTCATTATGGGAAGTGGAGCTTGAATTTTTGCTTCTTTTGTGAAAGCGTTCCATAAGGGATGCTTGCTTTCGCAAAGCAAGTTGCTTTCTCAAAGCCGCTTCATCCTTATCCTGGCGATTTTGTTCTTTCTCTGCCTCATCTTGCAATCACTTTGCCTATTTTTCCTGCAGAATTGGTATGATGACTTCAAAATAAAGATCTCACCAACTACTACTGATATACCTACACAACATGGACCAAAAGTTATGGAATTTTTATGTTTAAAATTGGGTGCTTGAATTTTGCAGATTCAATATACCTTGTAGGGAAATTTTGTTATCTTGTTGACTGAACAGAAATATATCCTACCAATGAAAAGAAGGCTCAATACGATTTCAAAAACCTGTGAGAAATGTTACAAAGATTTTTCACAACGAATTTCCCTAATCAAAACAGTGGAAAAATTGGCAACTGGTCGTTGAATAATTAATTATTAGCGGACAGATTACAGGAACCCTCCCTAGGCTCATCCACTATGTGTCCCTTTTTCTAGACTGTACGTAATTAACAATAGCCTCTGAGCTTACTTAAAGGAATGATAATTATAATTATCTTTTAAATACAGATGTAAAGATACTACAGAGCATATATTACATGCCACGGCACAATTTTAATACGATAGATACTAGTAGTCAATAGTAGGGCTTACAGCTTGGAATTTTCCCTTCTGAAGTTCCAGATCCATTCTCTTTTTTTTCCTTCTCAACTTCTCGTTGGTTTTTCTCCCATTCCTTGACCAAAAGTTTATTTTCTCGTTTCACTTCCCTCTCAGCCCTATACCCATGAATAAATATCCAATGAACAAAAGGGAGAACTAAAGCAACAAACAAACCTATTAACAACAAAGCTACTGCAGTCGGATACATACATGTCAGCACCATTTTTCTGCACCATGCTTCCAACTACCTGGTGGATATCTTCCTCAGGCAAAACTTTACCGAGCCTTTCAAATGCTTTCAGCAGTTCTTGCTTTCCATTCTGCTGGCTTTCTGACTTCTGTAGCACACACATTGACTACACAATCTGTTACAATTGACATTGTTGCCCCTCAAAACAGAACAGGTCATGCACTTCAAAACCCTTTAGATACAGAGAAGAAAGGGGGGGGGGGGGGGGGGGGGGGGATGGTCTTGTCGCAACTAAATGCGTTCGCTAGACTGTTTCACATGTTATCAGGACATGTTCATGAAGAGGTCTCAATGGTCTTTGCCTACTATAGGCTATCTCCCATTCAAACCCCTTCCCCATTTTGTAACCAATTATAAGATTTGGTGCATTGGTGTCCACAAAGGAAACATGAATCTTAATTTGTGACATCCCATCAGAGAAAGTCTATCTTTTTTTTTTCTTTTTTCTTTTGGAGGACTACAAACAACAGACTTTACTTTCATACATTAGGTTACCATATATATAGAAGGTTATATCTATAAACAGCTTCCTTATTTCTCATTTTTCTATTCTTGTAAGCACCCTCATAGACATCTTATTCTCTAGCTTTTCTACTCTTTATCACTTTTATATTAAATACAACTATAAGCATTTTTTCTTATCAAAAAAGAATTGAAGCTTGAGAGTAAATTTACTTGTATGTACAACTATTAGAGGAAATCTTTAACTATTTTCTCAGGAATACAAATAGTGTTGAATGACAACACACCTTGTAAGTAGAATTACAAAGAACATAGAGCTAGAATTTTTTGCCCCTGCTAATTCTAAAATTACTTAAATTGATTGGAAACAGCATAAATCCTCTCATAGCTCTTTTCCGACAAGTCCTCCAAATTGTCAGAGCACCGCACACAGATTTGGGCAGCAATTTTAGATCTCTTGTCTACATAATAAAATTTAGCTTAACGTGCTGGAAATGAGATTAGCAACTGCCTATTGGCACCATGTTTAATAACAGAAAATATTGAATACAGTCAAAGGCAAGTAAGAGCATAACCAACAAAAATCCAACATATCAAAGATCGAAATTCTTATCTACTTTAGTAAGTGAAAATATCGCATTTCATAAAAAGTAGAAAATGTATATTTCATGGATATGTAACCTGAACATTTGTAAGCTTTTGTTGTTGATACCAATTTCAATGTAAAGAATCTGCAAAGAGTCAAAAGTAATTGAGGAAGGTGGAGATAAACAGTAAAAAATTACTGGACTCCATAAGTCGAGGTACTATTAACAGTTCAGATAAGGCACTTTAAAATAATTGAAAACCCAAAAAACAAAAGTAGATAAGAATTAAGCAACTCAAGAAGTGCAGTTTTCAGTCAACCAACACAGATATAAAGGAGAATCCAACAGCCACCACCACACTGAATCCTAAACTAGATGACATCAAACACAAGCAGAAAAATAAAAATTTCAACATATACAAAAAACAAAACATTACAAAGAAACAAATTAAGCATCCAAAACCATGTTTTCACATACATCATATACATATCAGTGTGCATAAACATAAAATAGCAGCTTCCATTACGAAATTCACTCAAAACAAACATCGGAGCTATATCACTCCACGAAACAGATTCTCCAATCTAAAAGCAAAACGTGACAATCAGACTTAAATCACTTGATTAAATAGCACAATTAAAACTATATTTGATTGAACACAAAGAAATTATTATATTTGATTTGAAATCGGTGGCTCCAAAAGCATGAACTATTAATGAACTCTTAAAGTAAATTTGAGCAGAATTAGTCTAGAAAATTTATTTATTTTGATCAGAAGAATTAGTCTAGATAATCAAAAGCACATATTGAGAGAAGTCATCAAGAAGGAATACAACTATCATAGTTAACCAATCAGACAGCTAGATGATTCAAATTCAACATTTGCAAAATCTGGAGAACAACTTAGAACTCGTGTATGCATGTGAAATTCAGAATATAATAAAATAGGGTAACAGTTCCATCACAATACATTGCATTCCACATGAAATTTGGTGAACAATTCAAAAGCCGATTGACAAGGATTTATTTATTTAGAAACAGAAAAAGAGGAACAATTGATAATAAAAACTAGGGCTTTGAGCTTACCTTTAATTTTGTATCAGATTGGAGATTAACAATACAGCGATCGATCAATAGCCATCCATAGAATCTTGCGATCGTGGTTATATAATAATCAATCAAGCAATATTAATGGAGATTTGGCTCATCACGATTTGATTTGGAGAAGAGTTAACGAGAGGGAGTTTTAGAAATTGGGGGGAAGAGAGAACACGTATAGAGAGAGAGAGGAGCAACGGTCGAAATTACTTTTAATTTTGATATATATATATGCACGTTTAATTTAATTTTGAGATTCAACGGTCGAAATGTCGAAATCTGCTAGCAGCAAGCAACCTTGACTCCAAATTTTTTAAATTGCTGTGTAATTTATTTATTTTTAATAGGCTGCGGTTATGTCACCATGGGGTTCACTAAATTTTTTTAAAAATAAATTAAATATAGTAATAATTTGTATTTATAAAAATTCGTCCTTCAAATTATTTTGAAAAGATTAAGTGTGACCCTTCAATTATTTATTTTTTAAAAAAAGTTAAACACCCGGAATAATATATAAGATTTACATTTTGCAACAAAATAAATAAAAATTGTATATTCTTTGATACATCAAAATTTATCTTGTATTTTATTTTTAAAATAATAATAAAAAAGTTCTACTTGTACTTTAAAAAAAATAATAAAAGAAAAACTACACTTAGAATTTCAATTAAAAAATTATAAGTGTGATATTTTGGTCAATCTAGGTTTCAAAATTTATCAACAATTTCAGAGTTGTGCCAAGTGTCGGTGAAAACTAGAAAGCTGACCATTTATCATCTTATCGATAGGTTAATTCGCCTTATTTTGACGTTACTGGTTTTAACAGCTACATCTGAACGTGCATTTTCAGTTATGAAAATTGTTAAGACCGCACTTCATAATAGGATGTAAGATAGTTTTTTAATAAACTATTTGATCACATATATTGAAAAAAATATTGTTCGTAATTTCAATGTAAATGATATTATAGATGCATTTTATATCATAAAAGAGAGGTGAGTGTTGACCTTGAAGGTCTTAATCTTATTTTAATAATAACAATAAATTAATCATGTGTAATTTAACATATTCTTGATATAAGATTATAGATTTCTTATTTGAAAAATCAAGAATAACATGATTGCTCAAATGAAGTTTGACAAGGAACATTCAATCAATATCCGATCAAGTCAACGAAGCATTCGACTAAAATCGATCTACCCGAATTCAGATCATTCTTCTACAAGCGTTGGACAAGACAAGAAGATCAATCTCATCACTCACAAGCTAGCAATGCAAATCCATGAAGCACAAAGATCAAAGGAAGTTTGATAAGGATCATTCAATCAATATCCGATCAAGTCAACGAAACATTCGACTAAAACTGATCTACCCGAATTCAGATCATTCTTCTACAAGCGTTGGACAAGACAAGAAGATCAATCTCATCACTCACAAGCTAGCAATGCAAATCCATGAAGCACAAAGATCAAGAATCATATGCAAAAGCTTCAAGGGAAAAGTTTCAAGTGAAGAATCAATTTGAAGAAACAAATCGAAGCATTCGAAGACTCATCTATTCGGTAATTGAGTGTTTACTTAGGATTAATGTAAAGTTTCTTAATTGATTGATTATATAGCTCAAACATATTCTTACATCTTTTAAAGATTGATTCAAACTAGCTTGAAATTGAATTTATTTGAAAAACATCATTTTACAAAAACCGAGTTTCAAAATAAATTCATATTAATTTTAAATGATCATATTTTAAGCTATAATAAAAATGGGTATCTTAGAAACATATATTTGAGGTTCATAAATCATTATAATTTTATTTGGAACTAAATTATTAAATTGGAAAAATATTTTTATTTTTCGTTTAAAATTCGCTCAGTTTTTGCTCAGTTTTGATCTAACGGTAAAATGAAGGCCTTCCCGAACACCGATCATTTTGAAATTTTTACAGTAGTTAGACAACATCTCCTGGCAATTTTGACTAAAATTTGAGCATGATCCAATGGTCAAATTGGGAGAAATTAACAAAAAAAATTTGAATGTTTTTGTCAAAACTAGCTGTTGGAACTTTGACAAATGTGCAATTTTGACCCATTAATTAATTAATCCACTACAAACGGCTATATATATTTTGGGACTATATATTGGACCTCCTAGACACATTTTGACAAGCTTGAACACTTCTACAAATATATTTTTCATCTATCCAAAGTCAAGTTATTTTATTGATCATTCATATTCATCATTTGAGCTATCTATTTGATCAATCAAGCAAACTCTAGTGTGAGCTTCATATTGTATCTTATACACACTTAGATAAATTTGTTAATTGGTGTGAGTCACCAAACAATTGTATTAGACAATTTATGAGAGGTAAATCTCATAAGATAGACAAGAAGGTAAATTCTTGTTGAGTGAAATTATGAGAGGTAAATCTCATAGTTAGCAAGAGCGATTCTTGTGGGAATATTGTGATCACGCAATATTTGTAAAGAGTGTAGTGAGAAGAATTACACTTGTAAAGGTTTGATCTTCACCCGGAAGGAGATCGGTTTTAGTGGAAGTTCTCAGGGAACTAACCGAGCGCGGAGTAGGGGGAACAAGCCGAACCGTGTGGACAAAAAAATCTTGGATTTCGATTGGTTTAATCTTTGTAACTCAATCTCTTTATTATTGATTGTTTTGTTATTGCTTACATTCCTTGATATATATTTGTTAAGTAAATTGTTTTACTTAAACTTTTTGAAAAGATTTTTAAATTCCGCATTTAGTTTTATAAACCCTATTCACCCCCCCCCCCCTCTAGGGTATTTTCCGACCTACAGTGAGAACAACTTTAAACGCCTAAGTTTAATAGATAATTGCAAAAGAGTAATTGTAGTTATTATTTTTTGTAAGCCAACGTGCTCAATGTAACATGCTCACGTGAGTGATTATATGTATATATATATGTATTTTTTTCTAATTGTATATATATATTAACATATTATATATGTTATAGTTTTACGTTAACTTGTTTTATTATTTGATGGTAAATTTTTGTTTTAATAATTTTTGTTATAATTATTTCTTGCTGACAATTTATTTATATTCTCGTCCACCCAAACCTAAAATCTTGGCTCTGTCCTTAGACCATGGGAACCTGTATTTTTTTACATTTTTTTTCAATTATCTAATTACTGTAATTTATATTTAATTATCAAGTTTCTCAATTACGGTATCTTATATTTCTCAGTTTATTTAATTATAGTAGCTAGAATTTATCACATTACTGAACTACAATAACAACTATTTCTCAAGTTAATCAACCACAGCATCTAGAAATGTGATTTCTCGTCAAAAGTAATTCCGTAACCTGAAAATTGATAGGAATCGCAAGACAAAGTTTTTGAAAAATAATCTATATCGGACTCATTAGAAGCAATTTCATAACCTAAAAATTGATAGGGACTGAACTTTTTTTTAAAAAATGTTACAGACCACAAACTAATTTTTTTTTATAATAGGGAATGGCCACTAAGAAACCCTTCAAAAACCCTCATTTAGTCTTTATCGAGATATTGAAAAGAAAAAAGTTTTATATAAAGAACATATAATTTTTGTAAATGAAGGTTATATTTTTGACCAAACTTTAAAAGGAGTGCAATGTTAGATTTTTCTGTATTTCTAAAGATACTAAAATACAATATCTACAGATGCGAGTTTCTCCGGAGACAATTCAGTAACTTGAGAAGATAACTTGGTAACTTGAAAACTAACAGGCACTAACATACTCCCCCCGCAAGGTAAAAAAAATTCAAAAACAAGAAGCAGACAACTAACTTCCCTATTTAAAAACCCTTCCTTTTTTTAAAAAAAAATTAGACATAGACATACATGCAATATGTGTGCATCTATTATTTTCATACATGTATATTTAATACAACATTTGGGTCAATTGTAAGACATATTCCATTTTATATTAATAGCAAATTATCGATACAACCCAACTTTTCTTATTTCCATGGTTCAAATTATTAGTCTTCTTTTCTTCTCAGGACAAAATTAATATACCAAATTTTGCAGTGGAACATAAGTTGTACTGTTAACTATTGATTGAATTATAAATTATTTATTTAAATAAGTACTAAATAAAGTTAAAATAAAAAAATAAATTAAGATCCAATTGCTCAATTAAAAAAATAAAGTAAAAAATAGGATGTGGTTCACCAAATTTATTTTTTTTCTCAAAAGATGTCCCCGGAAATACACTTTTATGATATATCCCCCGCATAGCCTACTAGTCCCTCCCGTATACTAAACACTATCTCTTGAATATTTTTAGTAGCTTTAGCACAATGAAACTACCAAGTATAAGAATGAACAACCAACAAAAGTAATTACATAAATGTCATACGTATATATACCAAGAATGAACAATGAAACTACCGCGTACAAGATAAGCAATGTCAGAGTGCAATACTGTGGAAAATACTATGACAATTAATAATTTTGAATCAATTTAAATTTCACTTGGAAAATGTTTGTACTTGTTCTTTTCCTTTTTTAACTATGGAAATTAAAGTCGACAACTAATAACTTATTCAAAGCTTTAAATGATCAATACGGAGTTGTTTTTCAAACTAGGGTTGTTTTCAAACATGTGATGCCCCGAATCCTGTTATGAGGTTTAGATCTCTGGGGCCTGGTTAATCACGGTGCCATGCGCGACTATAACTGATATAGTAGAAAATTACAAATAAGGCCGTATATTTCAGAAAATTTTGGCATGTGGAGTTTGTATTTTCAATAAAACTAAACCTGTAAATAAGAAAATAAAGTTTAACTAGAGAAACAGAACTCCACACTTTTAAAGTCATAAACCATCAAGCAGTTCAATATATAACAATCCCTCCAACGAGGTCCCAATAATTTATAAAAGGCCTTGGATATCATTTATAGATAAAATTATGTACAACACTGGTACACATTGTACAACTTATATTAATATATATATAACTTATGAGATACAAGTCATCCACGGACGACCACAAACTTATATGGTCATTAGAGATTTTCTATCGCGTGCTTGTCCCACTCCAAGTGAGTACCTGGAAAACTGTTGGAAAATAGGAGTGAGCCAAACACGAGCTCAGTGGGAACTATAAGGTTTTGTATACAGAATAATTTCTAAAACCATGCATGAGATGCATTATAATGAAAGTAGTTTTGTTGTTATCATGCATATATATATACACAATTTCCATAACATATGATATATATATATATATATATATCAATGCAATAAAAATCATTTTATATGACATGCGTGTCAAATGCTATCCCGGCCCCGATTACATAATAAGAAAATATCATCAAAGTACAAAAATATTACTATAACAAAGTATTCTCGAGATAAGAAAAACTGTAGTAATAAAATAAATACTCTCACGATATAAATAAACTATCATAAGAAAATATACTCATAGAACAAACATAGGCACTAATCTTTTATTCACAATCTAATGCCAATCTAACTCATATCTGTCTATCTCATCTCTAACATGTAGGATTTTTTTTACAGTGCATTGCGATCCGAATCTAAGCCCCTAAGGCTGGGTCCCCTCGTGGACCACCTAGATGTGCAGGGTATGGCGCCTCGCGCGGTCCCCCTAGCTGGACCACAGAGTATGCCGCTCCCAAAGCGGAATCCCTCTACATGGATCATAGAGTATGTCGCTAATATAGCGGGATCCTTCTACACGGACCAGGGTATGTAGCCACCAAGACTAGGTCAACCACGTGGACCATTAGTGCCTTAAAAAATCAAGAAATCAATATAAAGTATTCTCCCAAACAATATACTCATTCATAGTACACACTCACACACATATATATACATCTAAATATAAGAATCTTTGTCAAACATGTATAAACCATAAGAATATATGTTTCCAACATATATGTGTATGTCTCATATGTATATATATATGTATATACCGTAGATCACATAGTAGTATTATTGTCGTACTTAAACTCGCTTCACACACCTCGCTTAATATATATATGTGTGTGTATATTGATATCATACTCGCCCATATAGGCTTTAAGCCAATTATACACTAGCCAACAAATCACATATGTGGAATAAATATATACATAGCACTAAGTCCATGGCGCGTATAAATTAATGCGCTTTGAGTAAACCCAAGTGCAGGCACGTCAAGTTGTAATATAGTCTCGGAAGTCCGAGTGTCGAACCACAGGGATAGTCGAAAAGGAATGGAATGGATTCCGGATTAAATGATTTTCAGATTTTGTGTGAGTTGGATTTGTTGTAAATCAACGTAAATGTAAAACGGTTGTGAAAATTAATAAGAAAGCACTAAGGTAGTTGGAGGTTAGTTACGATTTAAGAGACGGTGATCGATAGCTCATACAAAGATTGCAACACAAAGTTTCTCAAGATAAGGGGAATGTTGGTGTATCTCTCAATAGCAAAGGGTGCGACGCTAGGCGCCTCATTCCCGGATTGAAGCTATATCAAGAGAGAAACAAACAACATTCCACCAAAGACGAGGTTATCGTTCCTAACTCTTAGCTACGGGTGTGAAGCAAGGCAACCCATTCCCGATGAAACTAATCCGAGATAGATATGACAAACTCATCATAAAAAGATTTAACATAAAGCAAGTGTGTGCATTCTCATGATTTAAAGAATGAAAATTATAAAGTAAATCCTAACAATGAAACGGAATGAAGTTTATGGGATAAATTCGTCAACCCTGGTTTATCACATATGGTAGAAAATAAAGAGTCTAAGTATCACATAAAGTGTAAGAAGCACTCAATATATCAATAAATGAGTCAAAGATAAGCTACACAAATTTATAATCCATCTATGGAGTTTTAAGAACTATTCATAATTTCTATGAAGAGGGAAAAACTCCATGGATAGGGGAAAAAGACTACAAGCTTTCTAGAACCATATAAATATGTGTATGTTCATTAACAACTAAGAACTAAATATACAAGGCATATAAAGTCTTAACTTAAAATGAAAATACCTAGAAAGCTTGAAATAATGGAAGATATGATGAAGAAGAAGAAGATTCACAAATATTTATCAAACTTTAAACATGGATTGAGCCATTAATCACCAAAAATCATATCACAATCAACCTCCGTAACCTTAGTAATAGACTACTCCATAATAGATGCAAGAACAAATATTATAGAAGGAGAAATCATTCTTACAAATCAAAAACTTACAATGGAGAAATGAAGAACAATGAAGAACTAGCTCTCCCTTCTCTCTAGAACTCTCAAATGTGTCTATCTTTTTTATGTCCCCAATATCTCCTATTATCCCTAGACTAAAAAAAACCCAAAGGAGTACAAAAAACTAATAAAATAAGCAAGGAAAAAATATCTAGGAACCACATCCCACGAAATAAGGCTAAAAGCAGGAGTTGGTGGCTGTCCCCGCCAGGCCATGATCGATCATGGCCTCCCCATGATCGATCATGGGGTGCTCTGTCTCGATGACAATTTTGCACCATGATCGATCATGGAATTCCATGATCGATCATGCTTCTGGGATTTCTTCAAAACAGCATTTTCGGGGCATTTGGCTAGCGCTTAGTCGATTCTTCGAAGGCCATTGCATCCTATGCCTATAAACACATAGAAACACAACAAAAACACCTAGCGGGACGATATTAGAAACAAAACTCGCTAAGACACTAATCTTGAGATAAGAGGATAATTAGGCAGAATTAATGCAATAAACGCGTCAAGCGACTCCGAGAGAGAGCTTATACATGACAATATTATGCGTTTATCAACTCCCCTCAACTTATCTCTTGCTAGTCCCTTAGCAAGACAAAAATATATAATTACAGAAATATATATGTTGTACAAAAATATGTTAACTTCTAAGTTCCCAAAGAAGACGAGTTGCAACTCGTGAAGGTTTTCAGAAATGATACCTACAAACATTAGAAGTTTGATCATGATGAATGATGAGAATGAAGTTTCAAGTTTCAATTTGCAAAGCAAAAGGCATTACTATCAATTTTCCAGAATGATGGACTTTTGAACGATCATCTAATTCACCTATCTCCTTTAGAACACAATCCCATATTCTCCAATGCTCACATGCTAAACTTTGATTCAGACAATTCAATGTAAACACAAAGAGTTCTAATCATTCGAGAAGGAAGAGAGGACTTTTTCAAAAACAAAAGCTCAAGGATTGTTGATTCTAAGCACTTTCTTTATCTTTTACTTGGAAATTTTTGCTAAATTAGATCAGGGTGGTTTTCATCTCTATGGGGGGCAGCGGTCTCACTTATCAAATTTTCTCAATTCTGCTCATTCATTGGAGCTCAAAGGAAGCTATTCACCCTTTCCCATATGGCAACCTTTACCCATCCGTAATATTAGACAAAGAGACTTAAGATTTAGTCAAGTGAAGCTTTAAGTCAATATTAGGATAAAAGTCATCCAAGTTATCACAGTGCTATGCTTCTGTCCTCTCATTGGAGGATCTTTTTGAAAGAGCTTCCATTATTTTTGGACAAAAATTCCTCTTCTCTCAATGAACATCAATCTAGGTGTTATTACCGAATTGGAAACAACCAAAGCAATTTAGCATGCGGAAAAGGCAAATATGACGGGATATGAGACTAAGCGGAGCAAGGCAATCCAGATTATCATTCAAATTCCTATCCAAATTAAAGAATTCATGCCAAAAGCTAATGAAACAATGGTCTTCATTGAACAAAATATCAATCAATCATCACTTTTCAAACTTCTCAAAAAAAAAAATTCTACTACTCATGGAAATGAACAATAGCAAGCCAAACAAAATAAACACAAAATAACGTACCCCCCTCAACTTGAAACACACATTGTCCTCAATGAAAAGAGAACAAATAACAACGCACGGAAGGGCTACTTTGGCTTTGCTTTCCATGAGACAAAAAAAAAAGATATAAACAAAAACTATTCACAAAACGGGTTAGAATTAGAATTCAAAAGCAAAAACCATAATATTCAACCATTAAAACCAAGTTCTAAAGTTAGCATCATGTCAAAGTTCTAATACAACCCAAAAAGAAATAAAATAAAGCTAAGCATAAATATAACTAATAAAAGAGTTTTCAGGATTTAGCAAATCGCATCACATGTCGGGAGGTGGGGGTGGGGTGAATCGACCATACAACGCCTCGAACTGCTGGCGTATGAACTCCTGCTGAGCTGCCATCTGCTCTGCAACTCGTGCCTCGACCTGGGCTGCTATCTCTGCTTGTAGACGGTCCTGTCGCGATATCATAATCTCCACCCTCTCATTCACACCCGCAAATCCGTTGTGGATCAAGGCAGTCATTTGTTCAAACTGCTCTCTAATGAACTCCCTATTGTTATCCACAGGCCCAGAGCTTGCCCTTCTTCTACGCCTTGACTGACCCGGAACATCCGCTCCTGCTTCCTCTGCCCCTTCTTCTTCGCTATCACCTTGTTGTGGTGCGGCTGTGGAAGAACTCGGCCTGTTCCTCAGTTGACCAGCGGCTCGAGTTTGGGTGGACCTATTCAGCGGTGCCCTGGGCATTTTCTTCACATCGTCGGCTCTCTCAATTACCCCCGCTCGCAAACACACCTTAGTGATCAAAGACCCAAATTTGATTGTTTCATTGTGGGCAACCAAATCGATGATTTGCGCTATTCGCCCAATGATATGACGCAACAAGCAGCAGCGCTTGTTCGTTGCTATGGCGTATAGTACATAAGCCTGAGACGGGTAAAGGTGCTGGGTATGGGAAATTGGGTCCAAAGCGTTGGCAATTACCAGCCAAAGAGTTCTAAATCCCTCACGTATGTGGCTCCTATCGAATTGGTTCCCAATCCATTCTCTGGGTTCACCGGCTAGAAATGTGGCTAGATCGCTAGGCCTCGACTCTAAATAGTTGGTAGTGTCCGAATAGGGGAGGTCATGAGCATTGGGTGGCAAAGCTGAGATTCCCGTAATCTCAGTCAACACTTCGAGGTTAAACGGAACCGTTCTGCCTCGAACATGAGCAACATATGTATATGGTGTATCGGGAACTTGAATCAAACTTGCAATAAATTCACGACAAATGGTGAGATTACATTGAGTACCTGGTTGACGCAAGTAGTCAATCCATTCCGGATACCGCTCAAACGTTGCTCGCTGGGGGAAATCGTCCAGCGAACCGATGAAGACCGGCCTCTCTATCACTACCGTCCTCGTTTTGAAGGCGTAGTTCCACCACTCAAATTCTTAACGGCTCCGAAATCCGCGATAGCCGCCTCTCGCGGCTTCAATGGTAAGCGGCTTAGTGGGAGGGTTGGAGGAAGACATAATGGAGGAGTGCTATGCTTTAGAGGAGGTGGAGAGGAGGAATTTGAAGCCTTGAGTTGCTAGGGCTCGAAAATGGTGATGAGAGAGGGAAAAGGGGATTTTTGAGATGGGTTTGATGATTGGGGTTGGAAATTGAGGGATTTGATGGTTGAATCTAGGTGGGGATGGATGGAAATGGTGTTTAGAGAAGATTTAGGAAGAATGGGGGAGAAAGGGCTAGAGCTCGAAATGGATTTGGGAGAAGAGGAAGTGAGAAATGGTCGAGATTTTACGGTTCCCCTGTTTTAAGTCGCGGCCATGATCGATCATGGCCAACCCATGATCGATCATGGGTTGCTCTGCCCAGCCATTATTTGTACAATGATCGATCATGGTATGACCATGATCGATCATGCTGTGCTCTGCCCATATGGTGTTTTTTTTTCCATGATCGATCATGCTTTTCCATGATCGATCTTGCTTCAAATTGCATTCGAAAATTTTCACCCATGATCGATCATGGGGAGGGCATGATCGATCATGGATCAATCTGCCAGAAAATTTTTGTTTGCCTGCTTTGCTCTTCTACACCTCAATTCTTCCCCTCAACTTGATTCAAACTTTCCCAATCACACCCGACTCTCCGATGGAAATTCCTGAAACTCAAAAATACTAACAAAACTATTATTTACAAAATCGACCCGTGCTTGTTAGGCATAGGTCGGGTCTTCGAGAGGGGTGGACTCCTCTCGAGGTGGAAATTCCAAAAACGGCTTAAGACGTTGACCGTTCATTTTGAACACGAAGCCGGTTTTGGGATCCTCAATTTCCACAGCCCCAAAAGGAAATACGTGTCGAACAACGTATGGGCCGGTCCATCGAGACTTCAATTTTCCCGGGAAGAGATGCAGACGAGTATCATAAACAAGAACTTTGTGCCCGAGTTTAAATTCTTTTCTCAAAATGGATTTATCATGAAAATTTTTTGCACGTTCCTTATTTATCTTCGCATTGTCATATGCATCTCTTCTCAACTCCTCTATTTCATCTAATTGCAACTTACGGTCAAGCCCAGCTTTCTCCAAATCATAGTTAACCATCTTAGTTGCCCAGTATGATTTGTGTTCCAACTCTACTGGCAAATGACATGGTTTTCCGTACACAATGCGATAAGGAGACATATCTAGAGTTGTTTTATACGCAGTACGGTAGGCCTAAAGTGCGTCGGTCAGTCTTAATGACCAATCATTGCGGTTCGGGTTTACCGTTTTCTCTAGAATCTGTTTGATCTCCCTATTTGCCAACTCGGCTTGACCATTAGTTTGAGGATGATAAGCGAGCGATACTTTGTGATTTACACCGTACTTTTGCATTAATGATTGAAACGGTTTATTGCAAAAGTGAGTACCGCCATCGCTTATTATTGCCTTGGGGGTGCCAAAACGTGCAAGAATGTGTTCTTTCAGAAATCGGATCACCACTTTGTGATCGTTTTTCTTGCACGCTTGGGCTTCCACCCATTTTGAAACATAATCTACAGCAACTAAAATGTAAAGGTTACCGTAGGAGGATGGGAATGGTCCCATAAAGTCGATGCCCCAACAGTCGAAGATTTCGATCATCAGAATTGGGTTGAGAGGCATCATATTCCTCTTGGAGATCCCTCCAAGCATTTGGCATCTCTGACATGCCTTGCAGAAGCGTTGTGCGTCCTTGAAGAGCGACGGCCAGTACAATCCGCTTTGCAAAATCTTAGCGGTTGTCTTCTTTGCTGAGAAGTGTCCTCCGCAAGCTTCGGAATGGCAGAAGAACAGAACTCTCTCCACTTCTTCGTTTGGGATGCACCGTCGGATGATCTGATCCGCACAATATTTAAATAGGTACGGTTCATCCCAGTAAAATCGACCCACTTCGCTCAAGAACCTTTTTCTGTCTTGCTCAACCCATGACTTCGGTATCTTGTCGGTCACCAGATAATTCACGATGTCTGCATACCATGGGAGTGTTGAGATTGCTAACAATTGCTCATCCGGAAACGAGTCTTGGATCGGGCTTTCTTCGGTGTTGTTCGTGAAAGTGAGTCGAGATAGATGATCGGCCATCACGTTCTCGACTCCCTTTTTGTCCTTGATGCTTAAATGAAATTCTTGCAACAAGAGTATCCATCTAAGAAGTCGCGGCTTGGCATCCTTCTTTGTGAACAGGTATTTCAATGCCGCGTGATCCGTGAAGACAACGATGGGCGATCCTATCAAGTAGGATCGAAACTTGTCCAAGGCGAAGACAATTGCCAGGAGCTCTTTCTCTGTCGTGGTGTAATTCATTTGCGCATCATTCAAAGTCCTACTTGCATAGTAAATTACACCCGATTTCTTGTCTTTCCGTTGACCAAGAACCGCTCCAACTGCATAATCGCTCGCATCACACATGAGCTCGAAAGGTAAGCTCCAATCCGGTGTCTGCATAATCGGCGCAGTGGTGAGCATATGCTTTAGAGAGACAAAAGCTTCTTCGCACTTGGCATCCCATTCAAATGGTGCATCTTTGAGGAGTAAATTACACATTGGCTTGGAGATGGAACTGAAGTTCTTGATGAACCTCCTATAAAACCCGGCATGTCCCAGAAATGATCGGACATCTTTTACATTCTTGGGTGTAGGAAGTTTAGAAATCAGTTCGATCTTTGCTTTGTCTACTTCAATTCCTTCCGATGAAATGATGTGCCCCAATACGATTCCCTTGGTGACCATAAAATGGCACTTCTCCCAATTCAATATCAATTGCTTTTCCACGCATCTTTCCAGGACCTGTTCCAGGTTAGCTAAGCAATTGTCGAATGACTTACCATAGACGGTAAAGTCATCCATAAAAACTTCCAAAGTCCTTTCCACCATATCGCTAAAAATACTTAGCATACACCGTTGGAAAGTGGCCGGTGCATTACATAGACCAAAGGGCATTCTTCGATAAGCGAAGGTGCCAAAAGGACAAGTAAAGGTGGTTTTTTCTTGATCATCTAGGTCAATCTCAATTTGATTGTACCCGGAAAAACCATTGAGGAAAGAGTAATATTCATGGCCCGCTACCCTCTCTAGAGTTTGATCTAAAAAGGGGAGGGGGAAATGATCTTTACGAGTTGCCTCATTGAGTTTACGGTAGTCAATACACATTCGCCACCCGGTGGTGACTCTTTGCGGAATCAATTCGTTTGATTCGTTCTTGACTACCGTAAGACCTAATTTTTTCGGTACCACTTGAGTTGGACTAACCCATTTACTATCCGAGATCGGATAGATGATCTTTGCATCTAGCAATTTCAACACCTCATTCCTAACCACTTCTTGCATGTTAGGATTCAACCGGCGTTGAAATTGTCTCGATGTTTTTGCCCCATCCTCCAAGTGAATTTTATGTGTACAAATCAAAGGGCTTATTCCTTGGAGGTCGGCTAGAGTCCACCCAAAAACTTTTTTGTATTTACCAAGCAAATGAACTAACCTTCCTTCTTGGTCATCCGAAAGCTCGGATGAGATGATAACAGGGAAAGTATCAGAAGCTCCCAAGAAGGCATACTTCAAATTGCTCGGCAATAGCTTGAGATCCATTTTTCCATCAAGCTTTTTGGTGGGAGATTGTGTGTTTTCTTCTTTCTCCGAGAATTCAACCTGTTTGTCAGACAAAGAAAACACTTGCATACAATCCTCGGGTTCATCGGAAGTGGTTAGATAACCTTCCGTTGACTCCGATTCAAAATTTGCCACAAAGTGGTCTTGGATACATGACTCTATCATGTTCACGTGTTCATTTTCCTCATTATCATCGTCATTTCTTTGATTGCTCAAAGAGAACACGTTTAGCTCTAGAGTCATGTTGCCAAATGTTAACTTCACGATTCCATTCTTGCAATTTATTATGGCATTAGAAGTAGCAAGAAATGGTCGTCCGAGAATGACCGGAATCTCATTGGCGGGATTTGACACAGGTTGCATGTCGAGGATGATGAAATCAACCGGAAAATAAAACTTGTCGACTTGGACAAGCACATCCTCGACTATCCCTCTTGGGATCTTAACGGATCGATCCGCTAATTGAATAGTAACCCTCGTGGGTTTCAACTCACCCAACCCCAATTGTTGATATACCGAGTATGGGAGCACATTCACACTTGCTCCCAAATCTAACAATGCATTCTTGATCCTACAATTTCCTATGATACACGAAATTGTGGGACAACCGGGGTCTTTGAACTTGGGGGCTCTCGTGCCTTGCATGAGGGAGCTCACTTGCTCCGCCATAAAGGCCTTTTTCTTGACATTCAACATTCGTTTGGTAGTACATAAGTCCTTGAGGAACTTAGCGTACGAAGGTATTTGCTTGACCGCGTCAAGCAATGGAATGTTGATTTTCACTTGCCTAAAGACATCCAAGATCTCGGTGTTAGATTTGGATGGTTGGTTTAATCTCTCCGGAAATGGGACTTTGATCCCATTTTTGATCTTTTCAAGATCCTCCTTCCCTCGTCTCTCTTCCTCTCTTCTCTTTTCGTCACTCACAACTTTTTCAACCTCCGACTCCTCAACACTTGTAGGTTTAACTATGTCCGCCACCTTGGGGGTTTTAGGAACAATAGTCTTGTCTACCTCCTTCCCACTCCTTAGGATCGTGATAGATTTGAGTTCTTCTATCTTGGTGCTAGACTCTCCTCCCTCTATGACTTGAACTTGCCCTCTAGGATTAACTAAAGGTTGAGAGGGGAATTTTCCCTTCTCTTGAGTAGCTAGGGCGGTGGTGAGTTTAGACATTTGAGTTTTTAACTCGCCTACATCACGATCCGTTTTGTCCACAAATGACCTCAACAAAGCTTCCAAGTTTTGGTTGGGATTTTGATTCTGAGGTGGAACAAAAGAGTTTTGAGGTTGTTGTTGCCTTTGGTTATGATGATATTGGTTGTGGTTCTGACTTTGATTTCCTCCCCAACTGAAATTGGGGTGATTCTTCCATCCCTCATTGTACCTTTGAGAGTAAGGATCATTTTGGTTACGATTTTGGTTGTGGTTCTGGTTGCTATTTTGGTTGTATTGGTGCAAAGCATTGACTTGGGCGGGATTTTTGAGGACTTCCCGAAAAGTGGGAATGGTAGGACAATCCTCGGTAGTGTGTCCTGAATTTTCGCAAATGACACACAACTGACTCGAGGACATTACGTTGACCTCCTTAAGCTTACTTGCTTCCATTGCCTCTACCTTCTTAGACAATTGGAATAACCTTGCCCCCATGTCATCCTCATTGGACACTTGGTACAACCCACCCCTTCCTAGAGTTTTGGCTTTGGGTTCCTCGGAATAGGTGTTCCAATTTTGAGCACCTTCCGCTAATTCATCAAAATACAATAAAGCCTCCTCGGGATTCTTACTCAAGAATTGACCATTACACATGGTCTCAACAAACGTACGCATCTCAGGGGTGAGAGATTCATAGAAAAAACTAACAAGGCTCCACGTTTCGTGACCATGGTGAGGGCATGCGTTTAGAAGGTCCTTGTATCTATCCCAACATTTATAAAAGCTTTCATGTTCTTTTGGTGAAAAATTTGATATTGCCCTTCTTAAAGCATTGGTTCTATGAACGAGGAAGAATTTTTTTAGGAATTCCGCTTGAAGCTCTTGCCAAGACCGAATTGATTGCGGTCTTTGAGCATTTAACCAAATTTTTCCTTTATCTTTTAGGGAGAAAGGAAAGAGTTTTAAACGCATGACATCCTCGTTAACATTTGCCTCACGAAATGTGGAGCAGACTTCTTCAAAGTCTTTCAAATGCAAGTATGGGTTTTCCGACTCCATACCATGAAAAGAAGGGATATGTTGAAGCATACCCGGTTTGAATGAGAACGCTCTGGCTTGGCCGGCCGGAAGGACAATGCATGAATTCGATGTTGCCCGAGGTGGTTGAAGGTAATCCCTCATGGTCCTAACGGGAGGAACATTGTTGGCACCTTCTCCTTCATTATCACTCTCGTGATCCGCAACCCTTCCTTGATTTGCCATTCTTGGCGAAGGAGGAGGGCTTACTCTTGGCGACCGAGGAGGGCTTATTCGAATGTCCACGAACAGTTGCCCTTGCATGAGCTTGGGAAACAGTTCGAATAGCTCCTTGGGAAATCTACAAAATCAAACAAAAATAAGGAAGAAAAATAAATTAATTAAATGGAGAGATACTCACAGAGAATGGTTTTATACAAAACCCGAGATCCGCCTTTTGCCTTATCCCCGGCAACGGCGCCAAAAACTTGGCGCGTATAAATTAATGCGCTTTGAGTAAACCCAAGTGCAGGCACGTCAAGTTGTAATATAGTCTCGGAAGTCCGAGTGTCGAACCACAGGGATAGTCGAAAAGGAATGGAATGGATTCCGGATTAAATGATTTCCAGATTTTGTGTGAGTTGGATTTGTTGTAAATCAACGTAAATGTAAAACGGTTGTGAAAATTAATAAGAAAGCACTAAGGTAGTTGGAGGTTAGTTACGATTTAAGAGACGGTGATCGATAGCTCATACAAAGATTGCAACACAAAGTTTCTCAAGATAAGGGGAATGTTGGTGTATCTCTCAATAGCAAAGGGTGCGACGCTAGGCGCCTCATTCCCGGATTGAAGCTATATCAAGAGAGAAACAAACAACATTCCACCAAAGACGAGGTTATCGTTCCTAACTCTTAGCTACGGGTGTGAAGCAAGGCAACCCATTCCCGATGAAACTAATCCGAGATAGATATGACAAACTCATCATAAAAAGATTTAACATAAAGCAAGTGTGTGCATTCTCATGATTTAAAGAATGAAAATTATAAAGTAAATCCTAACAATGAAACGGAATGAAGTTTATGGGATAAATTCGTCAACCCTGGTTTATCACATATGGTAGAAAATAAAGAGTCTAAGTATCACATAAAGTGTAAGAAGCACTCAATATATCAATAAATGAGTCAAAGATAAGCTACACAAATTTATAATCCATCTATGGAGTTTTAAGAACTATTCATAATTTCTATGAAGAGGGAAAAACTCCATGGATAGGGGAAAAAGACTACAAGCTTTCTAGAACCATATAAATATGTGTATGTTCATTAACAACTAAGAACTAAATATACAAGGCATATAAAGTCTTAACTTAAAATGAAAATACCTAGAAAGCTTGAAATAATGGAAGATATGATGAAGAAGAAGAAGATTCACAAATATTTATCAAACTTTAAACATGGATTGAGCCATTAATCACCAAAAATCATATCACAATCAACCTCCGTAACCTTAGTAATAGACTACTCCATAATAGATGCAAGAACAAATATTATAGAAGGAGAAATCATTCTTACAAATCAAAAACTTACAATGGAGAAATGAAGAACAATGAAGAACTAGCTCTCCCTTCTCTCTAGAACTCTCAAATGTGTCTATCTTTTTTATGTCCCCAATATCTCCTATTATCCCTAGACTAAAAAAAACCCAAAGGAGTACAAAAAACTAATAAAATAAGCAAGGAAAAAATATCTAGGAACCACATCCCACGAAATAAGGCTAAAAGCAGGAGTTGGTGGTTGGTGGCTGTCCCCGCCAGGCCATGATCGATCATGGCCTCCCCATGATCGATCATGGGGTGCTCTGTCTCGATGACAATTTTGCACCATGATCGATCATGGAATTCCATGATCGATCATGCTTCTGGGATTTCTTCAAAACAGCATTTTCGGGGCATTTGGCTAGCGCTTAGTCGATTCTTCGAAGGCCATTGCATCCTATGCCTATAAACACATAGAAACACAACAAAAACACCTAGCGGGACGATATTAGAAACAAAACTCGCTAAGACACTAATCTTGAGATAAGAGGATAATTAGGCAGAATTAATGCAATAAACGCGTCAAGCGACTCCGAGAGAGAGCTTATACATGACAATATTATGCGTTTATCAGTCCAAATCTCATAAAAGTTCTTAAGTTTAAGTCATAACACCATGTACAGGGTCCTCAGACATAGTTTACGTACATACGCGCTAAAGGTCATTCATTACCTAGGACTTGTAGTATTTAACACATACTATATATCTCATACCATAATTACAAAACAACAACAAAAGTATAAAGAATTTAAGAATTACCTGCATAAGTAACAAACCCAACCCCCATGTATGCATTTAACCACACATCAAACCCATAATTATATATTTTTATATACATGTATCCCAGCAATGTGTATGACAGTTGTATAGATCATCTTAAGATATAATATGGCTCATTTTATGGATGTCGCCACATATCTAGCCTGTATCAAAGTTTTATGATAATCAACTAAATACGAGACGTTTTTGTGAAATCATGAAATATTAACAATAATAAGTGATAACCAACAATTATAATCATAAATTTCATACCCAAAACCCATGAATGCGTATAAATCTGTTTTGTATAGAAAAACCCTCAATTTATATGAAAATGGTGATTGAAAGCATAATCTTTGAAAATAAATTCTAATACTATTATTCCCACCTCCATCAAGCGAAGTCTCGAGGTTAAGAGCGGTGGATCGTGATGTCGTCCTAGAAATTGCGAAATCCCCAAGGTAGAGCTTAAAACCCTCATTAATAGAGGAAATAAATTGAAGAGGAAGATGATGATGGTGATGATTCAAAATGATAACTCATATATATATATATAAGTGATTAAACCCTCACAAAATCTCCCCACATAGCCCCCCAATCACCCTCTCAAAGCTCTCTAGGTTAGTGTATGTGTTTGGGACAAAATGTGCTCTGTTTTGGCTTTATAATCGGGCTCAGGACCCCTTCAGTCGACTGATCAATCCCATCGGTCGACTGATGGGTGAAATCTGGTGCACTGTTAGTATTTTGGTCATAACTTCTTGCTCGGAACTCCGATTGAGGTGATCTTTATGTCCACGGAAAGGTAATTCAAAGGTATACAACTTCCTAGAAGGAAGTTTCCTCAAATTATGGACGGATCATCCCCATAAATTCACCGAAGATAGCGCTCTATCGAATTGTTCTGAAAACCGGATTTCAACAATTTACTTACTTTGCAAGCTGATTCGACCATCAAGGATTGTGATTTGGCTTTTGGTCAAAACATGAAAGTTATATAGGGTATTGAGATGAAGACGTGGCCAAAAACGGGGAGTCATTTAGACATCGGATTAAAAAGTTATGGCCTCCCAAAGTTGACTAAAAATTAACTTTTCCAAAAAGTTCAAAATACGCGATTTACTACTCGTTTTCAATTCGGGCCACCCGAATAATGAATAGATTAATCTCACAAATTTAATACACCTAATATGATAGGATGGAGGTGTCGGTTAAATTTCAAGAGGCTTGGAACCCAATGTTCACGATCTAACGGCGATAAAGCTTTAACCGGGCTAAAGAGGAGAATTGGCTTGGAAACGAAATACAAGACGTTACAAAACATATTTAGGAAAATAGGGTAGATTTGAACTTATTTGTGCAAATAGGGTAGTTTTAAAAATGCTGGTCAAGGTGGTATTTTTTTGCCAAAAATGCTAGTCACACTGGCGGTTTTACTTCGTCTAAAAAATCCCCCAACAAAAATTGCAGAAGCAACTAGCGTTTTTACTTAAAAAACCTCCATTAACAATAGCATTTTTAATGGTAAAATCGATACAATAACTGGCGTTTTTTTAGTAGAATTTTTTTTAACCTACACCCTGCATAACTCTTGACGTAGCACAAAATCTAATTCACTCAGCAGCCGCCATTTAAACAGATAACTCTTCATTTTCATAAGTTGAAGACATTTTGTCCTTAAATTGCCATTCATTGACTCCAAAACTTCCATTCATTCAGTTGAATATTTTGATTCATTAACTTCAAAAGAAGAAGGTTAGTAAATTTATATTATTTTAGTTGTTATATTTTCTTTTACTTCACATATTATAAACTTATAATGGGAATATAATTTTTTTAATTATTTGTTTGATTGTAATGTATATATGTGGTTTTATGATATAAATTTGTAGAATGTATGTATGTGTGTTCATCTATTTTTGGATTAGTAGAGAAATAATGTCATTTAAGATATATGTGTGTGTGTGTCCATATTTATGTGTGTTCATTTATATTTGTTATCATATATTGTAGTACTTTTTAATTAAATTTTTTATTTGAAAAATTGTTTTACTATTTTAAATAAATTATTTATTATCATATTTTGTAGGGCTTTATGTTAAAGACTATATTTATCATCATATATTGTATGTCTTGACAATTTTAAGATTATTTATGATCATATTTCTTATATTTCGTTGGGCTTGATGATTAATTTATTATTTTGAATAACTATTCAAGTATTTTGAAGAATGTATATATGTATTTATTTTATTGAGAAATGATATTTATGTTAAAATTTGTGTTTATCATTATATATTGTATGTCTTGACAAATTTAAATATTGTATTTATTATCATAATCCGTAGGGCTTAATGGTTAATTTTTTTTTGAATAATTATTCAAGTATTTTGAAGAATGTATATATGTATTTATTTTATTGAGAAAGAATTTATATCTTAAAGATTGTGTTTATCATCATACAAGGCTTGAAAATTTTGAAGAATGTATATAAGTATTTTGAAGAATGTATATATGTACATCTTGACAATTTTAAATATATTATTTATTATCAATTATTGATAAATTTAATTAATTGTGTTGAAGGTAAATAATGACAAAAAGACAAGCTTTTACACTTTTATATTGGGGCAGTAATATTATTAACAGAGAGCATGGTTGTGGTTACGATATTCAGCATAAGAGAGGCATTATCTTAAATGAAGAAATGGCATACGCGAAATTAGTAGAAATTATTTATTCTGCTATGGATGCTTACCGCTCGCTGGTCAACGTTAAAGATTTTATGTAGATGTCCAATGTTGGTGACCCCAAATACATGCAATTACTTCCTTGATGAAATTAATGATGACGAAAGCTTAAAGTTTGCAATGGGTATGATTTTCAATGCTCCATTTGTCAATATGATCAAGTTGTATGTAGAGAAAAATGACCTAAATTATGATGTGGCCCCAATTGGAGAGAATTTTCCATTGTTTGGGTCGTACATCTCACCACCATCGACACAAGGCACTCTTGTTTCTAAGTTACCTTATATTTCGGGGCCATCTCGAAGGCTTGATTTTGGTAGGAATAAGAAGGAGATTTACAATTCATCCCAGCCCATTCCTGAGGCCATGTACAAGTGTGGAGTTGGTATAGAATTTGATGACGCCAGTGGAGATGATACAGATTGGGACTTCGAATCCAACAGTGTTATCGAATCTAGGGACACTGAAAGTGATGAATGGAAGAATCGAACCAGATTGTGCAGGTTGCAAAAGATATATCGTCATGTTTCACACAATTTAATGTTATGAATGTGGATCAGGCCTTGCAATGAGTGAGCAGTTAGTAGATGAAAATGAATTACGAAAGGGGCTAATTTACGAGACTAAAGAGAAGTTGAAAATTGCAGTAAAATAGTTTATAATTAAAAATTCAAATGAATTTGTTGTCGAGGAATTGAAGGCAGATCCATGGGTAATTAGGTATAAATTGCATGAAAAAGGGTGCAAATGGCGGCTTCGTGCTTGTAAGAGGAAGAAGAAACACGGTCAATTTGAGATAACCAAGTATGATGGTCCCCACACATGCACATTTAATCGTTTAAAACTAACTCACAAACATTTGGACTGCATATTCATTGCCGGGAAAGTAAAACATTTGGTTCAGGTTAATTATGGGCTTAAGATTCATGTTATGATCGCATTTGTTAAGGATCAATATGGGTACAAGATTTCATACTGGAAGGCATGGAATGCGAAACAGGAGGCTATTGAAAAAATATTTGGCAATTGGAAAGAGTCTTGTGTTACTATGCCGAGATATTTAGCCGCCATTTAGTATAACAACCCACGCACAATTCACGAGTATAGAAGCAATATGTATGATGGCCATTATCGTATTTTTGACAAGAATTTTTGGGCCTTTAGTGCATCCATAGAAGGCTTTATGCATTGTCGTCTTATTATAAGTGTAGACGCGACGCATCTACGTGACAAGTACAATGGAAAATTATTCATTGCAATGGCCAAGGATGCCAACAAAGGGATATTTTCACTTGCATTTGGATATGGGGATGAGGAGAGCCACAACACATGGCATTATTTTCTCACACGGCTTTGGCATTACATCATTAATGGACGAGTTAGTGTTTGCTTGATTTTTGATTGCTATAGGGGCATACTGTTTGTGTAATCAATTCCAACCCACAATTTTAAGAGCCAATGACGTACCATTGGTTCTGTATGCGACATGTACACAGTAACTTCATAAGTAAATGTAAACCAAATGAGACTTTAAGGATACTATTGTGGAAGGCTGCTACTGCTTATTGTTTGCCAAAATTCAATAGGTACATGAACATGATAAAAGAATATGATGAACAGCAAGAAAGCAAAGGAAAAAAATCATGGAAGTGGCTAAACCAAATTCCCCTAAAGAAGTGGACTTTTGTTTATAATGGAGGCCATCCCAAAAAATATATCTGAGGTTTTCAACGAGGTTTTAATTGGAGCGAAATCTTTGCCTGTTACAGCGTTGATAAAGCTCATTTTTCATCGGCTTATTACATACTTTTGCCAAAGAGGCGAGCAGGAAAAAAGTAGGCTGGACAATTCAGAGCTGGAACACACGCCATTTGTGGCATTTAAATTATCGGATTTTAAGAAGGATATTGGGATATATATTGTTTATAGGCATAACAACTCGGAGGGAGTAGTATCCGTCACGCTAGCTAAAGGAAAAGTGAAAAATGTAAACATCGAAGAAGGCACGTGTAGTTGCGAGATGTGTCAATTTATAAGTATCCTTGTGCACATGTCATGGCGGTGTCTGTTGAACTAAGGCTAGATCCGAAGTATTTAATTTATCAAGACTTGAGTCTTAAGTCGTACGTTGCCACCTATTCTCGTACACTGCATCCTGCTTTGCCAGAAGATTATTAGGAAGTCTATTTGCCTAATACAGTTGCTGGTGCTTTGATCCCTAATCCAAATATGTTGCGTCAAAAGGGTCGTCCATCTAGATGCATTCATAATGAGATGAATGTAAGCGATCGTCGAAGAAATAACCATTGTAGAATTTGTGGGAAGGCGAGACATAATTGACGCACTTGTCCCCGAAATAAGAACAAGCAATTGCTGCTGCCTTAGAAGATATTGCCTTAATTTATTATTTATATTTGTAAGATTTCAAACTTTATGTTATTAGGATATTTATGTTAAATTATGATGTAATGTTAATTATTTAATGCGTATAATTTTATTATGTTTTGTATTTGTTATTAAATATAAGAACTTCATTTTATTATATATGCTTAAAAAATTGATAAGTATGCCCCTATTTAAATTTGAATTTAAAGCAGCACACATCATTGTCAGCCTCCAATATCAGGATGACTGTTATTGCATAGTGTATTGTCACGCCATTATAAGTGAAACCAGCGAATTGTCATCTAAGCCAGACATCATTATATTGTCATATCATCAAAACATTGCACTGTATTGTCATCTAAGTGTCATAGCAGTGTACAGTAGCAACGCACGCCTATGTAAACATTATATAATTACCAGATCTCCATAATTTTTTTACATCTTACTATCAACAAATAATGGCTTCTTCAAGCTCAAATAATAACCAATCTGAAGATCTAAATGGATTCTCAATACTAAACAAAATTTTGTTGTGTGAGACTTGGAAACAAATCACCCATGATGGTAAGTGGTGTGAGCGGGATAACCCGCGAACGTGGGAGCAAATTGCTGGAGTTTTTAATGCAGCACTTAAGAAATCGAAATCCTTGTGGAAAGATAGGGCTTTGATGCCTAATCAAATTGCTCAACTGTGGGCAAAGGTTGAATCAGCGGCGAAAAAATTTAACTGCTTTTACAATGAGAAGGAAATGCCTAGTCCTCATTCGAAATATTTAATTGAATCTCTTGCAAGGAGGGGCACTACCTCGTAAAATTTTACATTAATGTTGAAAAATAAATGGTAAAAGTTTACTTTAGCAATTATTATTTTTATAAATTTTGTTGTTCATAATTTTTACCGTATTTAATGCATAGTATTTTATCTTTTCTTTCCTGTAGCAACAACATGCCTATCTCATGTACTTGGTGGAAGAAGGCGTCAACTTCCCCTACATAATCTACTGGCAATTTCTGAAGGACTCTATCAATTAATATTTGATTTTAATATGTAATGTTCAAGTTCATTTCTTAATATGCTTTATTTCGTTTCATGTGTAATGTTTTTATTTGAATAACCGTAATGTTTTATCTTGGAAATTTGGTTTGTAGTATGTAATATCATACAATGTTTAACTCCAATAAATAACACAACATTACATAGTTGTCACTACCACAAATTCGAACTATTTCAATAAATAACACGTTAAGAAAAACCATTACATAAAATTAAAAGTTGAAACAACATAATCAAACATAAAGATTTGCTAAAAATAAATAATTAGTTCATATATAGTAAATAACACATCCATCGGAATCGATTTCATCCATGCTTATAGAAGCAACTTTTATATCTTGGTACTACCTCTCAAATCTAAAAACTGTAACTTTTATATTCTGCCATAAACAATGGGTTAACATTGGTCTTGAAAGTAGTCCATACTTTTTCCAGTGAGTTGTCAAATCACGTCTTATAAAAACCAGTGACTAATCCAATCTCATTTACATTTTCAGTGAATTGTCAATTCACGTCCTATAGGCACCACTAACTGCTCCAATCTCATTTACATTTTCAGTGATACGTCAAGTCACTCATTTTTCGCATATTAAATAGTGAATCGTTAAATCACTCCTTTTTTCACATATTATACAATTAAGAAGAGTATACTGAATATATACAGTGAGTTGTAACCACCTTAAACACTGTACAAACCCATGCTTGTCCGTGATTTCAGTCCCATATAATAAGCATAGTCACATTACTCTCAGCTCATTCCAATCTAACTACAAAAGTTCAATTATCATCTGACCCCTATCTTATTATAAACAAAACATGAGCAACTCCTCTAGAATTGATGATTTGGTTCAGCTTCTTCCATTTGAAATTCAAAGAGAAATACGAGCACGATTAAAGAGGAATCGAGCTATTAGAATCATATCAATGTGCTAAGGCTGGTTGCGAACTCCATCTCCTCTTTTGAGGCCAAGATCTTTTCTATATCAATGGCCAAATCTCAATTTTCCCTATCGTTCACCCCTTACGTTTGTGTCTTTACACTCGTGGACACCTTTATTTTATGTCTATCTGTGGTACTTGCTAAATAGTTATCACATGCCTATTATCTTCTCACCACATTTGTATATTACATAGGATAAATGGGTATATTACGACTACACTCTATTTGACAAGTTTTATTTTAAAGTGTTTGGTGAACACTGGAGGGCAGATGCATCTGGACACAGCTCACTGCATCCATTGATGGAGCTAATTGATAGACATGTACTTTTGATAACAAAGTTTAACTCGAATAAGCCTCTGATAGACAACGGCTGTCATGAAGCAACTCATTTCGAATGGGTGACCAATGCAAATGGATCTTTGCACAAACACAACTCAAAAGATTTGCTGAACAATGTATGCCAAACTGCCATATAGAGACCAGAGTCATTGGATACAGGTGTTGAATTAATACTAAAGAAATGGCAACGACTCTAGATGCACATATGCAAATGGAAACTGATTGAAATAACGAGAAGTAAGGCAAGTCGTGCAGTACTAGTTGTAGTGGTTATTCGTCATGAACTACATATCTTATTTACTATGTTCGTGTTGAATTTTAATATTATGTAATGTTTTTTTGAGTAACGTGCTATTTATTGCAGAAGTTATTTTTTCTATTGAAATTTGTGTAATGTTGAGTGATCTAGTTGCTTTCACCTATCACCGAACCGTTTTATTTAGATTTTGTAGTATTTGTATTAAGAATTCAACAGTAAAAACTTTTCAGTGGCTCGTCAAATCATTGCTACAACCTATTCTAGCATCAAATTAATTAATACAGTTAAGCAAAATAAATATCAAAGTGCAATAGTAATAACTAACATTCAATCTACTACGTACCACAACTAGCTTTTTTTCTCTTCCTTTTAGGCCTCTCATCCTTCTCGACCTCTGTATGGGTATGTCACTCTACACCCTGACCTATGTCCTTCTCCTTAGCCCTACCCCTCGGCCTACCTCTCTCTCTCGACTTATAACTCCTTCTACGATAGGTACATCTACAACATCTCGTATGACCAACTGGGTCAATCCCTCAGCATGCTCCGTGGGTGTAAGTGTCGATGACTGTGAATGTACCATCGGAAGCTGCTGCGACATGGGTGGTGAAGTAAGTGATGAATCTGTCATCAATATAAATATATAATGTCCTATGTCAAAGTCCTCGAATATGGTAGAGAGTGTAGAAAGGTCTGTCGTACTGGGCTGTGATAAGCTGGTGGGCGGTGCTGAAGATAACGTCGATGGCGGGGAGTTTGGTGGCGAACGTAACGTATCTGTCTGTGATAGTCTAGGGGGTGATGGAGAAGAAAACGTAGTAGTAGTAGTAGTAGTAGTAGTAGTAGTAGTAGTAGTAGTAGTAGTAGTAGTAGTAGTAGTAGTAGTAGTAGTAGTAGTAGTAGTAGTAGTAGTAGTAGTAGTAGTAGTAGTAGTAGTAGTAGTAGTTGTTGTTGTTGTTGTTGTAGTAGGATGGGGTCTGGTGGCGAAAACGGAATAGTGGTGGTGGTCGTGGGTAACGTACTAGTTGTAGTAGTATACTAGTACTAGGGGGCGATGCTAAGCTGGAGGCTGGTGGGGAAGGTAACGTAGTCCTAGTAGTAGTGGCTAATGTAGTAGTAGTAGGCTGTGATGAGTCATTGGACGATGACGTACCCTTAGTGGGTCGCTTCTGACGACGACGAGAGGGTCGTGGGATCGGGTCGGGTATATGTTCGTGAACCTGAAATGGATCAACAGATAGCCTAAACTCTTGGCGCACAGTAGCAAGAGTAGTATGTGCCAAGTCAGATATCTCCGTTGATATGGAATCTCCTGTGATCGACCGCAGAGGATGGTTCATAACTAATGCATATATCTTAGCAAATGCATCACCCTATACCATTAAAAGTAAAGTACTATATAAATACAAAATTTAATGTAGAAAAAATTCAAAATTACATATATATATATATATACAAGGAAATAAAGTTTACCAGTATCTCGAATCTAACGCCTACTGGCTCAGGACCGAACTCAGAAGGATGCTCAGGCGCCGCAAGTATGAAACGTCGAGTAACGGTACGAAACCAAGCCATAAAAGGATGGTCATACTGAATCGGGCCTTGCAACACATCCGCGGTAACTACATGCTCGTGTCGGCAGTCCTAAAAGGCAATGAGCTCGTAGTGATGCTGCATCCAATCAACGGTATCTCCTCGCTCCCTCCCCCTAAGATCCGTATCGTGCAATTTCTCACTTGTGTCAAAATCGACAGGAATGTTTTGTTGTAAACCAAATTGTCACATCACTCTGTCGGGGAGGTGCCACTCCACTATCTTAAATTAGATAAGGGGTGACCGCATCCGCCATATAGTCGGGCCAACAAGGCAGTAGGGAGGCAATGCTGCTATAACATGTGTAGTGTACGACTGCCAGATCATCTGTAAATTATTAAATACAACTTAGGAATTTTTTTAAATTACATCAAAACAATAGTTTAACGTAAATAGATTTATAATTTGTGTAAATTTTGGTAGAGTTCCGTTTGTTTTTACAACATTCCAAAAATTTAATATTCACCTGTTTAACAAGTATATATAATTTGGCAAGCAAAATTCAACTCCCAATCAATCCGAAATGAAAATATATATAAATATCCCTAACGTAATCATAAAAACAATACTTCAACAAAAATAAATTTACAATATTTCTAAATTTCGGCAGAGTTCCGTTTGTTTTGACAAACATATTATATATAATTATTCCCAACTTAATTATAAAAACAAATATAATTACTGAACATACTAATTAATTGATACTAATTAAGATTAGAAGAATTAGAATAACCTGCTTTGCTCGCATACGATCTAGTTGGTCCCTATAATGAGTTAAAACATGTATCAGAGTTCACTCGAGTGAAAACCTCGTACGCCACCTGTATTCAGTAGATGTAGGATGTGAAAAATGAAATCGTGGCCTATATTGACTATAGTCTTGGTACATATCATCAAACTTGGCTTCGTGTGGTGGTTTATCAATCGAATGAACTACCTCATCCTAAGCAATAGCTATATCAACCCGTTAGGGTCGAAGGTGGGACAATCTCTCCTAACACCATAACTAACATAAATTAAATCACAATATATTATCGACTATATAGAGTTTAAAATAAAATATTAAAAATTAAAAATTTGGCCTTAATCCATACCTGCAATTATATTAATGGACTTGTAATCTGCTTTGATCTTATACGATTGCCTTGGCACATCTCCCTGTACAACGTTGCAAATGCAACGCTCCCCCAACTATAATTGCCCACCATATTTAAATCTTGAAGCAGTGGGAGTAACGACACTTTGACAAATGCTAAAGACTTGTTAGTCAGTATAGAACGGCCAAGCGATTAAATAATCCACGCATGTGTGAATCGCTGACAACAACGTCCTTGGCATCATGGGCAGGTATCTCTTGAAATATATTGGCTATCTAGGATAGCTTCAGCTTTGAATTCCTGAGAGTGTGGTCCAATGGTTGGATGCCCAATACACGCTCACACACGTTCGGTGGAAGGGCATCCAATGGAGGGGCAGTAACGGTATGGCCATCAATTGGTAAGTTGAGTAGTTTCGCGACATCTTGGAGTATGATAGTGCACTCTCCAACAGATAGATGAAAGGTATGCGTTTCCTTCCGCCACAACTCAACCATAGATGTAATCAATGTACGTTCGTACTGAATGTGACTTATGCGGTACACTCCGTGAAATCCCGCTCGTAATAATATACGTTGTACCCTTTTAGGCAGGATAATATGCTCTCCATCAGGTCCACTAAACTCTGTATCGCTCCTATGCGGTTCCAACAAAGCTGGGTCATCGCCATCCCATATAGCGGAAGACCTATGCTGACCTTGTGAATATAACAGACGGCGATCCTCTGGACCAGGATCCATTGGCAAATACCTGTTTCATGTATATGTTCATTATACATAAATTAATAACCAATTCATATGCAATCGTACATTTGTGTACATAACTTGATAAACAAACCAATGGCATTTACATAATGTAATATACATCAATTCATTAACTAATAAAATTGCATTATAATGTCGCATTACACATTGTAGGTGCAATAACTACAACCGCATTCATACATAATTAACAAACAAATTCTAAACACAAACATATAAGTTTACACAATCTAATTAAACAAATTACATAAAACTGACACAAGTAGAAACACAAGCAAATACATCATACGACTTGCACACTTAAGTGATTTTTTGCTTTGCTCGTACTTTCTCTGTACTTTTTCTCTTTTTGCCCTCTCCTTTTCTATCCCCTTCAATAAACGGCTGTTCAAATCATTCACCCCTTCAACAACTGTCCTTCAATCTTCTTTCGGATCGTTATGTGCTTTATTTGATCGTAAACTTCTTTCATCTCTTCCTTAAAAATTTTTTCCTTATTAACCCAGTGAAAAAAGTTACATCAATTATTATCATATTTCTTACAACCAAAGAATCTCTGACTCGAGTTTCTCGAGGTCCATAAAACTCTAATAGGAGCTACTTCTCCACAAAAACAAGTAATGTATGAACATGATTCGGAATAGGAACCGAAGTTCGAAGACATTTATGCGAAAAATTATATATAATTATCCCCATCTTGATCATAAAAACAATTTTTCAACGTAACGAAATTTATAATTTGTCTAAATTTTGGTAAAGTTTTGTTTGTTTTTACAAACAATCCTGTATTTTAATATTCACATGTTTATCAAGTTTTTCGGCGAATTTAACAAACAAATTCATCTCCAAGTCAAACCAAATTGAAATTATATATAATTATCCAAAAGTTAATCAGAAAAACAAGAAATATTTCACTTATTTTCTCCATCTTTCTCAAAATGTATGCTTTGTCACCTCTATTTCTATAACCAAGAAATATTTAATTAAACTCTTGGCCAATGGATATTTTTTTATGTTAATATTTTATTTGATTTCAACTATTGGAACTTACATCATTTTAACAATCGATCGGGTTCATTTGATTCTTAAAATTCTCTTGTTAAAGAGATGGGAAAATGAGATTGTTAGGTGGTGTCACAGTGGTCAAAGGTAGGAAAATTTAACTATTTTTATTTATGTTATGTTTTTATTTTAGTGAAATTCTATACCTTTTTTTTTCTTTTCGTATTAATGTTAACTTTTACAAGTACACATTTTAATTTCTTAAAGCAGGACTATTTTAAATGAGTACTCTATATTTTCCATACATAAAAAGTGTCCTAAAAATACGTATAAAAAGTTTAACTCAAAATAAAAATTGTTTACCAGTAAAAAACTTATTTAGAGCAAATTAATTACAATTTTCATGTACAAAAAGATTTATACATTATTAAATACCAAAATGAGTCATAAACAAACCAATATATTCGGTCAAAACTAGATTAAATTCCGCAAACAAAAGTATGAACTTGTTTAAACAAACAACCCCTTAATTTGTACTGGTAAATTTTACATGGTTTACTTTGTTGGTTTGGTTGTGAGCGTATATGCCAGCACAACACCTACACCACTTAGACACCTACGCTAGCGAACCCCCAAAATCATACTATAATTAAAACATCAAAGGCCATAGCTAGTTCTCAAACACATACATACATACATACATACATACATACACACACACACACATAAAGCACCAACAATATTCAAATTTAAACCCACATCAAATAACAAAAATTTAAATATAATACTAAATTCATCACACACGAAATGCAGAGGAGGGAGATGGAGATAACCTGCCGTGGGGTTGAAGATAAAGCTCACCAGAGAAGTACTGCATAACAGCGGCGAAATTGGGTGAGGAGGAAAAGGGAAAGAGCACTGGTGATGAGGACGAAGCAGAGAGCTGCGAGGGGGGAAGAAGGAGGAAAGCGCCGGCGAGAAGGACGAAGAAGGAGGAGAGTGCCGGCGATAGTGAGGGGAGGAGGAGCTGAGCAGCGTGATCTGTGTGAGGGAGAAGGAGATAATTTGGCCAACAATTTTAACAATAAAATCACTACTTCTTCCGGCGAGATTAACAAAGTAAAAAAGCTAGTTGCTCCTGCGATTTTTGTTGGGGGATTTTTGAGATGCAGTAAAAACGCCAGTGTGACCAGCGTTTTTAGAGAAAAAATAGCACCTTGACCAATGTTTTTAAAACTACCCTATTTGCACAAATAAGTTCAAATCTACCCTATTTTCCTATGTTTGAAAAAAGCCCTAGTTTGAAAAACAACTCATCAATACGCTAGATTGCCTTCAAATGCGTCGAAATCTAAATAAATTAATCTTTATACTTACTCGATCTTTCATTTAGACTAAAAGTAATATAGATTAAGATTAAAAAGAGAGAGAGTGAGTGAGGGGTTAATTAATTAAAGGACCGCAACATATTTTTTTAGGAAAAAAATTAAGATGAATAAATAAGAATATGTTGACCATTCTTTGTCATGGTGTCAATGAGACGGTGATAATAAGTGACTCATTTAGAGTTAATTAACTACACCAAATTTTATCTCTGTCATCCTTCATTTTAACTAAAATTTGTGTACAAAATAAATACCGAAACATATATAAAACATGTTTGTACTCTCACCAGATGTACAAACATTTAAGGAGCTTTAGCAATCATTTGTACATGCATATGCATGTATTTGTGCACATATCATTTCGGAAACTAATATATACAATGGCAAATTTACTCGGGGACAAGATGGGGGCAGTCAAAAAAATTAGAACAAAGCAAAAACAAAACACAACAGCTGAGTAGCCACATCCCACATCCCACAGGCCATAGGTCCTCCGCCTCTGCAATCTCTCATCTCCCATTTGCTAATGACATTTTTATTGTTCTTTGTATCTTTCTTCTTCTAGTTTTTTCTTATTTTTTTTGGTTATTTTCTAGAACTTGTTGAGGGAGGGGAGGGGGTTTGGTGGGTTTTGTGTGTTAATGTGAGAGAGGTGTTGTGTGGATGAAATGTGACCACATTTTATTAATCTGTCCATGCTCGACTTTAATTTTATTTTTGTATTTAAAACTTTAATTTCTTTACTCATAAACAATCTTAAAACATGGTGTAATACATGTAAATATTTGACTTCGTGTTTTACTTTTCAATTTTTTTTAAGGGAGATATCTCCCTATAACTACAAATAACAAAAATAAATCTCATACTTTTTTAGTAAAACTCAAACTTGTGATCACTTTGTGCAATAGTGTGAGCAAAAGATAAAAAGAGGTAAAGTAAAAAATTGTATTTTATTTTGTTAAAAAGCTTTTATATCGTTTCAAAATTTTCATTTTACTTTTCTTGTGGTTTTAAGTTAATTTTGTAGTGTAAATAAAATTTGTCATATTTATATTATAAGGTAGTGCTAATTACACACACCAAGATATTCTATAACACTTTAACATTGGTTCGGCCTTACATTACCAACATAATGTGCACATACTGGGTGCTTTAATACATACAAGTTGGACGGAAAGTAGTGTTTCCAATGGCGAACGGGTGAAAGCTCCCTTTGATGGAGACATAAATACAAGATCGTTTGATATTGCGTATAGATTGAACAAAAAATATTTTGCTAAAACCCTATAAGAATAAAGGGATTTCACCTTTGTGGATCATGTAGAGGATCCATATGAGGAGACTAGGGCTTGAAAGTATCAGATTGTGATTTGGTCAGATTTTTTTAATTCTCGCTAGGCTGCGAAAATTAATTTTTTTCGCCACCGAAACGACTTCTGATCGTCCTGATTTTTTGCATTATAATTGTAACTTTGCGTTCCGAACCACATATCCAAAAATCAGCCCGATCCAACGGTGAGATCAAAAGTTACGATTAATTTACGACTGCTATGCCGAAAAACCTAAAGATCTTCTATCGTATTCCTTCCGCCATCAAATCTTGTACCGAGTGTGGGCTACGGTATCACCAAGATTTTCTCCTCTCTCAATAGAACAAACCCTAACTCATGAGAATTATTGTTATTATGAGAAGAGACTAAGCCGGCGTATATATAAGGCTACGATAGGGACCTTAAGGAGAAATAAGTATTTGGGCTTCCTATGGAAAGTTGGAATCCTAATTCCATCATGAATTAGTTCCTTCCATAAATTATAATTCATATCACTAAAGAATTATAATTGCACTCCCGTTCTTATCTCAAAATTATATTTCGAGCTCCTTATTATTAAATATTTATTATTCTCCCCACGTTAAGATTACAAATAACCATCATTTAAATTAAATTACTGACAATTATATTTAAATGACTTCTTAATCCTTGAGCCTACCACTTAACTTATTTGACATGTCGGATTAACATAATCCACCTGCAGGGTTTGACATGATCAAAACTTATAAGCTTCTCAAGGAGCTATCATCAATCCCTATACCGGGACGTGGATTCCATCAATAATTAATATTCATTATACATATAGTGTCGTCATCCAATTCACGAAGATTATTGATCCATAAATGAATCTCACTCATAATGAGTCAAAACAACAAACACTACATATATATGTCTATTAATTATTTTAAGATTAAGAGCATAAGTAATCATAATAACCATGGGATTTTAAATTGTTTTATATAGTCAATATAAAAACAATTAACCCAAACTGGTCCTATTCAACACACACAAAGTATACTAGCACAATGAGTTAAAACTATACCGTTTCCTATAGTTAAGATAAACTACTAAAACTTGTGCTACAAACCTACCGATGGTTGTCCAATTCCATCTAAGACTGTGAACCATTAAACTTATATTCCACAAGAACCGATGATATGATCTTCTGTGTGTAAGCTATACTCTACACACCAAATCATCTACTATATGGAATAACAGACACACATGCATAATATTTAAATAAATAATATAATGCAACCATTGCCCATAAAGATTCTCATTAAAATCGCAAAACCAAGTTTATAACATATCCAAACCAACAAGAAAATTATGGCTTTTAGTATATCACTCTAACACCCTTGGCCCTATAATCTTGGATTCGCCACTGAATATATATATATATATATATATATATGATGCTCAATTTTTTCTCAATTCTGGTTTTGGTGTTCATAGCTTTTAATTAGTGTCTGCCTCTTGACATTAAGATAAAAGAAGAAAACATATACTAAACTATTAAGCCACTTATAATTTTTATTAATCAGTCACATCAAATTATAACTTATAAGTATAAGAGTCGCACACATCTCACTTGTTAGATCAAGGTAAACTAGCATACATAAAGATGGTGTTGTAACTCCCTTCTTTTTTTTTCCAATATAAAGTGAGAAAGTTCGAGAGTACTATATCCTAAATTGGTTTTTCTTTATTATTTTTTTATCATTACTATAGCTAGTAGACTAAAGTGAACACAAAAAGATGTTCAATTAATAATATAAGGTAATAACTAAAAAGATGTTGAGTACCCAAAAATGAAATGGGGCTAGCTAATTCAAGTAGTTATATGCATAAATTAAAATAAGTTTGTAATTTAAAATTAACTTTTCATTGTTGCAACTACATGATTTATTACTGTGGGTGGTGTAAATTTGACCGAACCCAGAAGAATCGAGTCGGCCCAAACTAATAGAACCAGTAACCAAATTCGGTAAAGGTGGTGGATGAACAGTAAATTTGTGAACTAATGAAACGGGGTTTTTGGTTGTGTGGGTAGGTTCCTCATGTGGCTCTTATTCCTAGTCCGGTAGTACGTCCTCCCTTCGTGTGTGATAGTGTTTTTCCTTAGCTCAAATGGCTTTTTTAGATATCATTTACAAAGGTTTTCTTTGGGAGAATATTTGTCTGTGCTAGGGTAAAAAAGAAAAAAAAATGTGTATCCTCCCTCTTGAGCTATCCCTTTCTATTTATACTCATAGAATCAGGGTTACAGTGCTCAATTAGGTTAAGAGCTAAATTACTATAAGGGTCTTGCTTGCTCAGCAAACATACCCTTTTAACGTTTAGCGTGTGTTCTTATCCATAGGAAAAATTGTGCTTTACAGGTGTTGGAGTCTTATTCGCCTGGACGCCCATATTTACAACTAACACTGGTAATACCTTCCCACACAGGTGTCACATCTTCATTAACCAAGGCGCCCATCTCGGCAGCGGGTATGGAGAGTGTCAGCGAGTGTGGGCAGTCGTTACACGCTAGCTGGTGTGTTCACCTCGGCATCGCTATTCCTTACCGAGCTTGATACTATTCTCAACAGGGACATTATGTTCGGTCAGCAGTCTCAAGCTATCTTTTCCATGTCTATCGGTTGTGGTTCGCCTTCTTAGTTCTGGACTGATTTCTTTGGGCCTAGGCCTAGGCCAGGGCCTGGGTTCAGATGCTCGGCTTAGGTGGATGCTCTAAAATTATGCCCCCAAAATGCCTAAGTCCTGTAGAGCTTATGGAATTGGGTGCTTGAATTCGCTAAATTATACTCAGTCGGTCATTTGGTAGATTCGGTGCAAGCCAGCTGTTGCCACATGTCGGCTCCCTAGCGATTGAGTGTGAGCGTGCACAGCTGTCATGTCTCATTAAATAGGGCCATCATGGGCGCGAGTTTTCAAAATGAAAAGTGACGTTTGGATTTAAGAGAGTGAGAAAGCTCCAGAATATACATATATATATATATACAAGGTATTCTTCCGTTTCCCCTGTTACTAATCTTTCCGTTACCTTCTTCATCCCTCCTTTGTGATTTTTTAGGGTTTCAATCATTTTTTCTCAGCGGGTCATATTTATTCGCGATTAATATCCTTAATGTTTTCTTCAGTCAATAATCGTCAATTTTTTGTAAATTATTCTTATCTTCATGCTCCATTTTTCTTCTAATTTTGTTCCATCGAAATAATTTTCTATTATACCCCTTGGTCTTCACTGCCCCTAATTAGTCGCTTACCATGGGTAAATATGCTTTAACTGAGGAAAGTAGGCTAGAGTTTGAGGATTCCTTCATCCCCAATGGGGTGGTTTGGAGAGAATGCGGTGATACTGAAGACCTTTTTAGGGGTAGCCCACTGATTCTATGCCTGAGGATCAATATTCTATTTTTATCTCTTTTTTTAGGCCCGCCGGGCTCAGATTACCTTTGCATCCACTTCTAGTCGACTTTCTCTAAGATACTCAGTTCCATCTCTGCCAATTAACCCCTAATGTAGTTAGAATTATTCTTGGGGTGGCATAAATTAAGTATTGTTATGTCCTCTGCCAGTCTGAGGATAAATGGAATTTGAGGGCCAGGCTTACATCGCCCTCACTGGTTGAAGGGCTGGCCTCTTCTCATAAGACGATGTATAGTGATATAGTAATCATTATGGGGGAATATAGGGCCCAACCCCCAAACAAACAATTTCCAAGACAGTTCGGCTCTCCTGGTCGGTGCTCCATCCTTCGTCTATTTATTTTTTATGAATTGTGCTTTCATGTTTAACACAGTTTTCTTTACTTTGCAGTCAGCAGTGCCAAAAAGTGCTTCGAGAAACCATGGATAGACGACATCAACCTCGAACACTTGAACGCTATCATTAACCACGACAGGCTTGGTGTTAGGACTCATTTTAATCACCCAAGGTCGGCACATATTATGCTCGATTATCCCCTTCTATATCATACTTTCTCTAATCATACGAATATTGTTAAGTGGGTTGGAGATCAGCCAACTGACGAAGAAAAATACAACCTCTTTAAGAAGTTTCATATCGTTAATGGCTGGGTTGCCCAGAAAGATGAGGTGATAATGGTCCTCCTAGCACAAGGAAAATCCCCTAGTTTGGCGTTTATTGGCGACACCACTGAGAACAAGAAGAAAAAGAAGAGTAAATGCAAGGAAAAAGGCAAATGACCTGTTGCCAATCGAAGATTGGTCGTCGAGCTAGCTTTTCCCGTCGGTTCTAATCGTCCACTCCGAATATCCAAACCATCAGTGCGGTAGATAACGGTGTCTCAACTATCCAAGTTCCCATCGCTATCCCACTTTTTAAGGGTTGTGGTGAAACGGTTCTAGTTTCAGACGAGGAGCCTAATCGGCCACTTATCGCCGATCTTACTATAGAGGAGCCTTTTGAAGAGGTAGATTGCCTTTCTTTGAGAAAGAGGCCATGAAGACGGTCTTTTTCGCCTCCCTAATCTCCTCAGTTCCCTAACACCAAAGACATGGCTGGTCGAAGGTCGATTTTGGATCTCATGAATGCCAAAATTTACAAAGCTGGTGTCCCTACTGTAGTTGGTGCCTCTAGAACCTCGGCATCGCCCCTGCCGAAGAGAAGGAGGTTAATGCGGGTCGGATCATCTTCTGAGGGGACTGGGACCCCCACAGTGGCTCAAAATGACTAGAGGGGAGTTGTTGAAGTTCCTCTCCTTCTTGTTAACATTGAGAGGCCAGAATTAGTGGGCATCGAGATTCTAATTAGCTCGTCAGTATGAGTCGAGGTAACAAACATCGGCATTGGCGATCAGTATGAGGATAGGCCTGCCAATTTATTCATTCCCAAGCCGTATATCCCACAAGAGAATCGGCTCGTCACCATACGAGATTCTGTCAGGGCGAATATCAAGGTCTGTTTTGCCCTGGTTTCAAGTATGATTTTTCCAGAAGATGGGCGAGGTGCTGAAGGGCATAAAAACATCAGAGTTGGAATGCAGGATTTTTTAGCGCCTTGCCAAGGTAAATTATTTACCGTTTTATTTGATCATTTCACACATTTCTTCTTTGTATTCTTTCTTTATTGACTTTTTTTTAAGCTGGACAGTGTCTTACTGAACTAACTATCCATCATGCCAAGGAGATAAAGGATCGCAAGGCCAAGGCTTCAAAGGCCAGGAAGGAAGACGATGAGGCCAAGAGTAAACTCTCCAACTACCAATCTAATCATGAGGCACAGGTGAAATCAGCCAAAGAAACCAGGGTCAATTTGGAGAGGGAAAACCAAGCACTTAAAAATCAAGTAGCCAAGCTCCAAACTGACCTCAAACAAGCTAATAAAATTAAGGCCAATGTGGTCCATTAGGCCAGGGAAGAGGAGAAGATGGGTGCTAAGGGTAGTGTTCGTGAACTGGAGTCAAAGCACCAGGATGAGCTAAAAGAGGCCGAGCTTCAAGGTTGGGACGATGCCAGCAGTGCTACAGCCGATGAAATGGTGAAGATAAAAAATCTTTTGTACAAGGCTGGCTACAAGTTCGGTTGACTACAGCTGATGTTGCCAAGGACGATGCCATGTTCAATAAAGTCGTATTTTGTCCCTCAGACTTGCTTGCCAGAGCTCAATAAGAAACCGATAATAAAATAGCCGATGATGCTCAAGTCGACGACATCAACGTCAAGAGTGCTAAATTTCAAACCGAGGACGATAATGCCTAGACCTAGCATTCCTTATGTTTAGTTTCTTGATTTTGTAACACATGGGCCATTAAGTGCCTCTTTATATAGTATTTTAAGTTGATTAATGAAAATTCGTCCCTACTATGTTGTCATATTTTGCTGAAAGAACTTCCTCAGTGTTATTTGGAAACGTAGTTCTCCATTAACTAAAGCCGGCATATATCGATATATTTCCTTAACCATTTGTTGTAAAATGACAAAGATCGGCTTTGAAAGTCAATTTCCACTATCTTTTTCCAGTCTTTGCTGAATATAAGTTCGCTCTTAGTAATAGCCCTGCCGAACGTACGATATCAGAGAGTATGGCTAAGCTTCTGTGTAGGCCGGCGTTCAGTCTTACTTGATAGTTCTTTTATCAATTAGGTCCCACGTGTCTGGTGGGACATCGTGTCGTTTGGTAATCCGCTTTGCCACGTGGCATCTATCGATCGATGAGTAGTGTTAGTTAATGGAGTGACGATTTCGAATGCAAAATGTCTCCTCAAACGAAAGGACGTTTTTTTTTCCTTTTCCAAAGATACCCAATTAATGCTTTTAGGGTTTTGGATCCCTTATAAAAGGTCCCTTTATATATGTTCTTTTCATCATCTCTAACTTCATTCTTCTTTAAAGAAAACTTTTCTTCAATGTCCGAGAGTAGTGACACGGATATTGATTCTGGTTCCACCGAAAGATGGAGGAGGGTGAAAAAGAGACTCATCAAATTGGAGGGCGCAGTTCCTAATCTAGTAACAAAGTTTCGGTGTGTGAAAGAAAAGTTGCACCGCCTCATGAGGCGTTACTGTCGTCTGAAGAATTGGTTCGCCGCCGCTTTAGAAGACATAGATAGGCTCAAAGGTAGGGTTTGAGGTGTGGTAAGGTATAAACGATCTTGCCGTGTCCTTCCCCTCTTAAACTCAACTTTAATCTCTACTTCCTCTCTATCCTTCCATCCGCATCTCTTTTCTTCCTTTTCTCTTTCCTTTTTTATTTCTCTTATACTTCATTTTCCTCCCCAACTATTCTTTTTCTCCATTCTCTGCTTCTCTGCTCTACTTCTTTCTTTTTTTTTTACTACTCTTTGCAGTAACAAGCTTTAATTTAAGTAGCAGTAGGGCTTATGGCAGTCAGTAGCCAATTTTCATTGTAACTGGGCCTCAAAGCCCCACCAAATGTTTATGTTTCTGAATTAATGAAGAACATACTTTATGTTTTGCAATTTGTTTCTTTGAGTTGGTTGCCCAATGAACTGTATATTGAATAATAGAGTTCTTTAAACTACATGATCTCCTTGCTTGATTAGTTCAACGAGCATATACTACCCCCAAACTGGAAGAGGTCTTCAGTAAAATTGACGAACTAATCATAGTGATGTCTTTAATGGATAAAAAAGTTATTATAAATCAATCGCCTTGCTGATCACGGTCCTCGGCTAAGCTTAACATGAACTTTTTTTTAACCAAATTAAGGTTTTCATGAATTAGTTGCCTTATTAAATAAGGTCTTACGTAAAATTTTGCCTTTCCGAGAATGAAAAGTTTTATCAATTCAATCGACCGTCTTGCTAATCAAGGTCTGACAAAAAGAATTTTTCCTTTATATGGTAAAGGTCTTATTTATTTATTTGCCTCGATGAACAAGGTCTTACGAAAAGAATTTTGCCTTTACATGATCAAGGTCTTATTTATTTATCTGCTTGCTGAGCAAGGTCTCACAAAATAATTTTTGCCTTTACTAGGTAAAGGTCATATTTATTTATTTGCCTTGCCAAGCAAGGTCTTACAAAAGAATTTTTTGCCTTTACTAGGTAAATGTCTTATATATTTATATGCGTTGCCGAGCAAGGTCTTACAAAAGAATTTTTGCCTTTACTTAAAAAGGTCTTATTTATTTACCTGCCTTGCCGAGCAAGGTCATACAGAAAGGATTTTTGCCTTTACTAGGTAAAGGCCTTATGTATTTATCTGCCATGTCGAGCAAGGTCTTACAAAAGAATTTTTGCCTTTACGTAAAAAGGTCTTATTTATTTACCTTCCTTGCCGAGCAAGGTCTTACAGAAAAGGATTTTTGCATATACTAAGTAAAGGTCTTACATAAATGATTTTTGCCTTTACTAGGTAAAGGTCTTATTTATTTGCCTTGCCGAGAAAGGTTTTACATAAAGGATTTTTCCTCTATTAACATAAGCTTTCACAACACCAAATTTCAAAACATGAATCCATTTTCATTAATACTGGGTAATCTGTACATTTGAACTTTAAAAACAACGATCAATGGTAGTAATTCCTTAGATTATATACATTCCACATATTAGGGATTAATCGGTCGTTCATGTCTTGTAGATGATAAGATCCAGTTCCACTGCCGACGCTACCATAAACGGACCTTCCCAATTCTAGCCGAGCTTCCCGTGGCTAGGTTGTATTGATGTGCCGTGTACCTTCCTAAGAACCAGTTCCCCAACTTTGAATTCTCTAGGTCGTGCATGGTTTTAATATTGCTTTGTCAAAGTGTTATGGTAATTTGCCAGATGCATCACTGCAATTTCTCTTTGAGATTCTAAAAAGTCCAAAGCTTCTTCTAGGGCGGCTTTGCTATTTCCAATTTCTACCTAGGCTGTCTTCAGTGTGTCGACCGACTTCTAATGGGATAACCACTTTTGTACCATAAGTTCGGGAATAAGGCATTTCACCAATTGAACGGCGGGGTGTCGTCTTGAACCAAAGAACAGAAGGTAGTTCTTGTACCTATCTTCTCTTTTTATCCTCTAATCGTTTCTTCAGCCCATCTAGGATAACTTTGTTTGACGCCTCGGCCAATCCATTTCCTTGGGGATATGATACACTGGAGAAATATTGCTTAATCCCATAAGAAATGCAAAATTGTTCAATCAGTTGACTCCTGAATTACGTCCCATTATCGAAAATTAGGACCCCCCGAATACCAAAATGAGTGATGACGTTTTTCCACAGGAAAGTTTTCACATTATTTTCCTCGATATTCGACAGGGGAACTGCCTCCACCCGTTTGGTAAAATAGTCAGTGCCAATAGGAAAAATCTTTTGTTGCTAGGTCCTCGAGGAAACGATCCCATAATGTCCAAACCCCACATAGCAAAAGTCCAAGGGCTAATGACTGGATACAAAGCCGTGGCGTGTTGATGTACAATGGGGGCATGTTTTTGGCACTTTTCGCATCTCTTGACATGTTAAACGGCATCCTTTTCCATGAACAACCACCAATAACCCTGAGATCTTGCCTGATGAGCTAAAGACCTTCCTTTAGTATAACTTCCACAGCTTCCCTCGTGTAACTCCTGGAGGGTATTCAAAACTAGCCTCGGATGAACGCATCTGAGATAAGGCCCAAAAAAAGACGTTTTATACAATTTCTGCTCGGATGACAACCAATATCTACTAGCTTGGGCTTTGACTTTATATGCCTCCCCGCTGTCTCGAGGAACCGTCCCATCCTTTAAGTATTTGACAATCGGGTCCATCTAGCATACCCCCAAATTATGCTCGATGTCGCATACCATTCGTATCTCCTCGGATTCAAAACTCTGGGTGGGTAGGAATTCTACCTCGATAGTTCTTGACAATTCTGACTTGATGGCTGAGGCCAGCATTGCAAGAGCGTCCGCATGCGAATTACTAGTTCTCGAAAATCTTTCTATAAATGTTGATATGAATTCCTCAACATTTTCTGAGCAGTCTTCATGTAAGCCACCATTCATTCATTCTTTGCCACATATTCCCCGGTTAACTGGTTAATGACTAATTAGGAATTGTAATGAATTATGAGGTCTTGAACCCTGAGCTGCTTTGCTTTTTCATTCTAAGGATCAATATTTCATATTCAGCTTCATTGTTGCTAGCTCAAAACTCCAAACGAATTGTCTGTTTAATAGTACCTCCCTATGGGGTTTTAAGCACTATGCCAACACTCGAACCTGTATTTGCCGAGGACCCATCTATGCATGATATCCAAAGAGTTGGGTTTTTCGCTGTGTGGTATTCAGCTGTATGTTTGGATTTCCCAGAGTCGTTCATGCCTGTGTCATCGTCTATTTGCCCCCTAGCTGGAGAAGGAAGTTGATCAAGGATTTCTATTGCAGCTGTGCCAATGAATTTTGAAATGAAATTGGCAAGGACTTGTCCCTTGATCGCTGTCCTTGGTTCATATTCAATATGGAATCTACCCAGTTTGACTGACCATTTTTCCATTCTTCCAAAGAGATCGGCCTTTCTCAAAGCAGCTTTGATCGGATTTGATGTGAGGACTTTAATCGGATGAGCATCAAAATAGTGCCACGGTTTCCTTGATGCTGTGATTAGTGCTAGTACAAGTTTTTCTAAAGGCAAGTAATTTAATTCTGGCCCTATTAAACATTTACTAGTGAAATACATAGGTTTCTAAATATTATCATGTTCTCTAATTAGGGCCGAAGTTACTACCCGATCAGAGGAAGCTAAGTACATATAAAGTTGTTCATGGGGTTTAGGGATTGATATTAGGGGTGGGTTGCACATGTATTATTTTAGCTCATAGAGAGATTTGTCACATTCATCATTCCATTCAAATTCTTTTGTTCTTTTTAGTGCTTTATATAAAGGCATGCATTTGTCTAAACATTTAGATATAAAGTGATTCAGTGCAGCAACTATACCAGTGAGTTTGTAATACCCCGTGTTCTTTTTCCCGTGTTAATCTCTCTTAAGCCCGGTAAGGCTTAAACTCCGTTAGAGCGCGAGCATTGGGTTCCGAGCTCTTTGCATTCAACTCGATACTTCTAACATGTCATGTTAGGTATATTAAGTTTGAGAGAGAAATCATTACGTTATTCGAGTGGTTCAGATTGAAACCGAGGCGATAATCGCGTGTTTCGACTTTTCGCGATTCGTCAATTTTTGGCCAACTTTGAGAAGCCATAACTTCTTCATCCAATGTCCAAACGAATATCCGTTTATGGCCACGCCATCATTTATTTTCTCTCTACAATTTTTGTGTTTGGGCCGAGTCAAGATTCAACCATTTCGAGGTCCGTTTTGGGCTCAGAAAGTCATTTGCTGCTGCAGTGATTGGGTTTTGAGCATTTTAACCCCTTTTTCACCCATTTAACACCCTTTACCCCCATTTTCGAACACACAACATCGAGGGGAGTGAGGGAGATACTTGAGGGAGATCTAGAGAGAGAGGGAGACAAGATATTCCATACATATCTCACCCTTTCCAAGATTCGAGTTTCAAAACACCTCATCTATCACTATTCATCGTTTTCCACCTTCGTCTTCGCGCGTGGAGCTAGGAGGCGAGCTAGGGTTTTGGCAACACGATGTCTATCCTTCCTCAACTTCTTAATATTGATACTCTAAGGTGGGAACACTAGTATAAAACTTTTTTTACAAACCTTTACGTGTTGTATTTACGATTTGTACCTAAATTGCGGAATTTCTACAAAAAGCCCCAGGATGTATGCATGTTCATGGGTTTGGGCTAGGTTAATCTTTGATTGGCATTAGATATTGATGAGTTCTTCCATCCATTACATATTTTGAGCATTTAATCCATGTTTTGACTTATATATGATATGATTCATCAAGAACCTATCTCATACATACATGTTAAGCCTAGGAATTTTAAGGTTTTGGGAATTAAGCGTATTGGATGGTTGATTACGGGTATTAACGTTAGAAATATTTACTTTTGCTAAAAGAATAGATTGCAGGACACCATTTGTGATGTTTACCATAAAAACCTGTTAGGGCGTAATGTAACGCAATGACTTTTGAGTTTAGAGCCTTGTACGATACATGCTAGGCATTAATAACAAGAATATGATCTAGATACCATATAATAATGTAGTAAAAAGGCATTGGCGGGGCATGGATTGCCATGGCCATACATGCACACATAGTCGAGTATGTTGTATGAACACTTATTGAACTAGAACCATAATAATCAATGCTTGGCTGGCTAGAATGACACGAGAACCCTCATAAGTGGTATACGGTCTTGGTTTTATATACTTGATACGTTAGACATTGGGAAATTTCGAATATGACTTAATTCGCTATAAGGCCATGGAATACAAATATGCTAGTGATGCTATCGATAACGATGATTATGTAATGATGACAATTGTTTGATTGAATATATATATATATATGTTGTTAGCCATACGTGTGATAGATGATTGATGATTGTATACACTGTTAAGTGAGGAATCGAGATATCCCTATTGTTACGATCACATGTATGGGTTGGATATGATGGACCGAGCATCGGGTAGCACCCGCGTGGCTCAAAGATGGGCTGCCTATTGCTGCCCCTGGGTGAAATTCCCTAAACCATGCATATGAAAAATGAAGTCGGTGACTCTTCCGGTGGTTGTGCTTGTCGACAAAGGAGAGCCCACTCTAAGTATCTTGCCTTCCGACAGGACTATGTGTTCTCGGTTAGATGAGTTTTTTTGGCAGCGGAGCAGGTTTAGTGTGCCACTACTTTCCCAATGGTGAGTTTCCCGGGAAGTAGTTGGGCTACTAATGGTCATTACCCTGCTAGGGTATTGCCTGGTGTAGTTCTTTCCAGAGTGTCGATGTGGTTTGTATGAGGTGTTCTCCTCGTTAACTATTCGGAGTGTCATTCCCGGGAAAATGTCTTGACGGTTATCTCCTAACGACCTACTTGGAGAACCAAGTTCCTGAGCCACTCCACACTCAGAGGAGACATGGACAAGAGCCTCGGAGTCTTTCGGATTCGTTGTTCTGGGCCTGGACTGACCGCGGGGTGAAACTGAGGCATTATGCTGGAGACGTGATACGAGAGCTATTGTGAGATTGTTGATTATGTTATTATTATTGTATTGTATCGTATCATGTCTCGTATAAATTTATGTATGTTACCTCGGCTATGATATAAATGATGTAGGGACGTAGGCGGACACTATTAGATAGAAGGGTACACATAGAGAAGTATCGAGCCTTTCATAATGTATTATATATATAAAGTGGAAAGAGATGATAACTGTGAGCCTTAGATATAGAATATGGGCGTGAGAGTAAGTGTGAATCATGAGACTTAATAGCTGGATCTTAATGAACCTAAAGCACTAATTACTGAAGGGAAAATCATAACTAACGAAATAGCCTACTGAGAGAACGCTGTAATATAACACTTAGATGAATGAACTTGAGCTAAAGCATAGTAGCTGGCCAAGTATAAGATTCATAATAAATTATAATTAAAGTGGAAACAACAAATACTTGGCCTATAGTTATTGACTTTCGATATAGGCATGGGTAGTCGACACAAGCTGTAGAATTAATCTACTAAGGCGTGACAAGCCTTAGGAAGCTAGCATTAGAAAAAGATGACCTTGGACTGACGATTCCTTAGTAATGTGGGAACATGTGAAAGGTTCACTTATGGGATATTTACGAATGTGATCGGTTAGTTGGGTAGTTAGTATCCGATGGCTGGGATAGGAATCCTAGTGCGGTTTGCATGCACGAGTGCGTGGGTTTTCATTGCTATGCACGGTCTTCGAACCATTATTTTAAAGTAAAGCTCTTACTTTTTATATAAACCTGCACGTGCATGTGGTTGCTATGTGTATTTTCATATAACAAAACTTATATAGTTCCCACTGAGCCCGGATTTGGCACATCCCATTTTCTAACAGTTTTGTAGGATAGGCTTCGGGGATTAGAGCGTGGTGTATCTATTTAGAAGCCTCTAATGTCCATGGACCTTTCCCAGTCCTTTTTTAAAAGGACTGTATTGTATAATTGTTTTGTTTTCCCTTTTGTTGTAAATGGACTTTGATTTGATAAACGATTGGCATTGTAAACTTGTATTGATGGTTTTCATATGTGGAGTTGATTTAAATGTGGTTTGATGTGATTCCACTTGTATGGAACGTGGTTTTAAATGTTACAAGACGGTTTATTTATGAAATAAACTCCATATGCCGAAGTTTTCTAAATTGGGAATTCTAAAGATCATGTATTTAGTAAAGTTTTTAAAAGTAGTGGATTTTATATTTTAAACTCGCCGTCGCGCACGGCATCAGTGATTAACCGGGTTTCGGAGGTGAAATTCTCATAATGGGATTTGGGGTGTCACAGAGTTTTTGCATCTCTTTTAGGGTGGTCGGCCTTTGAACCTCAATAATTGCTGGGACTTTCTCTGGGTTGGCTTCTATTTCCTGATTATTAACCATGAAACCCAAAAACTTCCCTGAACTGACCCTAAAAGTACATTTCGCGGCATTGAGTTTCATTAGATAGTGTCTCAGAATTTCAAAAGTTTTACCCAGATCTCGGACATGATCATTCGCGAGCTTGCTTTTCACTAACATGTCATCAACATAAACTTCCATCGATTTCCCGATCTTGTCTCTGAACATCTTAGTCACCAACCGTTGATAGGCAACCCTAGCATTTTTCAACCCGAACAGCATAACCTTATAATAATAAAGTCCCATGGTAGTGATGAAAGCCATACATTCCTGGTCTAATCCGAACAAGGGGATCTGATGATAGCCCGAATATGCATTTAGAAAACTCAACCTCTGATGTCCGGCTACAGAATCTACCAATTGATCAATTCTTGGTAATGGAAAACTGTCTTTTGGGTAAGCTTTATTCAAATATGTGAAGTCGATGCATACTTTCCATTTTTGGCTCTTCCTTTTCACTACCACCGGATTGGAAATCCATTCGGAGAATTTCGCTTGTGTGATGGCCACAACCGTGAGCAATTTTTGAACTTCTTATTCGACAACCGCAACTTTCTCATATGATACTCGACATGATTTTTATTTGACTAGCTAAAAATTTTGATTAATGTGGAGTTTGTGGTAAATGACCTCAGTTGGGATTCCCGGCATGTCATAAGGTTGCCATGCAAAAATGTCTATATTCTTTCTAAGAAACTCGGTCAAAATGTCTCTTTCGTTGGGGTTCAAACTGCTACTGATAAAAAAAAAATCTCTCTTCCTCTTTTATGTTAAAAACTGCAGGGACTTGTGTAAGGTCTTTGAAGACCTTTTCTTCTGGTCGTCCTCTGCCACCACCGTCTATGGGATGACCACTTTGTGATTGCTATTTATCCAATTCGGTTTCTTTTCCTTTGTTTGAGGACTCAGGCATGACTTCCCTTTGGTTGGTTATCATTTCCTCAAACTTCTTTTCCGAACTTGCATTTTCCTTAGAATCTAGTTCCCTTTTTTTCAGATAACGATCTTCTAAATGCCAAATTGAAGCAAAACCTCACATGCTCTTGCCTTCCCCTTACCACAAAACGCCCTTAGGCGTCAAAAACTTTAATTTTTTATGGAACGGGGGAAGCAACAGCCTTATATCTGCTAACCAATTTCTGTCGAGGATCGCGTTGTACAGAGAGTTAATATTCATGACAAAGAAGTCCATTACCAAAACCATTTCCCCTATTCTAACCGGTACATTCATGACACAAATTGACCAAGTGACATCTCCACTGAAACTGTATATTGGGGCATTCACCGACTTGACATTCTTGACAGAAATGAAAAGCGACAACTGGTTGTATGCCTTCAAGTACATTACCTTCTAGGAACTCCCTAGATCTATCAGTACCCTTTTAACATCAAAGTTACATATATTGACCATAATAACCAGAGCATCATTATGAGGTAGGTCGACCCCCTCTAAATCCTGTTCGAAAAACGAAAATTAGTAGAGCGAGTTACTGTCTCGGTCTCTTTTAGGAGGTGCTGAGGTTGTTAGTACTTCTCTGATTGGGTGAGTGTGAACACCCCAATCCACGACTCTCGGCGAATACTGGTTTTCTTATAAAACGAGCATCTTACTTTTTATCATGAGTCATCATGCATATAGAAGACTGATAGAAAAGACTCCAATTTTGGCCGCGTGAGGAGTTTGATATAACCTTTATTGCCTTTTCGCTTACTAGGACGGGGATCGATATAACCTTTGTTGGCACTCCAGCCGCACGCGCCAGCCGCACGCCCTGCGGCTACCCCCAACCGCATGCTCCCAGTCGCACGCCCTGCGGCTACCCCCTGCGGTTGGCCTCTTTTTGAGCGTTTTTGGCGGAATTTTTGCTATAAATAGGACCCTTGGGCTCTCATTTGAGGACAACAACACTCAATAGTGTTTTTAGTAAGAAGAACTCTGTCAAAATCTTTAGAGAGTCATTTTAGAGAAATTCTAGAGAGAGAGAAAATCTAGAGAGAGAAGGAAGCAAGCAAGGCAACAAGGCAATGCTCTTATTTCTTCTTCAGGCGCATCAGGTACATCTTCCTTCTACTCTACTAATTTCAATATTGCATTTAAATTCCTTTTAATACAGAAAATTAGATAACTTGCAAAGAAGTTCACTACTTTCAAAATAAATCCTTTCTAAACTTTACAAGAAAACTAAAACTCGTTTTGACACGTTTTTAAAACAAACTAAAAATACAAAAATAGTTTCCAAAGAAAGGAACTACGAGACTCTGATTTCATTCTACGAATGAATACGTAGGCGCTCACAAAGCTCGAGTCTGATTTCAAAATACTGTTTTAAATCGAATTTATCTAAAAATGATTATTCTAAAAGCCATTCCAACTACTTGCAAGATATCTAAAGTAGGAATTAGATACATGATCCATTAAGAGACCGAAAGGGCGAATTGGGTGCCTAACACCTTCCCAATTCGTAACGTAGTTCCCGAACCCTAGCAAAGTATATTTTAAACTCTGGTTTCAAACGTATGAAAGATAGTTCGTTTTCGAACTATCCTTCGTACGATCTTTTGTTTGTTTTCTCGTAAAACAAACTGGCGACTCTACAAAACACGTTTTTAAATAAAATCGAGGTCGAGGACTCTTCCCTCTCCTCGGGTCGCGGGTCCGGATTTCTCACAGTGAGCTTTGGACCAGAGTCGTGCACAGGCTAATCTAGCTCGGAGAAAAGTTCTTAGTTGCCTCAGACTGATCAACTATACCATGAATAACTTCAATCACACCTGCGACTTGCTTATTTGTTTGGATGGCTTCCACTTGTTCTTCGGTGACTTTACCCTTCCTGTCGGGTGCCATATACTTGGCTAAGTGCCCCTGCTCCACTAACTTCTTTAGAAACTGCTTTAGCGTTTTGTAATTCTTGGTTTTATGACCTCGATCCTTGTGATAAGAACATATGAGTGCAGCATTTCTGGTACTCGGGTCACCGGCCATTAGTTTAATCCATTTGAACAACTGTTCGCCCTGTATTTCAAACATGATCTTGTGTATCGGTTTATTGAAGATTGTGTTGATGCCCTTGGATGCATTCGAATTCTTTCCATCGTCACTCCCTTCCTTTTTGTTTTTCTTTCCTTGGGGTTATCTTTGTGATCTCCGTTGCCATTCCCGTCTCTTTTCGAACCTTTCCTGTTTGAGGCACGATCATCATCCTTGACTATCAAAAATTCGTCAACTCGTGACAGCAAATCATTAAAGTCTTTTGGAGGTTTTCTTGTCAAATCATTGTAAATGCTGTTATTATCCTAAGGTAGTCTAAACTTGAAAATACTCACAGCAAATTTCTGGTCACAATCCTTTATCTCCTCGAAAAGTGCCCAATATCTTTGGGAATATTTCCTCAAACGTTCACCTTGCTTTTTTTTGGTTTTTTAATCATTATGCTGTTTGTGATAAATCTCACCGTGAATTGCTCGGCCAACTGTCTAAAACTATCAATATATGCAGGATGCAACTTATTAAACCATCGCAATGTTGAATCCACTAAACTCGCTGGGAACATCCTGCACATGAGGTCTTCTTCATTTCTCCAGTAGGCCATTACTTGTTTGTAATGCCTAAGGTGATCCGCTGTGTCAGATTTCTCATCATAGAGATTAAATTGTGGCTGGCCAAATTTCTTCGGTGGTGGGGCATCTTGGATGGGCTGTGTAAACGGAGAACCATTATCCTCTCCCAATGCTCTCCTGGCTAGTTCGGCCGTTGACTTTTTCTCATCAGTTTTATCTACTATTACCGAGTAAATCATCTTTCCAAGTTTTTGTTCAGCCCAGTTCTTTGTTCGGCATTCGATTTGGAACCCTCTTTGACTGTTCGATCCCCAAGCCGATTAAAAACACTTGGCCGGGTAAAAATAGTTGGAATGCCATAGCTACTCTTTTGTTTTAGCATTTTAGTTCGTGGCTCTGCGGCCATTGCTTGTTTGCTTTTGTTACGATGTTTTAAGCTTCCTTCATCCTCCATACACTCTTTCTTGGTTGAAGAGATGTGGGTCCCAACAAGAGTTAGGATTGAACGTTTTGGTAACCCTAAGGCAATGTTTGCCGCAATTTGTTCTCGCAACATCTGCAGTAACAGATCTTTCTCCTGCTGGAGCTTTGATATTTTACTTTGTTCTTAGGAAACCTCTGAACCCTTGTCCACATAATTAGGGTCATAAGGGGAGGTCGAATGGGTTTGCGAGTGGCCTAGACCCCTAAATGGGTGTCTGGCTATGTCCATCTCAAGGACTGCGGTTCGACTAGTGGTTGGGTTGATAACAGAGTTTGTGTCGAGATTAACATTTTCGACAAGATGGCTCCTAGTATGAACCATTTTATATAAATAACAAATGCTCAAACAGATCAAACAATACAAAAACTAAGGACAATTATAAGTTCAAAAATGCTGCAAAACTTTAGCCGTAGAGAGAGAAAACGAATCTGATTACTGAATTGCTGCTTTTCTGTCACCGATTCTCACAGACGATGCCAAATTGTGGGTGGTGTAAATTTAATCGAACCCAGAAGAATTGTATCGGGCCAAACTAGTAGAACCAGTAACCAAATTCGATAAAGGTGGTGAATGAACAGTAAATTTGTGAACAGATGAAACAGGTTTTTGGTTGTGTGGGTCATCACAAAAAATTAAAAAATAACAAAGATCGAATTTGGTGAAGTATTCAAAATTTCAGTTTTGTTAATTAATTGTTGCTCGCTTCTTAGCTTGTGGGCGTTTTAATTTGTTTCTTTTTCCCCTCTTATTTTGTTTTATTTTTTTGATAATAGGTTTCGTGCCAATTTTGATCCCAAAAAAAAGAGAAAAATATTTTAGAATGATCTCTCATCAAAAACACCTTTTTTTAATCATTTTCTAACTACTACTTCTTTTTTAAAAAAAAAAAAAATTGGGCCTTATTGTCTTGTTTTCTTTTCTTCACTAATAGAACTCAATATACGAAACCTTTTCTTACCAATCAATTATAACTAATGTCCTTATAAATTATAATACATGTTGATCTAGTTTTCTCGTAAAAAATGTGTTTTGGCTGTATTGACATTTAGAGGAAAATGAGAATATGAATTGGATTGTTAATCAATTGAATTTGTGGGGGCATAATTTTAGAACATCCACCTGGGCTGAGCATCTGAACCTAGGCCCAGGCCTAAAGAAGTCAGTCCAGAACTGAGAAGGTGAACCACGACCGACAGACATGGAAGATATAGCTTAAGACTGCTGACCGAACATAACGCCCCTGTTGAGAATAGTATCAAGCTTGGCAGGGAATAGCGATGCCAAGGTGAACACACCAGTTAGCTCGCAAGGAGTGCCCCACACTCGCTGACACTCTCCGTACCCACTGCCGAGATGGGCGCCTTGGCTAATGAAGATGTGACACCTGTATGGGAAGGTACTACTAGTGTTAGTTGTCGATATGGGCTTCTAGGCGAATAAAAGTCCGACACCTGTAAAGCAAAAATCTTTCCAATGGATAAGAACACACGCTAGACATTAAAAGGGTATGTTTGCTGAGCAAGTAAGACCCTTTATAGTAATTTAGCTCTTAACCTAATTGAACACTGTAACCCTAATTCTATGAGTATAAATAGAAAGGGATAGCTCAATGGGGAGGATACACATTTTATTTCTTTTTTACCCTAGCACGGACAAATATTCTCCAAAAGAAAACCCTTGTAAATGATACCTAAAAAAGGCATTTGAGCTAAGAAAAAACACTATCACACATGAAGGGATGACGTATTACCAGACAAGGAATAAGAGCCACCGGAGGAACCTATCCACACAACCAAAAACCTCGTTTCAACTATTCACAAATTTATTGTTCATCCGCCACCTTTACTAAATTTGGTTTCTGGTTCTACTAGTTTAGGCCGATTCAATTCTTCTGGGTTTGGTCAGATTTACACCACCCACAATAACAAAAGCAAAATTGAAAATCAAAAAAACTGGTATTGCAATTATCATGTTAATTTTGTAATACATATACTAGTATAGACTAAATAAACAATTCTACCCGAAAGGATCTATATATATATTTGGTTCTAACTGAAATATTTTTTTACCTAGGTAGAATAGTAAAAATAAATTTTACTTAATTTGGGTAAATATTTTGTTTGATGCCAACCTTTAATTTTACAAAACTAGGGTACAATTTTATTTTATTTTTACTGAAATGAAAAGACATCTTACCTTACCTATGTAAAAATTACTTTGTTTTAATTTAAACTATAATAAAGCATAAATTATCTCACAGGGTAATATCATATTGTGGGCCACGAGATGGAAAGTCGGCTCCGTTTGATTGCAAAGATGAAAAAGAAAAATAAATTTAGTTAGTTTGTGTAGAAAGATATAAAATAAATTGACAGATGTTACTCATTTTATGAATATATATCCTCCATACTTCAATATTTTTGGTGAAAAGTTTTTACTCACCAACAAGCAAAAGAAAATTTATTCATGAAAAAACTTAAAAATCAAGAAAATATCACCTCCATCACTCAATTTATTTTTCATTTTTTCACCAAAACTAAGTCAATTTATTTTCCTTTTCCACCTTGTAATCAAATGAAGCCTAAAAGCATTAAAGTCCAAAGACTGCATTATAGTATAGGCGGATCCTCCTGTGCCTTATTTATTAAAACCATAGGACCAAGTTACTTTTTATCTGGTCGAGGTGAAAACTAAAATAGTAGCTAATGAATTTTCTTTTTCTTTTTTTACTGCATTACTTACATTGTGTATTTATTCGTAGTTAAATTTTTTATATAGAAAATAATAATTAAGGACATTAGTATATTAGTGGTTTTAACAATGGACATTCTATTTTTAGACTTAGTTTAAAGGACAACTTTTTAATTAAGGACAAAATATTAATTATTTTGTTATTTTAACTAATTAGGTTGAATTCCAATGCTACCATTCTTAAAAGATAAATACAATTAAATTCAAAATTAAATCAATCGGTTGAAAATCACAGGTCATTATCCATACTAATTTGTTTACCACTACTACTACTCTTCTCTTAATCCAACCAATACGAAAACTTTGAGATTCTTCTCTTTCACATTTTTTTTCCAAGAAGATTAAACCGCGAGTTAAAAATGCTTGTGCTGCATATCTATTTGCCTACATCTTTCCTGCAGGAGTCTAATGCATCTCCTTTCACAGTAGATAGGAATTAGAAAATATTAGCGGTCTGCTCTTGATTCATTTAGGAGTTTAATGCATTGGTGGGGTCCATGCGAAGAGCTGTGGTTGGTTTCATTAGGATCTCTTTTCATTCTATTCAATGCCACGAGGGCAATGAGTCTAATGCATTGGTGGGGTCTATGTGATGAGCATGAAAGAGCATAATGATAAAAAGTTGCAGCAAACTAATGGAGGGGATGCTTTAGATATGTTGGAAAGTGGATATATATATACATACGCTTCGTCATTGGTACTCTCTATCTCAAAGAAGAAAACAGGTTTCTAATTTAATTTTGATCTCTTTTGAAACACATATAATAATTAATTAAATAGGAGTTTTTAGTTCTCACGAATTTAATGTAATATTGTTAGCATTTCATTAAATAATGGTACTCTCAATCTAAAAGAGGAAAATGAGATTCTAATTTAATTTGATATCTTTGAATACTTATTTAATTAAATTGGAGATTTCAATTCCTAATTTGATGTAATGTTAAGCATTTATTAAGTGCATTTGATCAAGCTTACGTCAAGAGGTGCAGAACTTAGGTGCATTTCATTAGGCTTTGTCTTAAAGAGGTATAGTTTTGCTCTCATTTTTCACTTGCTTATTGCATCTTTGTTTTGTTCTCTTTTTTTTACTTTGAGAAAAATGTAATTTAATATATCTGTCAAAAAATTAAAAGGATGTAACGTAATATGTTTATCAGAAAATTTAAAAGATATACCTTAATATGTCTGCCAGAAAATTAATTATAAGAACATAACTTAATATGTCTGCTAGAAAAAAATACCTATTTTTTATCGTAGACATTTTTCTAATATATTCTTTTGTATGCATATTAATTTGTAGGCAATTTTTTATCCTTGTTAATTTTGCAGTGATATTAACCAATAAGTACAAACATTTTATTTTGCTGGCATTTTTTTAACATATTATTTTGTAGGCATATTAATTTGTATGCATTTTTTTATCCTTGTTAATTTTCCAGACATATTATCTAACAACTACAACATTTTATTTCGTAATCATTTTTTAAGGACTCAGATATATGAATCATTGAATATTTTTTTTCATTGGTCTAAGCGTAAGTATCAAAGTATCAAAGTTTTTAATTTGTTTATTTATTTTTTTGACTTTATTGTTTTAGAATTTGAAAACTCCACATTTTTTTTTTTAAATTTGAAGTTTATGAGTTTGAAATTTTTTGAATTTGTTTTACATTTGATTTTTTTGAATTATTCTTACTTTTATCATCTTTATTTGAATTTTTTGAATTTGTTTTACACTTGATTTTTTTGAATTATTCTTACATTTATCATCTTTATTTGAATTTTTTGTTATCTGTTTTTGAATTTGTTTGAATTTATTATCATCAACTTAGTTACATAATTAATTTCATATTTAGTTTTGGGTATTTATCTACAAAAAGGGTAGTTTTGGAATTCAACATAATTAATTGAAATAATTAAATATTTTGTGTTTTGTCCTTTATTAAAAACTTGTCCTTTAAACTAAATCTAAAAATAGAATATCCTTTGTTAGAAAGAGAGTAAGAGATTTGTCCTTTAAAAAAAAGCCCCTTTTTTATATGAATAATTTTTTTTTATTTAATTAAATAAAAACATTTTACTACCAAAAAAACAAAAAAGTAACTACTCAATTATTATGGCAATACCTGGGAACGGTGATAAAAATTCTCTGTAATGTCTCCATTACATCCTTTATCTTATATGCAGGATCATCACATATATTCAACAATTGAAACGCCTTTGAAAAAATAAGGGCAATTGTTAAAAAAAGAAAAAGTCATATTCAATTTAAATGTCTAATTTAAAAGTATAGTTCTTTAAAACTATGTTTCAATTTGATTTGTATACAGTATATTATTTTTAAAATTTTACAAAAAATATAATCTTTATTTTTATTCTTTTCTTAAAGTTTTCTTAAATACAAAAGAAAAAATAAAAAAAAAATGATTATTTTTACTTGAATGACGTTTTAAAAATTGATGAACCAAATACAATTTTTTTATTTTTTTTTTAAATCCAAAATATTTTTTAAAAAACGTAACTCAACCAAACAACACCTAAAAGGCTAACAAAGATGTAACTTCTTTAGCAATAAGTATAGCCAAATAAGTAAGTTTTAGTGACTAGCTAGCAGGGGTCATGGCCCCTCTGAAATTTTACAAAAAATAGGGTACATATAGTAGTTTTTAAACTATAGGGCTTAGTTCGTAGTTATTTTAAACATAAAGGTCAATTTTGTAATAACATTTAGAAAAGAGGCTTTAGTTGAAACAAATATATGCCCTAATTTTATAAGTATTATTGGTTTTGTTACTGTTATCTTTGTAAAAGAATAGTATGTTTGTTTCCTAAAAATAAAATAAAATAACTCTTCGAGGGAGCAATAGAGAGGTTTTTCTAGATTAATTAGTGAGTGGAATAGTAGAGAAAATATCATTTTATTTATATATTGATATATATTTAAGAGCTAATATTACTTATATATTTTAGGGGCAATTAAAAAAAAGGGCTTATTAGAGAAATATTTTTACACTAAGGCCAAGGAATAATTTTTTTTTAAATAAAGGGCCTATTTTTTATTTTATTGATAATATGACATGTGTCTTTTTTTTTCATTATAAAATGACATTCCAACCCTTAAAATAAACTAAAAAAATATCAATATGCATTAAAATATGGAGTGCAATATGAACTTTGCAGTCTATATTTCACTGCAATATAAACTTTGCAGTCCATATTTCACTGCAATGTGAACTTTGCAGTCGATATTTTTAGTGCAAAGTTCATATTGCAGTCCATATTTTACTGCAATGTGAACTTTGCAGTCCATATTTTTAGTGCAAAGTTCATATTGTAGTACATATTTCACTGCAATATGAACTTTGCAGTTCATATTTCACTACAATATGAACTTTGCAGTTCATATTTTATTGCAATATGAACTTTGCAGTCCATATTTTTTGTGAAAATTTCATAAAAAGGGGTAATTTAGGTAATACATAACATGTTTTTATTAATTAAATGATATTTAAATTTATTCAAATACATTCATTTAAAATATAAAACAAAATAGGCCTCTTACACTAATTACCAATTAAAAATAGGCCCTTCATTCAAATTACCAATTAAAAATAGGCCCTTCATTCAAAAAAATATTATCCATTGGATTTTTGGTAAAAATCAATGTATAATAAGCCCTTCTACCTAATTTCTAGTATATTTTATTTCTCGTCATGCCTTTCCTTCTTATATGTCTAAACACAAGTTAATGACGTAGGCTACTATTTTTCATCATGTGAACATTTGGGGTGTATTTTTCTTTAAAGAAATTAAAAGTGTTTAAATATACATACATATAACAAGAGGTAATGATTTATGAATATCAAAATTATATAAGAGATAAAGGATTGTGACTGAATTAATTATTATTATTTTCAATTGTTAATTGTGCATTTTTCAAAAATACCTATCTTGAGAGTTCGAAGTGAAAAATCTTGGCGAGCTAAAGTATACTTTTAGGGATTGAGGTATCCAGATTTTCAAAAGGCATTTTCTTCTCCCAGAGAAAGTATGCATTGGATTTACTAAGTGAAATGGGAATGTCTGCCTACCGACCATCAGATACTTTCATGGAAGAAGGACTGAAATTGAAAATTGAAGCTGACCAAGTGCATGTTGATAAAGAGCATTATTAAAGATTGGTAGGAAGGTTGATGTACTTAACACATACCAGACCTAATATTTCCTATGGATTGAGTACAATTAGCCAGTTCATACATAATCCGAAAGAGATACATCTGTAGGCTGTGATGAAGATTCTTAATTATTTGAAAGCAGCTCTTAGAAAAAGGGATTTTGTTTACAAATAATAGTGATTTCTTGAAAATTTAAGGGGACACTGATGTTGATTGGGCCGGAAATGTTGGTGATAGACAATCTACATCAAGATATTTCACATGGCGAAAAACAGAATGTTGTTTTTCGTTCAAGCGCAGAAACAGAATATTGAGAAATGGCAATGGGAGGCTAGGAATTATAGTGGTTGAAGTTGTTATTGATTGATATAGGTTATATGCCAGGATAACTTATGATGTTATACAGTGAAACAAGGCAATGTGTGATATTGCTGAAACCCTAGTTCAACATGATATAATAAAGCATGTGGAAGTGGATAAAGTTTTTATTAAAGAGAAATTGGAGGAAAACATAATTACAGTGCCTCATATACACTCGGAAAATCAATTAGCTGATGTGCTCACTAAGATTGTTTTGAACAGGATATTTTCCAAGTTGATCAGCAAATTGGGCATACTCGATATCTATACACCAACTTGAGGGAGAATGTTATCTAACATATTATAATTAATTAGGTTTATTTATTGTATTATGTTTTCTTATTTTTCCCTTATGCATAACCCTATAAATAAGGTACTCCTGTATCAATTCAATTGATTAACAATACAATTCATATTCTCATCTTCCTTTAAATGTCAATACGACCAAAACAAATTTTTTTTATGAGAAAACTAGATTGACATAAATTATAAGGACTTTAGTTAGAATTGATTGTTAAGTTTCTTGTATACTAATTTTTTATTTTTCATTTATTTTTTAAAATAAGAAGTAGTACTTAGAAAATGATTAAAAAAAGGTGTTTTTGATGAGTGATCATTCTAACATATTTTTCTTTTTTTGGATAAAAATTGGCACGAAACCCATTATCAAAAATAAAACAAAACAAAAGGGGAAAAAGAAACAAATTAAATGGCCCACAAGCTAAGAAGCGGGCGACAATTAATTAACAAAACCAAAATTTTGAATAATTCATCAAATTCGATCTCCGTTATTTTTTTATTTTTTGTGAAAAAAATTTCTTATCCAATACTTAAAGAACTTTATTCTATAGAATAGTTAAAAATTAATTTAATATTTCACCAAATCAATCTACTCGACAAAAGTTGGTAGTATTTTCAATTATATTCTAACTTTTGTTTAATCAAACGTGGCCTAATTAAGAAGATAAATCTCTAGTTTTGTGGCCCTTCTTGTATAACTACTACTTTTTATAAAAATAAGGACAAGGATAGAATTTCAATAGGATTATGTCCTATCCAACTTAAATTATTTGTAATAGTTATTTCCCATGTATATTACAAAGAATTAAACTTGTATAAAAGTTAATTAATCCTAATATAACATAAAATTTCTTGTTTTCTTATGAGTTATAGTTCATTATTAAGAAAGATAACAATGCATACATAGATATAAATAAGATAATGATATTAGAACTCCACAAAAATACTCTATTGTACAAAAAAAAATCTTTACTAATACACTTCTGGTCGGATTCCTAACAAACATGGATTGATATTATTGGTTGGAAATCAACCCTAGAAAGGGGTGAGTAGGGTTTAAAAAACTTAATGCGGAATTAAAAACTTTTTTCTGAAAATGTTTAAACAAAACAAATTTACTAAACAAGTATATCAAGGAATGCAAGCAAATAATCAATCAAATAATCAATCCCAAGGTAAACAAATAAGCAATCTCAAAATACAAGTAATGATATAACAATAAATAGAAAGATTGAACCAATTTGAAATCCAAGATTTTTTGTCCACACGGTTCAGTTTGTTAGACCCTACTTCCGCACTCTGATAGTTCCCCGAGAATTTTCAATAAAACCTATCTCCTTCTGGGTGAGGATTAAACCTCTACAAGTGTTGTTGTCTCTCACACTCATACAAATATTGCTTTACCGCAATATTCCCACAAGAATCTCTCTTTTGCTAATTTGTAAGATTTACTTATCACAATCACTAACCAAAAATTAATCTTCTTGTTATCCTATGAGATTTACCTCTCACAATTTAATACAAATTATTTGGTGATTCATACAAATGAAAAACAACTATCAAGTGTATGATAGATACAATTTAAAGCTCACACTAGAGTTAGCTTGCTTGATCAAGATTTACAGCTCAATGAAGAATTATTGATCAAAAATAAATTCTTGAATCTTTTGATATTAAAGATAGGTGAAGTATATATTTAAGAAGGATCAAAAGTTGTTTCAAATATGTCTTAGAAGTCATATATATAGTCCCAAGAGTGATATAGCCGTTTTTGAGGTTTGGTGAAAGTTTGGTACCAACAATAGTAAAAATCAAAAATCCAAAAGCTATATTATGAAACATCAGTCGACTGATGGACCCTTAGTCGACTGATGGGCTCTGTCCATCAAGCCAAAATCACAATTGTTGTACTTTTGCATATAATCTCCAAAATCAATTCTAATGCTTTGGGGACCTCAAATATATATCCCTAAGGCGCCTATTTTTAGAAAAACTCAAAATATGATCGTTTGAATTTAATATGAAATTATTTCAAAACCGATTTTTGCTAGAATGGTATTTTGAAATGATTTTGATTCAAACTTGGTTTTAATCAATCTATGAAATAATCCTAAGCACTCACTCAAATGTTGAATAGACGAGTTTTTGAATACTTCAATTTGTTTCTTCAATTTGATCTTCACTTGAAGCTCTTGCCATGAAACTTTTGCATATGATCATTGATCTAGAACTTGATCTTCGTGAATAGCAATCTAATGAGATTGATCTTTTTGTCTTGTTCAACGCTTGTAGATGAATGATCTCGGTTTGGATTGATCGATTTTGGTCCACGTATGATAATCATTTAAATGTGGCTAGTGGGGGCCTGACTAGGTAGAACTAAGCAAAAGTTAATAATGATAACATGACAACATAAACTCAAAAGAGAATGAAGTCAAATTTGTTAGTCAACCATTCCCACGATCTAATGCTAAAAAGAGAGTATGAATCCAAGTAAGACATCCCACACGAGAGAGTGAGAGATAGCTACGAGAATACACTCTCTTCTTTCCTCTTTTGTTTAATTTTTCTTTATGAAATTTTGCTGCAAAAGAAAGTTCTCCATTAGTTTGTTAGCTTTTTTAAAAAAAAATAATAATTACAATTTTATCGCCAAGATTTTGAGACCTTATAAACTCAATCACAAACTTTAAATATTTTTACAAAAGTCACTGTATCACTCTACTTATAACAAAAACAAATCAAGTCCAAGTGAGCGCCCACATTCCCGCCTCTGCCCCAGACTAGCCCTAACATTATAGACGGACTATGTTTTATAAGTCAAACTGAATTCTTCATTTAGAACATGAAGTATTAACCCATGCTAATAGTAAAAGTAAAGAGGGAAGTCTCCAAAAACATATGTACGGTACGTCCAAACCCACTTTTGGGTTTTAATTAATTTCATTTTTCAATCAAAATCTGTGTTTATAGTAAAAATAAACTAAACAAATCTATCCAGTCTTATACATTATACACAACAAAAGTAATGAAAAATATAAAAGAATTCGGGTTAACTCACCATAATAATTTGGTCTTGTTGATCAAAGTATTGGTAAAAGTATCATATCATCATTGCACGTCTTGATCATCAAAATTCCAGCCAAATTTTGATCAAATCAACTAATGTACAACATATCAATACATCTGGTATAATTAAATAACTATTCATAATATTTTTCTTCAACAACTAATTTTTTTTTTCTAAAAAATGTAGAAAATAGGAGCAAGCGAAGTTCTTTATTGTCTTATTTTTTCAACATATACACAGTCTTGTATTATTTTTTCAACATACAATCACTCTTACACATCTTAATACTATTTAAAGCACTCCACCATAACCATTCTACATATAGAGCATATATTGCAGTACTAATTAAGCTTTCCAACATTGTTCATACCATTTTCATTTGAAGATTTAAGTCTCTCACAATTAGGATATGTGGTATTGAAATCTAAGGATTTATTTGATCCAAGAAAATCCTTGTACCACAAGGCTGAATCTTTGCATGCTTTATTCTATGTATTATTCTTGTGGTCCACTTAAATCAATCAGAAATTAACACTGTATCCATCGAGCCACTCGAAATTGCCCATGTATGACCAGATAAAGTATCCCTTAACATTCATGTCCTCTCTGCATTTGAAAAATCAACCTTCTATAAATCAATGGATCGAGATGTTGAGAAGACAAAATTAAAGTATTTTTTCAAAAATGCAAAAAATAAAATAAAATATTGACTATGAGTTTTGGGATGAACACCATGGGGTGCTTGTAATTCCCACAATGGATTCTCCAAACTAATAATAAACCAAAAGTTTACTTTTCAAAAGTGTCAAAACTAAATTTTATGAAATACTTATTTAGTTTTTCAAGATTCTTGAAAACCTTTGTGATATTGATGCAATTTATAAACTGAAATAGAAATTAACAATCAATCACAATACAAGGGATTTTTTACGTGGTAAACTTTCAACGTGAGAGAAACATCCACGGAGGCACCCTACCTTAGAACAAATCCACTGTTTAAAAAAGTTTTTACAAGGGTATCATGGACAAAAGGAATTACAACGACCCTAATGCACACACCCGTACACACCAAAGGGTGCACACTTCCCTCACCAAGTCGACTCAACAAAACTATACCAACAATAGAGGACTTGTCCGAGATAACCTCACCAACAACAAGAATCAATTAAACACAAATAAGCTCAGCCAACATGAATTCCATAAGTTCCAGATTTTGTAACAAATCTTTAAAACATGTTATATGCGAAAATGTGTCCACTTAATATTAAATTTGCACAAACATATTGCAAAAAGAACAATTAACTCACATGCTATAACAGTTAAATAGTAAACTGATTTTTCAATATTAATAACCAATTTAACAACAAGAAATCAACAATATATGAACAGCTTATAACTGAATATTTCCAGATTCAAGTAACACTAAAATCAAGCACACAAAATCACTAATTCTCAACAGCAAATTCGCAGCAGTTATAAAACAGCACCAAATTCGGATATACAATATACCAAACTTAAAATATAAGACTAGCCAATTATTCACAAAAAAAACAATATTATTCAATCAAGATTAATGGCAGATTGTAATCAATTATATTCATATTTAATAATCTCAAAATAGCAACTAATTAATCAAATTTCGAGCACCAAAAAAACAGAACATATCTAAAAAATTAAGAGCAATGAGGTATGGATCTTAGAAAAAGAGTACCTGATTTTAGAAGAGAAATAATAGCAAAAAACATATCTGAAAAACCAATATAGCAACCGAGCACCACCACACAATCGAGAGTAACCAAAAACCGCACAACAAAACAGCAAGCAAAAAACACAGCACTTAACCACCGTGAATACAACAATACTGAGTGTATAAAATCGATCCGAAAAACTCACAGCAGTTCTAAAAATTTCGCCAATAACACAGCAAAACAGATCCGATCTTGATTCAAAGAAACCTCAAATCCAACTCAATAAAATTTCGAATATAACTTCAATAAAAAATTGATTTAACTCTCTCAAGGTAAGAGAAAACTCAAA